>VHKM01000834.1:600000-1156165 GCA_007210695.1 Neogobius melanostomus
ATGTTAACCTGGAGTTCACTGTGCCACAAAGCTGCTCCACTTTGTGTCATGGTTGGTCTCCTTGGAAACCCAGTACTAACCCACTATTCTGAGCTAACTAGCTGATGTTACATTACATTTTTGTAATAACTTTTGGTGAGGATTTCTCCTCATCTCCACACTATAAACATCCTGATAACAGTTTGTCATGCCTTAAAGGACCTGTACCCCAATTCTTTTCCATAGTAGTGAAAGGAAATATGTGGTGCCAGTAGGAATGATCATGGTTAACTGGTTAACTGTCACTAATTGACTAACCAGTTAAGAGCGGTTTCAGCTCTGCTCTGTGCACTTCTGAGTGGAGGGATACAGATTTAGCACACAGTGATGAGGCGGTGTAATACATGTCCCGCACATAAACAAAACAAGGGATGTTCGAGACAAGTCCTGCCTTTACAAACGGAGAGCATGGATCATCGTGGCTGACGGGTTCTGTGATGTCACCACGAAGTAAGTGAGGTAAGGGAGAAATGTTGTCTTACACAAGGAGAGTGTGTGCGCAAAAACATAAAGCTAACAAAGAAATGACCCGATACGTCGTAGTCGCGGTGATATAAACACTCATGTGGTCACTTTATGTCCTCAATCACATGAACTAACGAGAGAAAGGTGACTCAGTGTTACGCGTGTAGAGTTTGGAGAGGCCCATCAGCTGGACTCCACATCAGACTGTTGTGAATGAAGCTTTTGTATTGATTTTGAGCTTTCAATCTAGTTTTGTGAGTGTTACTATGGCAGTGACTCTGAAAGCTTATTAAAGGCACTTTGTAACACTGTCCATCTAATTACAAAGCATTTGTATCAATTTCATGAACTCTCAGGTGAGTTTTCCAGCATTTCATTGACAATAAGTGACCCTGGAAGTGAAATGTGCCAATAAACTCCTTCCTGTGAAGAATCGGGATATTATAAATATGTTAGAAAAGTGAGGAACACAACAAACATTAATTTAGTGGCTTCCTCTTTCATTGTTTGTAATTTCTTTTTAAATCAGGTAGGGCCCTGGGAAGAATTGGGATGTCGGAAATGTGTTGGGAATGAACACAAAGTTGTAGATTTAGCTCACTCAGATCATTTGTCCTCTTCTGATACCGAGGTCGTAATTTTGAACCTCTTCTCCCATGACACTGCCTCACGCACCCCGATCTAAAGGTTTCTCAAAAAATAGTGACAAAAACGAGGATGAAAAGCCAAACTGGAGAAAATGCACTCGGTTAAAGTAAAGAAAACAAACAAATAAAGCACAACAATGGGATCTTGTCTCATATCTCTGCAGTGTGCATTCAACTCATCGATAAAATGCATCTGTGTTCGTTGTCCATATCAACAACCTGATCAACTCTCCAATAACGGAATGTCAGAGTGTCCTTTTGTTGTAGACAGCCTAAGGCACACATGCGGCATATTCATGTGTCTAATTCTCTTGACAAAGGAGAAGTGAACTAACCCAGATTTAGACACATTTTGTGAACTCTATTTGAGAGAAATTACTCTTTTATGATTTTGTGTTTGAGTTCAGCACATGAAAAATGGGAGCAAAGACAAAAGTGTTTGCGAAAAGGGTCGACCGGATACTTTCCCAAAAAACTGCGCTTTACTCTGCTGCTTTAGTGCGTGAACCTCCTGCTGAACACAAATGAAAAAGTGTGCGATAAAAGGACGGTCGGGAGCACGCGCCGCTGTCCGTAATTAGATGAAGCCCGTCCTCAGCGTTTTGGGTTTTTTTTCCAGTGAAGTGAGTGTGGCGCAGGTATCCGCCGGGCCTCTCAGGTGCTCCCCGTCTCCGTGGTGGCCCATTAATCCCACCTAATTGAATCAATGCTGTTTTTCCTCCACGTCCCCGGAGTGTGAGGAGCTAATAGTTCAAAGAAGAAAAGTGCACTGTTCATTTTATTTGTGGGGAAGAGTAAGAAAAAAGCCCAACTGTGTTTGAAATGAATGCTTCTCCAAACGGCAGTGGCCTGTGACTCCATATATTACAATAGTCTGTTGACTGCCAGCTGTGCCCTCTTGGTGCGCTCCTATGTGGCAGCTGTGTTTATGGAGGAGTTTCTGCTCAGATGAATAGATGGGAGAGCGAGCGCGTAATGGATTGTGTAAAGTACAATTGGTACAAAATAGGGCCGTGGGATACATTGTGCGTACTGTACTCGTCTGTCAGGTTGTCTTTTCTGTTACTCGTCTACATTGATTTGTCACACGGTGGTCATTGTTGAGATATTTAGCGACTTTTCTTCCTTAAAGAGGGGGTATTAAGCTTTTTTTCAGTCACATAGTACCAGTCTATAGCACACTACAACGATGATGGAACCTTATGTTTGTCTGTAAATGCAGTGAATTAAAATAACTGCCTTGAATACATTTGCTACAAAATGGCTGTAGCGAACGTCTTGAAATAGGCCTCTGTCTCTTTAAGAAGCCCTGACCCTTTCCGACACGCCCCCTTCAGCACGCTCGAACCTTTGAGAGTTCATAGGCTCTGTGTCCACACTGAAGGAGCTCTTGCCTGAAAAATACCTGCTGTTTGGAGGCTATCTAGTCACTCTTTGCTACTGCCATGCCCTATGGATCTTTAACTATACCTCAATGGACTACACCAGGATCTCCCCAGGGACATTATCTGTGCAGGTGGACAATTATTCGAGATTACCCCGTTAGCATGTAACAATCGCCTACAGCTCATTGTTGATGAAAAGTCTACAATAAACCAAGCCAGGCTCATGGTGTGATCATCATTAATGCTGCTTCCAGAAGTTGCCAGCTTTACTGAGTTTATTAGTCACACTTGCCAATATTGGGTTGTGATGTCATTTCTTTCTTACTTTGTATTTACCCGATGAAGGAAACTTGTGCTGGAAATTTTGTTTCTTAGATATTCCATATTATTCTGTTTACCATTGAGGACAAAGAAACAAATGAGTAGTTTTAATTGTTGAAAAGAGTAGGCTACCAGAAGTAGAGAGACCAGTTCTATAAGAATGAAAAGTAGGACATTTGAGCTCAAAAGTGAGGACAAAGGGTAAAAAAAACCTATGCTAAATAGGCTATAACAATCTTCAATTAAATTAAAATACTTTTGCAAAATAGGAACAGAAAATAGTATATGTCTAAATAAGAATATACATGTTATCATCAGTTTTTTTTTAAATAACATTTAGTCAAATGTGGTGTGAGTAATGTCTCCATGGTAACACTGTGGGGAGGGGGCTGATGAAGCACAAAAACAAACAGAACGATCAATGCATGATACCTGTCTCTTCTTCCCGAGCGTGAGTGTGTGTGCGGCGGCACGGCTGTGTGTGCGCGGTACGACTATCCTGTCGGACCGTTCATGCTAAAGACACAACGTGCAAAGCCAAAGGCGGATGTTGTCTCCCACAGCGGCTGTGGTGAGTCTAAATGAATCAGCACTGAGTAGACTATACCTGTAGAGTGATGGCAGAGAGGCAAAGGAGTGATTATTCTCAAGGACTGGCATTTGTGGTTTCTGTGTTTCACATTGTTTTACTGGATGCTTTTGTTTGTCTTTGCCGTGTTTTTGTGATGTACAGCAGATTATTTTTTACTGCAGAGAGTTCGTAATGGTCCTGAAGAAAGCAGCTTTTTAAAAGTAGACAAACAGCTAGCTTATCAGCTAAACCCATTTGAAACCTACAATTGTCTTCTTCTGAGACCCTGAAGAGGCACCGAGAGCCCCCACGGCTGCAGCACAGTCGAGGTGTCACAAGAGGAGCTAAAGGAAACAAAAAAGGGACAAACAAAGAGAAGATGGTGAAAGACTATGGTGGAGCGGAGGGAGCTGCGTAGGAGGAAGAAGAAGGAGGAGGAGGTGCTGACCAGTGCAGGACACCACGCTCTGAAACAGGGACAAACCCAGGAGGCGCTGCACTGAGGAGACTGAAGGCAGCCAGCCAGGTTTCCTCTGGGTGCTATGGTTTTCCCTACCTCTAAAAACATGCTGGTCAGATTGGCCCACAATGGCGGCTCAGTCGCAGCGGCTCAGGACTAACACCTGAACACAATTTTGTTGTACGCTTGTTCAATGACAAATAAAGCACTTACTTACTTACTTAAACCTGGCACGTGGATTTCGCAGTCTCCTCCCTGAAGGCATTATCTTGAAGAAACTGTGTGATGGGCCCTGGTAATGATGCCCGGGTCGGCTTTTTTTCTGACCCACCCCAATCCAACCCGATGAAAATCAAACCAGACCCCCCAACTTGAAAAAATGTGTCTCAATTTGCCGACCCGACCCGAATCCGAACACATTAAAAATCTCCTGCATGAGCCAGCAGCAGGCTGGCTGTCACTCAAACAGCCAGCATGTGACCGCAAGTTTACAGGAGACATGGCGCTTGTCCACCGAGGACACCTTTGAAATCGCTTATGGACTTATCAGGAAACAAGGACTTTTACCACATCATGAACAACTCTTTCTGTCAAACTAAACAGAGTTTGGAACTTAAGTGGAGCAGCCTTTACCTGACGCTACGAGAAGCTGCTTTCCTCAGGTCAGTAATTGTTATTTAAGTTTTACCTTGCTTCTTGCTGCTGCATTATTTTCATCACATGTGCTTGTCGCTTATGTGATTGAGCACTGCCGTTGTACACACATTTGGAGCAGAGATCAATCAAGAGATAAAGGTGACATCTAAACTCGGTACTATAGTAGAAAACAACATGCTAATGATGTGTTACTCCATAAAACTTGAGATTCAACAAAACACAGCCTACGTTGAGTGGCATTTATGGATAAGTTCATGTTCAAATTCATGTTGTAAGCTAACAATGTAAGGGGAAAAAAATATGAGCACTTTCTAACCCGATCAACCCGCAACCAAAGTTGTATATGCTGTATATTTGGGGTATATGCTGTATATTTGGGGTACCCGACCGATACCGCGGGCCCCGCGGGTTGACCGCGGATATCGGGTCTGTGCATCACTAGTCCCTGGTGATTCTGAAGGCTTTGTGGGTGAGACAGGTGGAGTAAATGTCCTTAATGGAGGGAAGAGGGGTGAGACGGGTGGAGTACATACATGTACTTAATGGAGGGGAGAGGGGTCAGACGGGTGGAGTACATGTCCCTAATGGACCTCCAGCACTCTCACGATGCGCTGGAGGCTCTTGCGGCAGGAAGCAGTGCTGGCCCCGTGCCACACAGTGATGGAGCTGGTCAGGATGCTCTCTATAGTCCCTCTGTAGAAGTGCCACACAGTGATGGAGCTGGTCAGGATGCTCTCTATAGTCCCGTTCTAGAAGAGCCACACAGTGATGGAGCTGGTCAGGATGCTCTCTATAGTCCCTCTGTAGAAGTGCCACACAGTGATGGAGCTGGTCAGGATGCTCTCTATAGTCCCTCTGTAGAAAAACCACACAGTGATGGAGCTGGTCAGGATGCTCTCTATAGTCCCTCTGTAGAAGAACCACACAGTGATGGAGCTGGTCAGGATGCTCTCTATAGTCCCTCTGTAGAAGAACCACACAGTGATGGAGCTGGTCAGGATGCTCTCTATAGTCCCTCTGTAGAAGTTGCTCATAACGGAGGCTGGGACTCTGGCTCTTCTCAACTTGCGGAGATAGTAGAGACGCTGATTACTTTTCTTGACCAGTGATGTGGTGTGCATGGTCCAGGAGAGGTTCTCTGTGATGTGCACACCCAGGAACTTAGTGCTGGTCACCCTCTCCACTGCAGCACCGTTGATTGTTAGAGGAGCATGCTGGACGTGCGCTCTTTGAAAGTCACAAGGACACAGCGGCAGCGGCAGTGTCATCCTGCCACCCCTGCATCAGGACATAAACCATGTAAAAACATTTCCCACATCTACGTATTGTTCATTTGAATAAACAGATAGCGTCGGTGATGTTTTAAGAGCTGCCTCATGTTTGTAAATGCGAGTGCATTGCTGCTGTCCCCGTAGGTCGAGTACTTTTAATGAGTGCATACTTCATGTGGCCGCTGACAGCCTGAGTCTGTGGAGAATCATTTTCATTCCCGTTCCTCTGAGCACTCGGCGGCTCGCTGCAGCCGCCCTGCGCTCTGTCCATACATCACACACTGCTGTAAGGCAACAACAATGGCCTGTCTCCTCCATTGTGTCCCACTGCCATCTGTGGCTTTGCAGATACTCTGCTCATATTGGGTCTCATGCATCATACTCCTGTACACAGTGATTAGGAAGTCACTTTTAGCTCAGGAACGTACATGTTCATTTATGACGTTCTCGAATTAGACGTCCTAATCTCAGATGGAGGCAGGACAAAGACTGAAACATAACCAAACACAAAAGCCACGTATGAACCAAGGTTTTTAGGACTGGGTAATTCATCTGGTGGTTTAGAGGTCTTTCAACTCAAAATAATAATGTTTGTGATGTCAAGGTTAACTGTAAGAATTTCAGTAGCCATGGTTTACCGCTGAAATCTCTCGCATGATGTACAGGCTGCTACACGGCATGAACAATCTCAGCGGTACTTGTGCAAGCCAGAAGGCTCTCCTCCAGAGTTCCACCCATCCACCCGAAGAAACAATTGAAGTCAGCAGTGTGTGAGCTCTTTGGGGAGTCAAAAATGACCAAGGCGTTGTCGCTGATGGACATCCTACATGCAAAACCTCTTGTCGTAAAGTTAAAGCAAAAGGCGGCAATCGGTTGAATATGAACAGCTTCTAGATCATTCTTCACTGTATATGTCCAGGTCAAGGTAACAAAATGCACAATTTCCAACAAAGTTGTCCAAATGTACAGAAACAGCCGCCAAAACTATCTCAAGTACAGTTGCACACAAAAAGCAATACTGTATTTATGTTTATGTAAAAGAGTCTTCAAGCCTTCAAACGCTGACACGCCACCAACTTCCATGTTAACCCTATGTAGACGCTTCGACGCGCGTCGAAATGTAAGCAAAGATGTCCGCGCGTATGAAGCGTTCCAAATGCGAGCAGATGAGGATAAACGCGCGTCAAAGCCAGTGAGAACAGCGCGGTACAGAGCAGCGATGCCCCGCCCACTGCTTCATGCACTCAAGTAATCACAATCTACACGTGCGTTCATTTACGCCTTGTTAACCAATCAGGGACTGGGCTCAAATAGTGAGGTCACCTGTTACCTGCAGCAGTGGCGCAAAAAGGGTATACGCAATATATGCCTTTCATAGGGGCGCCAATAGTGATGTGTCGGTCGTGAACGATCCGGCTTTTTTGAACGAGTCTTTACAGTGAACCATATGAACAGGTTCGCGGTGGTGAAGTGTTTTTTTTTTTATTCCTCTTTGGGGGACGGGCGTCACTTTAGTTGTGCTTATTTTGCGAAACAAAAGTCACTGCTGGAGTGGGGCAGAGAGGAGTGCAGAGGGACTGTCATCTCCACCCCCCACGAGGAGCTCAAAGTGAGCATAAGGCAACAAGTTTGAGAAATAAAAGTCCTAATGAAATAATAAACACGGTTACAGAGGAGATCGCGTTGACGCTTGCGTTGTTTTCTCCCCTCTTGCGCGAGGGAGAGAGAGGAGAGGAGGAAAAGTTACGTGAATGAAGCAACAGAAGCTTTTAATCGGGCCGTGTGATTGTTTTTTTGTGATAACAAACTCCATAGAGGGAAATATCGATGTTATATTGTGTGAAATAGTGACATTTTCGTTCAAATAAAGTCAATTCAGAGGGTATTTATTTTCTTGAAAAAAAAAGAAACAACCATCAAAGAGCCATGTGTGTGGGAGGGGGGGTAGTTGCGGTAGTTGCGCCCCTGACCTGGAGCATGGAGAAGTTGATCATCGCGGTTTGCGCTCGGCCTGAGTTGTATGACACGCCTCCTAATTATGACGCTTGCAAAACTTCACGCTCCAGCAAACGGGCGTTTCTCGCGAGTGGGAAGCGGCAATGTTTGGCGTCCAACTAGAGGCTGACGGAGCGTGGACGCACGTTCGGTCTGAACGCACCTTCAGTACCAGAGTGAGAAACATATTTCACCACTTGCACTGTCCAGTAATTACAGAGATCCTGACCATAAACCCAGTCTGCATTTTGACAGTTAAAAGTGGAGTGTTATGTAAAGACTTTTTAGACCTTTACCATGTTACAGTGTTGTTCCCTCATTAAAATCAGAGCTGAAGTCGTGTTTTTTGACACTCACGCTTGTTGGAGTAATTCACGGATCTTAGTGCCTCAGAGACAGTTGAGACCATGGGTTCTCAAACTTTTCAGGCCGTGACCCCCAAAATCCCTCAACCAACAAGTCGGGACTCCCTTCTGTAAAATGTAATCAGCATTCATAATAATTTAAGGAGCAAAACATTTAAACTGGTTTAATGATGTTACTTTAGATACTGTATTTTGATGTTCGCCTTAATTTAACTAAAATAGGCGGTTTTCAATCAAGAATCTATCAAATTCAATGTCAGAAATGTAAAAAATATTGTCTCAGATTGTCTCCTGAGTCCTGACCACAATGCTCCTCCTGTTTACCCCATGCTTCTCCCATGTCCCACATAACCAGGAAGTGCTTTCCTCACCTTCAGATCCTAAGGCCTCCTTTACACGGACTATGGACGTCTGGTTTACACAGTACCCGTTATGTCCTTAATCCATTGTGTAATAATGTAGGTTTTAATCACATGTAGGCAAGTAATGCTAGCTTATTTTTTATCAGCTTTTAGCTCTGTGAACAATAACATACTGTTACAATGTATTTCACTGCAGGTTCACACAACACTGATTTATGGATCAGGGAGGTTTTATGTCACAGACCACAGCCTGTGCGTTCTTTTCTCTGTGTACACTAATAACATCTCCTGTCACACAGAAGGAATTACCTTCTAAAGTATGCGGACGATACGCACAGACCCTGGCACAATACAACCAGCAGGAAGTCCACACTTTGGTCTGTTGATTTGCTCAGCGCTCCCTGGAGCTCAATATCTCCAATAGACCGTTGGACATCATACAGACTCTGTATTTAAAAAGATGCAACAGCGCCTCCATCAAGTTGCGATCTTTCAATATTATCAAAGACATTTTATCTTTAGTGTACACTTCACTCATTGAATCCATCCTCACATACAATACATCTTCCTGGTTCATCTTTCTCACCCTCAAACACAACACAAAACTCAATAGAATAGTAAACCAGGCCAGCAAGATCACCAAAACTTCTCAGACCCCACTCTACGAACTGTACAGGCGATCAGTGCGGAGACACCACCCACCTTTTGCATCACTCCTTCTCTCTGCTGCCATTAGGCAGTAAAGATACAGAACCCCACTGGCCCAGACAAACATCTTCACGAAATCATGAATTCCCTCTGCAGTTACGGTCCTAAATAACACCCGGTAGCACTGTACTTTATATGTTCTTTTTGTCTTCGCTTTGAACCGTGGATGAATCTGTCAGATCGCCTGCTCTGCTAATAACTCATCATTGAGGTAGCTGTTACCGCTGTTGTAACAGGCTATCGCCGCGTTAGCCTCCATCTGAGTTTCTTCTTGCCTGAGCCATGTTTTAATGATTATGGCAGCCATGTTCTCAGCTCTGCTACCTGGTTCTGCCCCAGAACATACAGCTGTTCACAACTTAGCTGTGCTGCTCAAAAGAGAATCATTGAAGCGAGAAAATTATGTTTGAGGATTTTTACTAATTGAATGTATCGATTTAATCGATGCATTCAGCCCTAATAGACACTTTACATTTTAGCATGGGAAAGAGCTTTAAAATGAGCTTCCAACTTCCTTGACCTCAGAGGAGCGGAGAAACATCGTGGTGAAAATCGATCACAAGTTTGTTCACCTATTTTGTGTATTAATTTATGTTGCAGACTTTGTGTATGATCCTGTAACCATAAGAGACAGAGACTTACCTTTTTTGTTTTGGAAAATTCTGATTTTTGTCTTTCAAACAAGAACCCTCTAAAGTACCTACTAACATGAATGTACAGCGCCCCTGCTGTCACAGTTCAACACTGACACGTTTAGAAGCTTTATACACAGGATTATAGACCAGATATTTTTGGCCAAAAATATAAGCATTGCAGATCTGCATCGGCCTAAAAAATGATTGATTATGATTGTATTATGATTATATGATTCTCTCTGATTTAAACATTTGTACTTATTATGAATGTTTAACTATAGGCTATTTGAGAGAGTTACATCAAATTAAATGATTTAAAATATCGGCTTATATATCTGCTATCGGCCAACCCCTCCATATCGTATCGGACCCAAAAACCATATTGGGTCTAACAGTAGGGCCCTACTTGTTAGTCCCGCCTTGTTAGTCCCGCCTCTAGTCTAGTCCGAGGCCCGAGGGGCCCGACGGCCCGAAGGCCCGCGGGCCGGGCTTCGGGCCCATTACCGCATCATTGCGTCGGACACGGGCCGGGCTCGGGCTTGGTTTTCCCCTGCCAATGCGTTGTGCTGTTATTTTTTAATCAACTTAAATGGCGACATTAAATGAAGCACCCGCTCTCCTCACTTCCTCTCTCACACCTCGTCTTGACCCGCCAACACAACACAAACATGTACCTGCCGTCCCCGTGGGCCGTGGCATGGGGGGTTTCCCCGCCGTGGGTAAGCCTCTGCAAAGCGGTATGGAGAGCGGTTTGCGTGTGGAGTGCTTCTATCGACGGTATGTTTTCGCAGTGCTTCCAGGAAACAAATGCATGCGTGTTCCTCCCAACAATAAATAATAAACACTGTGCTTTATGTTACGTTTAGATAGAAGTGTTTACTTATTCATACAATGCAGGTCAACTGTTGCAGCGCTGTTTAATCACGCATTTGGAAAATATTGGAGGGAAAAAGAGAGCAAGCGAGAGAGAGAAGAGGCGGGCCGCGGGCCGGGCTCGGGCCTGCTAATTATAAAAGTCTGTCGGGCCGGGCCGGGCTCGGGCCCGAACCTCACGGGCCCGGGCTGGGCTCGGACCCAGAAATCAGGCCCGTGCAGGGCTCTACTGTGTCCTCTCCTCTGCACCTCTTTTTACTCAGCTCTCCTCTGATCATCCTTCTTGTGTGTCCAAGGTCTGAAGCAAACGTGCTCTCAGTCTCTGAAGTGTCAGATCTGAGTAGAGTGAAAAAAAGTCAAAAGCTGAGCCGTGCGTTTGGTGGCAGGATGTGGTGACGGTGGAGAGACAGTCCCGGCTGTGGCTCTCTGACATCGGCTGAATATGTCCTGAAGAGACAAGGCAACACTTTTTCCAGGAGCACAGACTCGTGTAAACCACCACATTAATTTGATCTAAATTGTATTGTTATGGCAGGCGTATGTAAAACAGGCTGTGATAAGAACATACTGAGTGTAAATGAGGTGTAATATAAGCTTAACCCTCCATCGCAGAGCAACAACACCCACAAGAGCTACGGAGTTTTATTGTGAAAGGGCGGAGGGGATAGGGACAAAGTGCTTGTTTAACTAGGAAAAACGGGGAATTTAAGGTGTTTTAGATCATTAGAGCATTTCCAACAAAGATAGTGGTCAACATGTGTTTGAGATTATTAGGGTAGGATAGGTCTTTATTGTCACTGCAAATTAATCACAACAAAATTCATTTTGAAAGCATTCCCTTGCATAACAGCATGAACAACATAAGACATCAGTACAAAGTCTGCATAAATATCATAAAAGTCATTTCAAGTGCTGCCCAGTGATTTACTCACTGGTCTCATGACAGGTCCAGTTAAACGTCCAATAGGGCCTTCACCGCCCTGGGGAAGAAGCTCCTTCTCAGTCTCTCCTTCTGGGCCCTGTGAACCCTGAGACGTCCAGAGGGAAGTGTTTCAAAAAGGCACTGTCCTGGGTGAGTGCTGTCAGAGCGGATATTCCTCACCCTATTCTGGAGGCGAGTGGAATAAATCTGCTCAAGAGAAGGTAGATAATCCAATAATCCTCTCTGCAGACATGACTACTTGTTGCAGGTCTTTCTTGTCCTCCAAGGAGCAACTAGAGAACCACACGGTGCACCCGTATGTGAGCACACTCTGGTGAGGAGGTTCTTTGGCCGAGCAGCCTTCCTGAGGGACCGCAGGAAGAAGAGCCTCTGTTGACCCTTCTTCACCAGCTCCTTGGTGTTTGTCCTCCAGGTCAGGTCCTCAGAGAGATGTTTAAAGCTCCCCACCAGTTTGACCTCTTCCCTGTTTATCCTCAGACCAGTGTGGTGACAGTTTTTACGCTTCCTAAAATCAATAACAAATAACTACAAAGTGTCCTTTTTAAAACAATAGGCTCTGTGTATGGAATGCTGCATCTAATTATGGAGCTGTTACTGTTGCAAAAGATGCATAAAGGCAAGGCAAGGCAAGGCAAGTTTATTTGTAGAGCACAATTCATACACAAGGCAATTCAAAGTGCTTCACAGTTGCAGAAAGAGAAATTACAAGAAAACAGATAAAATCAATCAATAAAACATCAACATAAAGGTAATCAATTACAGTAAAAGGCAAGAGTGCAGATAAAATACTTTCAGTTTTCATATGCACGGGTAAAAAGAGCTGTTTTCAGCCTGGATTTGAACATTGTTAGAGTTGAGGCCTGTCTCACATCCTCATGAAGACTGTTCCAGATTTTAGCTGCATGAAACTGAAACGCAGCCTCACCGTGTTTATTATTGACTCTGGGAACCACCAGGAGACCCCTCCCTGAAGTTCTCAGGGCCCGAGATGGTTCATACGGCTCTAACATGTCAAAGATGTACTTTGGTGCTAAACCATGAAAAGACTTGTACACAAGCAGAGCTGTTTTAAATTCTATTCTCTGAGTGACAGGAAGCCAGTGCAGAGACCGGAGCACTGGACTAATGTGGTCGTATTTCCTTGTTCTTGTCAGGACTCGAGCAGCAGCGTTCTGGATGTTCTGTAGCTCTAACAGTGAGCAGGCCGTTACAGTAGTCTAACCTGCTGGAGACAAATGCATGGATGAGTCTCTCTAAGTCTGGTTTTGACACTATTCCTCTGATCTTAGCAATGTTTTTCAGATGGTAAAAAGCTGATGACGTTATTGCTTTGATGTGGCTGTTTAAGTTCAGGTCTGAGTCCATGATTACTCCTAGATTTCTAACCTGATTTTTTGGTTTCAGAGCGAGAGACTCAAGGTGACTGATAACACTTTGTCTTTGTGTCTGTGGGCCAAAGACAATGATCTCAGTTTTGTCTGAGTTTAGTTGGAGAAAGTTGTTTTGCATCCACAAACTGATCTGTTCGATGCAGTGACAGAGAGTATCTACAGGCCCATGTTCACCTGCCGTCAGTGACACGTAGATCTGAGTGTCATCTGCGTAGTTGTGGTACGACACATTGTTGCTGTTTATTAGCTGACCCAATGGAAGCATGTACAAGTTGAATAAGAGGGGTCCCAAGATTGACCCCTGGGGGACTCCACAGGTCATGGAAATTTTGTCTGAGACACAGTTGCCAATTTCGACAAAGTACGTCCTATCCTCGAGATAGGACTTGAACCAGTTTAGAGCAGTACCAGAGATTCCCACCCAGTTTTCTAACCTGTGAAGTAAGATCCCGTGGTCCACTGTGTCAAAGGCAGCGCTCAGGTCCAGCAGAACTAAAACTGAGACCTTACCTGCGTTTGTGTTCATACGAATATCATTTGTCACCTTGATCAGAGCTGTCTCAGTGCTGTGGTGGGGCCTAAATCCTGACTGGAAAGTATCAAACACATTGTTAGATAGGAGAAAGTAAGTGAGCTGTTGATATATTACTTTCTCTAGGACTTTTCCTAAGAACGGTAGGTTTGATATGGGCCGGTAGTTGTTCAGTACCTTGGGATCAAGGCTGCTCTTCTTTAGAAGAGGCTTAATGACTTCGGTTTTCAAGGCCTTTGGAAATGCTCCAGTCTCAAATGAGATGTTAACTAACTGAACAAGTTGTGGTAACAAGCTGGTCAGCACAGACTTCAGAAATCTAGTGGGTAATTCATCAAGGCAGCATGTACATGAACTCAGACCGGAGATAACCTCTTCGATTGTTTTGTCAGTAACAGGAGTGAAATGTGTCAGCTCAAGGTGTTTATCTGGTGGCAGGGTTGCTATTTGTGTTGTGGAAATTATGGCATTTTTAATGCCTTGGACTTTGTCATGAAAAAATATTGCAAACTCATTGCACTTAGATGTAGAGATTAGTTCTAAGGGCAGTGAAACTGGAGGGTTAGTTAATCTGTTTACTGTGGAAAACAGAACACGAGGATTGTTTCTGCAGTTTGCGATGATTTTAGAGAAGTATTTCTCCCTTTCTCCACGCAAAATCTGGTTGAACTCACAAAGCACTTCTTTGTATATCTCAAAATGAACCTGGAGCTTTGACTTGCGCCATTTCCTTTCGGCTTTTCGGCACTCTCTTTTCTGTGCCCTGACCGAATCTTCACTTCTCCAAGGTGCCTTTTGTCTATTGTTAACCATTTTAACCTTGACAGGAGCAATGGTATCCAAAACATTTAAGACGCTTGATGTATAAGAGTCCAACAGATTATCACATTTGAACATGGAGGATTTTCAAATCTGATCATTTCCATAAACTGTGTCCCTGTTTTATCATTTATGTGTCTTCTTTGAATAACTCCAGGCCCAACCACTGGTTTTGGTGTAACAGACAGGTCAAAAAAGACACAAAAATGATCAGATAAAGCAGCATCAACAACATTCACATTTGATATATTAACACCTTTTGTAATAATTAGATCTAGAGTGTGACCTTTGTTGTGAGTCGCTTCACTCACGTGCTGAGTTAAACCAAACATTTCAAGAACAGCATTAAGTTCTTTTGCATGCCTGTCATTGGTCACATCCACATGCACATTAAAATCACCTGAAATGACTAAACAATCAAAATCAGTGCATATAAATGAAAGTAATTCAGTGAAGTCTTCGATAAAACAATTCTGTGGTGGTTTGTAAATAGTCATATAAAGTATGGAAGATTGTTTTATCTCCATTTTGAAAGACACATACTCAAATGATACAAAAACCCCAAATGACAATTTGTGGATGACTATATTGTCCCTGAATATTGCACAGACACCCCCGCCCCTCTGATTTTGGCGTGTTTCAGACACAAAATTGAAATTTGATGGACTACACTCAATCAAAACTGCGTTACCAGTGTTTTTGTCAAGCCATGTTTCAGTTAAAAACATAAAATCTAGATTATAAGAAGAAATAAAACTATTTATTAAAAAGGACTTGTTTTTTAACGATCTGGCATTGAGTACAGCATGTTTGAGATTTGTCTGTGTTTGAGTGGATGGAATCTTTTTGCAAGGGATATGGATTAGAGTTCTTTGATTGGACGGTCTGACTGTCCCTCTCTTATCTAATCTATGTTGTTTGACTGTACTAATTGTTTCAGAAGAACACACTCCCGCTATGGACCTCTGGTTGGTTTTGAGTTTGCTATGCATGGTAGCAACGCAGAGGCCCTTAATGTCCTAGACAGCAGCAGTGAAGCTGCTGGAAATCGGAGGTGGGGGAGGGGCATGATGCTTCTTCGGGGATGAAAGCCTTGGTCTTGACATGACTGGAGTGCGGGGAGTCATTTGAATCCCTTGTTTTATCAAGGCTTCAAAATGGCTGGGAAATCCCATAGGTGACTTTGGTGATGGGAATGATTCAGAAAAATCTCTGGAGGGTGTAGATGTACCAGTCGGGCTCAAGGCCTGTGGTGGAGTTGATGAAAGTGGTCCTTCGGCTGAATCATTTACTATAGATGCAGGTGGTGCTGAAGCTGAGCTTTTCCCCGGAGATGCAGATGCAGGTGGCGCCGCTGCTATGGTTGAGATGTTTTCCGGTGCAGCTAATTCCTTAACTGTGGCTGGATCCTTAACTGTGGCTGAGTCCATTACTGTAGGTGCAGATGATGCAGCTGCGACTGAATCTTTTATTGGGGATGCAGGCGAAACCTTTGCTGGTGAGCCAGGAGCTCTTCTCATGCTCCTCTCTGCTCTCTCTTGTTGCTCAGGCCTCCACTGATTTTGCAGAGCATGGAGGAGATTTTCCGTCAGTCGTCTCACTCCACCTCTGCTCAAATGTGGTCCATTTCCTTTAAACAGATCGTCGCGTTTCCAGAAAAGATAAAAGTTCTCTATGAAATACAGTCCTCTCGACTCACACACTTTTGACAGCCATGTATTCAACTGAAACAGCCGGGAGAATTTGTTTATTCTCCCGTCGATGTTTGGGATAGGTCCACTGATGAAAATTTGTATCGCGTCTTTGTCCAGACAATCAAGTCTGTCAAAAAGTTTATTAAACTTTTCTTTCAGGACTTCAGACTCTCCGTTTCTTGTGTCAACAGCACCAACATGTAAAACAAGTTTATTTATTCCAGGGTTATTCGTGATTTCCTTGTTTAGAACATCTATAATGTCAGAAACTGTAGCAGACGGATAAGTGATTGTAGTCATTATCTCATTGTTTATATTAGATATGGCTCCGTCCCCAAGCAACAGGGTATCTCTGGCCTTGACACTTGGCACAGTGTTTCTCTCCATCTTTGTTTTGACTTCTTGTTCTGTGTTTCTCTCTGTGTTTCTCTCTGACTTTTCTTGCTTGTTATACTCGTCCTCTGAGAGAGGTGAAAATCTGTTTGTTAACTTTATTCCAGGTGCATTTTTACGAGCATGTTGTCTTTGCTTTGGCCTAGCACCAAGTTGTCTGTTTAGTTTCGGAAATGTTATGGTATCGTTTAGCTTTAGGTTGCAAGTATCAGTTTTTTCCGTCTTCTTACCGGGTTCCACAGGGAGCGTGTCATTAAGTCCTCTTTCCGTCTCTAGAGCATAAATCTTGTCCCGTAGCAGGGAAATTTCTTGTTGATACATCCGACAGCTTTCACAAGGCGATGTTTGCCTTCCTCCCTCAGCCATGTTGACAAGATTGTCGTCGCTGGTTCGTCAAATGAGTTGTAAAAATGGCATCAAAATGAGTAAAAAGCCTTGGTTCACTTAAAAGAAGAGAATAAAATCATATCCAAGACATGTGCCCAAAAATAGAATGATTTAAAAAGCAAAAAAGCAAATAAAGAGGCAAGCGGCAGCAGCAAGCAGAGATACGTCTGCACTCTTGATAAGCAGGAAGTAAATTAATAATAATAAACAAATGTATCCGTTCTTTCCATCAGGAAGTGGCCCATGAGCGGCTCAGTCTCGTCTGTCCAAGCCGGATGGATCGGGATTTTAAACATTAGCCGACCTGAGACAGCTTTCGGCTGGTTTAGTTCATCAGAGCTCTGTCAATGCGGCGAGATCCAGGAGAAATATACTTTAATCGCCTCATGGACAGGAAAGCTGAGAGTGGGGCAGAAGAGAGACGGACCTTAAAAGTGGATCCATTTTGCTTCATCAGAGCAGTAATCCAAATGTCCTGTCATGCAGTGCGTGTCCATTAAAATAAGTTCTTTCTTTGCTTAATAAAGAGGAATGAAAGTGAAACTGGTTCAGCAAGCGGCCGCCTTCACTCCACAGCCGTGTGAGAGGAGCCGCTCCGAGAGAGAAACCTGTTTAGTTTAGTTTACAGCCCAAAGTGCTGTAGTTTGATTCACACTGACCGTGACATAGGTCGACCTAACCAGAGCCAGTGTGAAAACCACCAGAAACTCCTACATTTATATCACAGAAATCTAATTCAGAGAAGTATTTACATTCACATAAAGTTTTAAACTCAAGGTTAAAGTTAAGGTGTGCTTTGTTTGTCCTCTGCATTTGACACGATGCTGGTAAGGTGACCTGTAAGGAGCAGTGGGCGACGACAGGGCCTTCACCCTGCAACAATGGTGCAGTTGGTAGAGCGGGTCGTCTCATGATCGGCTCCCAGCTCCCGCAAATGCATACTGTCATTGTATCCTTGGGCAAGACACTTCACCCTAGAGACCTGCACGGGAATGGATTTCAATCCCGTTCCCGCCCGCTCCCGACGCCCCCCTGCCCGTTCCCGACTCTCCCGCGGGAGTGTCCTCCCCTGTCCGCCCGGGGAAATCTCCCGGGTCCCGGCAAGTCCCGAGTTTCTTTTAAAGGCCAGCGCCGAGTACGCACTAGGACGCAGAGCGCCATGTGCCAAATGCCAACACACTGGAGCGCGCTGCGTAACAGCAGTTCAAAGGCTTTTCTCAAACCGTGCAGCGTTTAAACACATCATCAAACATTAAATGCAAAGCGTAGGTCAGTGTTGTAACAGAGAGAGCAAACATGGCTCTTTTTTGCAGCGAGTTGGCGACGGAACACTTCCCTTCCCAGAGTGGAGTTCTGACAATGGTTTGTCTTTTTCCGCTGCTGCTCTCGTAACTCCTAACACAGTTTAGAGCAGTCTGTTTGTCACAGGCCATAGAGTCGTCTGTGTTGCTGCAGAAGAGTAAAAACCTGTGTTTTCCTCGACGGAGCATCACCTCTATAGAAATGTGATGAAACTGTGTTTCAAAGCGTCTCGGTGTACGTCGGCTTTAATGGCTTATCCAAAGCGCAGTGCACGGACAGAGGGAGGTTTTGAGTATTGAATTGACCTGAGCCAGGAGATAACGGCGGGTAGTGAGTGTAGTTCCGGTGGGTCAGTGTGGAGCAAAAGCAGCCAGTGAAGGTGCAGTAGCGTGGGGATCTCTGCATCATCCTGGTGTTCACAGGCGGTGAGGCGTAAAAAGCTGCGCTCGTGTCCACGTGTGTCTAACACCCTGTTGTTTTCTTATACGGGACATATCGGGACCCGACGTGTTTTGGTCTGACCGCCCGCTCCCGCCCGGGTCAGTTTGAATCTCGCCTGCTCCCGTGAGATTTGTGTCGGGTCCTGCAAGTCCCGCGGGATTTCCCATCCCGTGCAGGTCTCTACTTCATCCTACTTGCCTCCAGTGTCTGTGTACATTGGTGTATGAATGAGAGTGAATGGGTGGCTGGTTCCTTACTGTAAAGCGCTTTGGTCCTGATGAAGGTAGAAAAGCGCTATATAAGTTGAGTCCATTTACCATTTACCTATTGTACATGTTTTTAGTGGTAGGGGAAACCGGAGTGCCCAGAGGAAACCGACGCAGACACGGGGAGAACATGCAAACACAAAAAGCACCGTCTTTAGCTTGATATTAAATCAATCAATCAAACTTAATCATACAGTAATCATACTGAGTGTTCATGCTCTGGAGTTTCCCGGTTATTATTGCTAGTTTTGTGTTTGGTAATTTAAACATAGTTTCCTGATTATAAAAACCCAAAAATAGAAGTTTCCTGGAAGTTTCCTGTCTGGGATTTTCCAACAGTAACCGGGATATGAAAACATGCAAACACTATTTGTGCACAACTTCCCATTTCATGCACATAGCTGTTAATTATAAACAAACATAGCAGCGACTAGTCCAAAGAGCTCCTACTTCTGAAGTCAAGAGGGGATTGAGTTTTTTTTATTTTAACCATCAAAGAACTAAAAGTAGTGCATATTTTAGATGGAAATAAAATATTACAAAATATATAGTGCTGATTTATGTAAATCTGCCGCCGATCGTTTAAAGGCAG
Organism: Neogobius melanostomus; assembly: GCA_007210695.1. Taxonomy (NCBI): domain Eukaryota; kingdom Metazoa; phylum Chordata; class Actinopteri; order Gobiiformes; family Gobiidae; genus Neogobius; species Neogobius melanostomus. Next base: position 619,515 of record VHKM01000834.1, read on the forward strand.
CTCAAGGGCACTAAACAGTGTCTCTTTACAATGTATGAAGTCACATGAATGTTTCCTAGAACAGTGTGTTGGTTGGTGATACAAGAAGTAAAGGTCAGAAGTTTTAATGCTCTGCGTGGTTTCCATATTGAGTGGACCCTTTTGTGCGTGTCCTGTGAATGTGTTTTTTGTTGCCTTTTTGCCCAGGAGATGCTCAAAAACCATACTAGCCCCGTTTCAACAATGAATGATAAAGTAGTGGTGCACGCTGTGGTAGAACATTGCTACTACTGTTTTATGACGCTAAAAGGTTCGTACTGTGACGTTTTTTTGACTTCCGGGTGAACGTCTTACATACAGTATAGTGTGGAGTGCATATTCGTGTGTGTGTGTGTGTGTGTGTGTGTGTGTGTGTGTGTGTGTGTGTGTGTGTGTGTGTATGCGCCTGGGATTGACGGGCTCTGAGCGTCAGTCAAAGCTCACTAATGGCTCCCACAGTTCTCCTGCTGTCTCTCATTATCGCATGTTGACATAAAGTCTGCTCATGAAACACCAACCGGTGATTCACACAGTCACCCCCGACTATCGTCACCCGAGTCTCCGCGTGTCCTCTCATGTCCCCTTATGTCTCTGCGCCATATTCCATTCACATTCTTTAGTAGAAAAATCATCCGCACCTGTGTTCTGAGGTTGGGGAATGCCAAATTGGAAGCACGTGCATGTTAGGGCTAATATGTCGACATCTATTATTCACCATAAAAGGACAAGATGTGCTGTGAGCAACAGACAGCCAGAGGATACCAATGGCAAAATGTCAATCAAAAACGAATACCCAGAAAACCCCCCAAAAAAACCACTAGGCGCCGATCCCATGGGTGCTGCGGGGCTCAAACACCACCCAGACCTTTGGGCATTAGGAGAATTAGCCCTCATTAGCCCTCACCTCAAGATATAATCTGTAAATCATAAAAGCTTTTTCCTTCTCGTCTCACAAGCGAGCGCGAAGAGTATCCGACTTGTAAACAAAAGTGTGTGAGTTCGAGGTCGACTCTTATATCTTTATCTTTATCATGGTCCCTGCAACAAAGTTTACTGTGCGGTCTCTTTGTGCGTCAGGTGTCAGAGACTCGACCATGTGTTTTCGTCGCCGCGGGGCCGAGCGTCGCCGTGTGTCACTGCAACCTCGGTGTGTGTTCTCTCATAGAAAATAATAGAGATGATTTTGTTTTTACTGCGCGCCAAACGTTTTGTGTCTGTTGGCCTTAATGGTTAGCGCTTGTTCGTAACAGCAAGAAGGTCCTAGGTTAGATTCCCACCTGGACAGGGCTTTTCGTAATCACGCTTTGTGACCATGTCTGTGAAAGTCCATTCCTTTCCTATAGTTTTATCAGTAATACATTAGTGCTTTAGACTTGCCATGAATAAGAACAAGTGATATTACCAATTTATTTCTGAATAAACATTTTTGTACATCCTGCTGACGCTTATTTGGACATTATGTTTGCCTGGAGAACTTTACATTGTCTTATTTACTGTTTTGTTTTATTGTCTTAATGTTTGGTGCAGCTGTGAGGCAACTCCTGTTGTTATATTGGGCTATACAAAAACATTGATTGATTGATGTAATTTATTATAATTATATTCACTTTCTTGGAATGAATTAAGACGGTGCACTTTTTCTATCAAATCATCATTATATTGGATTATTTATTATGAGATTTAATATGTTCAAATATGTATGACTCTAAGTTTTGGGTTCCATCATGAGCATGATAATGTACGTACAGCACTTTTTTCTCTCCCTGACTGTTCTCACGAGGAACAAATGTAATGAATACCATAAACCTTCCTAAGAAGGCGTTAAGAACTAATTGATGCGTAAGAACGTGTTTTAAATGAACCCCAATAAATACAGTCAATTCTTAATGTACTGAAGATTTCTTACTATAATAGTCCTTTCTGCTGTCTTCAAAAGTTGTATTTATTTAAGAAAAGATGAAACTGAACATGGGGAACCCCCCATTTATAAACACATTTATTTTCCTATTTTTCTGCCCCTGAGACTTTTCCATGTTTTGGAATTTGTTCTTGTGCTGTAGGGGCTGATCTGTGCCTGCTCTTTTCGCCCTCATTCTGCCACTCACACACTCACGCCACATGGAAGGCCAGCACGTAGAGAGTGTAAAAGGTTTGCTCTGTGGCCAGCAGGAGGAGTAGTGTCATTTGGCTTCCCGGCTGCAGACAGTACAGTGTTTGTGTGAGGTCTAGAGAGCAGGACATGTTTCATTGTGTTTATTTGTACTATCACCCAGGTGCTAGGCTAATTATCATATCGACTTATCATCCAATAAATTACAGAAAAAACTGTATCTTTTTTTGGCTCAATAATTATTGTCAGTGCATTTATTTACATTTTACCTTAATTTATCCTATTTTTGTAATACTTTTACTGGAGTAAATATGTCTTGATTTTGTAAACTTGTGTGTTATAAACCAGTGGTTCCCAACCTTTACTCCCTGGAGCCCCCTCTGCGTAATGTGGAGTCAGGCCGTGCCGCACCAGTCCAAAACTGTGGCCCCACAAATGAATCAAAACATAAAAATAGTTGCTAATAAGCATTTATTTCAAACAAATAAACTGAACTTGGAGTGTTGCACATGTTCTTACTTACTCAGTTACTTACTTACTCAGTCATATTTGATCATATTTGATCATTTAATTTAATCAGATTAATAATATCACTTATGACCAGACTCTCGACAAAGCTCTGCCCCCCTGCAATCCCAGGCGCTCCCCCGCGCCCCAGGTTGGGAAGCGCTGTCATAAGAGATATGTCAACATGTACTTTTAGATCAAGGTATTACTGAGAGTTCCATTTATTAAGTTGGTTTCAGTGGCATCACTGTTATCATTTATCACATTATGTTCCTGCCTCCATTTAAAAGTAAGAGCTTTATCATTTATCTGTCAATGATATTGTGGAGATCAGCTGTTGAGTTAGTCGTGCCGCTATTGTGGACCAACCTGAGCAGCATGTTTTGGAGGTGGGGGAAACCAGAGTACTGCCTTCTGTGCTCCTCTGAAACGGTGCAGTGTAGCAGACAAATATAATCTGTTTTATTCTAGAACAATAGTAGGGTAGAGGCTTGTGTGGCTTAGCTGTGAGTCTTGCCCGGATATCTCCTCGTTTGTCCTTTTTAGTGTCCTGTAGCTCCTCTTGTGACGCCTCCACTGTGCTGCAGGTGTGGCGGGCTCTTGGTGCCTCTTCAGTGTTTCAGAAGAATGATATTTGTAGGTCTCCTTCATGGCTCGTACGGACTCTGCAGTAAAAAATCCATTGAACTTCCACAAAACACGGCAAAGATGTACAAAAGTATCCAGTCAAACAATGTGAAACACAGAAACAGTTGGCCCAAAAAAAGGTCAAAACACCGCTGTACCAAGTGACAGGAAAGTTGCTGCTTGGTTATGCGTCACCAGTTGGTGGTGCCAGTTATAGAACTTCAAATGTTGTTATCATGACAGGTCTACCAGGTTCCCTGGTTTAAGGAGCGCCTGGTTGTGATTCAGGCACAAACCGCTCCACATTTCACTCCTGGAGTGCTCTGATGCACAGTGCAAACTCCACACGTGTAATATCGAGTCACTTTTCTCTCGTTAGTTCATGTGCGCCTTACATTGAGGAGATAAAGTTGAGTTAGGTCCAGTGACCCAAAAAAAATGTCTCCAATAATTTTGTTTATTGCAATGTTTTCCTGCTCTTAATCGTACTTCAAATGTTTGTTGTTTGACCGGCCGAGCAAAACAACTGAGTCATATTTATAGATAGAAGCATTACGATAGAATGATTGTATTTTCTTTGTGTTGAAGCATCCTCTTGACTTGGCGCACTGTCCTTGGAGTCCTCCTCCCCTCAGTTCCATTGTCACTGAAGTATCTGACGTTAACAATTAAAACAAAAATAACATGGGGGAAAAGATCGGAGAGCGAGCCCGGATACAGAGGCTGGGACTGTGAGTTAAGCACAGAGCCAAACTTTTTTCTGGATGTTCAAAACTGCACAACTAAGACTGAGAGCAATGGGATGGGCCTTTTTCTGTTTTACTGCATTATTGTAGGGTAATCTGTGTAGAATAACAAAAGAACTTCGTAGGATTTCAGTATCAGATTGCTACACAATACAATAGAAATGTATGTATATACACACACACACACACACACACACACACACACACACACACACACACACACCACACACACACACACACACACACACACACACACACACACACACACACACACACACACACACACACACACAGTGGGAACCATATATTTACATTTGCATTTTTTTTCTCACTGTCTGACATGAAACCAGATTTTTTTTTTTAAAGTCAATTAGAATTTTAAAAAATATTTGTATTTGTCAAATTCCAGAAGAATAAGAGAAAGAATGTTCTACACAATGTTAAATTACTTTTTACAAAACTTTTAGTTTACATACACTAAGATTACTATACCTTTAAACAATTTGGGAAAGCCCAGATGACGATGTCATGACCTTAGAAGCACAAGTCTGGTTCATCCTTGGGTGTAATTTCAAGACACTTGAAGGTTCAGGTTCATTGGTTACAATGATAGAAATGACCAATCATCATACAGATCAGAAAGGTTTTGTGTCCCAGATATGAACATGCTGTGTCTGAAATGTGAATATCAACCCAAGAAGTAATGGCTTCAGGGAGGAGACTGCGGAATCCACGGGCCAGGTCCAGTCGACTGAAGAACAGTTTCATACACCAGATCAACTCCCTGCTCTCCCTGTGCTCCCACCCCTCTTCCCCCAACCCCCGCTTCACAATCAAGGATGAGAGAAATATAATTTCAAATCATTCACAAATGGTTTTGACAAATAAAAAAATAAAAAATCTTTGACTCTTTAAAGAACAAATGCAAAAGACCTGGTAAAGATGCTGAACCTGGTAAGAGTTTGTCATTACCCAGAGTGAAACAAGTCCTGTACCGACATGGGCTGAGAGGGAACTCTGCCAGGAAGAAGCTCTGACTCCAAAAGAAACATTAAAAAGCCAGTTTGGAGTTTGCAAATAAAAAAAGGATAAAGACTTTAATTTTTGCAGGCATATTCTGTGGCCTGACGGAAAAGACATATAAAATGTTTTGGTTTTTGGCTTTGCTGTGGGAGGGACTGGTGCACTTCACAAAATAGATGACATCATGAAGAAAGAACATTATGTGGAAATATTGGAGCAACATCTCAAGACATCAGCCAGGAAGTTAAAGCTTGGGCGCAGATGGGTCTTCCAAATGGACAATTCTGGTTACAAAGTGACTTACGGATAACAAAGTCAATGTTTTGAAGTGGTCACAAAGTCTTGATCTCAATCCAGTTGAAAATGTATGGGCAGAGCTGAAAAGGCATAGGCACGTAAGGTGGCCGAAAAATGTGTCTCAGTTACACCAGTTCTGTTTGGCGGAATGGACCAAAACTGATCCAACTATTGTGAGAAGCTTGTGGAAGGAAATCCAAAATGTTTGACCCAAGTTATACAGTTATAGGTAATGCTACCAAATATTAATGTTAACTTTTGGTTTTGTAAAAAGCAATAAAAAAATTGTGATTAGGGATGTAACGATTCACTCAAGCCCCCATTCGAAGAAAGAATATGACTCATTCATACCAATGTTTCTTTTGTTTTAACATCTGCATTTTTGTCCTTGTAACAAACTGCAACTTTCTCAGTAAGAGAACTTTACATTTTAAAAAATTACAATACATGAAAATGAACTATAATCATTTTGACATGAGCGCTTGTAAATGTACATGTTTTCATCATAAATAAGATGTGTAGCAAAGCAAACATTTTGAGATTATATTTATTTTACCAAACCTTTTTTTTGTTTTTGCAGTTTGAACATAACTACCATAACTACTACCATTTAGAACTAATTTTACAGTGCAGTTTTTTTCACCCTCGAACGCCTCACACAGCCTTCCGCTCAGCCTTTGTAAACAGGAAAAAGACCTGACAGCTCCTGTAGGTATTGGATTATTTGACAAGCGGACATTTGATGAGGATTTCAGCAGAATCAGAGCAGGTTGGTCAGATGTTTGTCAGTTTACGATCTTTGGTAAACTTCTGTCAAAATGCTAAACTCTGCGTTAGCCGCTAACGCTAATCTTGTAGCCATTAACTTTAGCTGCGTCTGCTGCTTCGATGCCTACACGTGTATGTGTTTACATGGTGTGGCGTGTGTTGGGGGTGAGGCGGGGGGAGGTGTGGAGCTTGTCTTGAGAAAAAGAAACAACGAGCTATGTTCCGGTCTATTTCGGTTCGCGCAAAATGGAGTAGCTGAGGGTGGCTTTAAAATCGATTATTTTTTATTTTTTCGATGAATCGTTACATCCCTAATTGTGATTTAAATTCTATCTCTCATGTTTCTGGAATTTGACGAATATAAATATTTTTTTTTAATTCTAATTGACCTAAAAAAAGTTAATTCTGTTTTCATGTCAGACAGTGAGAAAAAAATGCAGATGTGTCTTTTTATAAAGTGGATGTAAACATATGGTTCCCACTGAATATATAATATATACGGTATAAGTGTAAATATATATATATTATATATACAGCTACAGACAGATCCACGGCTGTGCAATGGGCTCTCCAGTTTCACCCATAGTGGCTAACTTCTACATGGAGGTAGGAAGTGGCACTTTTTACAGATCACATCAATGCTGTGGACCCCAGCATTAAATTTACTCGGGAGGACGCTAAAGAGAAACAGCTTGCCTTTTTAGACTGTAAAGTTATCATAGGGGAAAACGGACAACTTCAGACAGAGGTTTACAGGAAGCCAACTCATACTGACCAGTATTTGATGTTTGACTCAAACCATCCACTCCAGCACAAACTAGGGTCATCAGGACGCTCAGACATAGTGCTAAAGAGGTGCCTACCAGTGCAGAAGGAAAGACCAAAGAGGAGCAACATGTCCAGAGAGCCCTCTCAGACTGTGGCTATCCTAACTGGTCTTTCACTAAAGCACAAAGGGCAAGAAGACCCAAAGAATAAGACAGACAGACTACAGAGCCCAGAAGAAAGGGAGTTGCAGTGCCGTATGTAGCTGGGGTCTCAGAGAAACTTCAGAGAATCTTTAGGCAGCACAGGATTCCAGTGTACCACAAACCGGTGAACACACTGAGACAAAAATTAGTTTATCCCAAAGACAAAACTCCGAGCCACAAACAAAGCAATGTGGTTTATTCTATTCGATGCAAAGAAGAAGAATGCCAAGAACATTATATTGGAGAAACCAAACAAGTTCTACAGAAGAGACTTTATCAACACTTAGTTTAGTTTACAGTATTTGTTTATTTGAGCAGCAACACTCTGCTCAAAAGGAGTGGGATTTAGTCCGCTGACGAAGCCTTTTGGATGAGAGGCGAAACGTTCGAGACTTCAACTACTGAGTACAGAAGATGACTTAAGTACCTTCATTGAAGATACTGTATATTATTATATAATATATCATATATCTAACCAAAATCCAAGCTGTGCCACCACTAACTAATGCTAACACCACTAACTAATGCTAACACCACTAACTAATGGTAACACCAGTAATTAATGCTAACACTACTAACTAATGCTAACGCCAGTAAGTAATGCTAACACCAGTAACTAATGGTAACACCATTAACTAATGCTAACACCAGTAACTAATGCTAACACCAGTAACTAATGCTAACAACACTAATGCTAACACCAGTAAGTAATGCTAACACCAGTAAGTAATGCTAACACCAGTAACTAATGCTAACAACACTAATGCTAACACCAGTAAGTAATGCTAACACCACTAACTAATGCTAACACCAGTAAGTAATGCTAACACCATAACTATGCTAACACCACTAAACTAATGCTAACACCACAACAAAATGTGTTGGATTGTGTTACTTACAAAGTGCCAGTCAGCATTATTATTTGCTTAGTAATAGTAATGTTATTTATAGCATTAATATTCATTTTATTTTGTATTCTATAAAGAAGCTATAGTCTTAACAATCTGTGATTAGTGCTGTAGAAGAAAGCAGGTGGAGGAGTGGTGTGCTAAAGAAGAAACACTGCCACAAATATTCTTCCCATGCGTCCTCAGCCACCCTGAGTGGGGTGGCCCAGCAGAAATACCACAGATTATTACTGAACTTGGTAATTCAGACACAGCCCATGTTTATGAAATATTATAAAAATCTTTCATACTTCCACCTTTAAACACAGTGTTCTTTTTACGTTAATGTCAAGACGGTCACCATTGGTTTGCTTCTCTGCAGCGGTTGACATTGACGTAACGTGGTAAATGTGAACATGTTGAAAAGTCATCCTTACCAGATGGTCCATATTATTCCTTCCTAATTAAAGCGTAGCATAAACCTTCAGCGCCTTTGACCGTGCCCCGCTGCTGCCCAGTGTGATATTTCTAAATGCTTGTCCTCTGCTCTCGTCTCCACAGAAGTGTTTGAAATTCAATGTGGATGCTCCGATATGGCTGTCCAAACAACGGATCCTGTGCAGCCTCAACCAGAGCCTGAAGGACGTGCTCAACTACGGCCTGTTCCAGCCGGCCTTCAACGGCAAAGCGGGCAAGTTCCTGGATGAGGAGAGGCAGCTGAGAGAGTACCCTTTCCCCTCCATCGCGCCGGTCCCTTACCTGGAGGTAGGTCTGCACAGCGTGTGCAGGGCTGGAGAGATGTGAGAACAACTGTGTTACTTTTCTCTCACTCATAAAACACCACATTCAACTCTCACTCTTTTGAACACACTTTTCAATCGTAACACTCTCACACAAACACAACTGCTCAAAACATTTCAATAAAACACGTTCTTGGAATGTTAATCTTCAAACGGATCAAATATGCAGAAACACAAAACTTAAAAGAGAGTACTTTTATGATGATATTCATTTTTGTGTATTCTCAATTTCTAACATTCATTTAGTGCACAACTTCCGACTCTTAGCGCTCCTTTTTAGGCCAAAGAACACCTCTTGAAGGGCCGTGTTAGGCCCGTGCACCCTTTACATTTAAAACACTTTCCCCTTTAGAAGTATATTGCAATTGCCAGAACAAATTGTTAAACAATTCTGAAGCAACAAGGACAATTTGCAACTAGGTTTCTCTGCTGTTGATAAATACACTGCTGGAAAAATGTAAGGGAACACTTACCACCCACTGAGTGCATTTTCTCCAGTTCAGCATTACCCAAATCTAAAAGCTTCTCGACTGGAGCATACAGCCTACAGGCCAGTGGTGTAACACCTCATTTGAAAGCTAAGACGTTCAAAACGGATCTAAACGGATTGCGATGTTGCCGTGTTGTAACTTTTCTATTGCTTTTTTTGCCACTTTCTTGTTGCGTTTTCTTCTCATTTTGTCGCCATTTTGATGCTTTTTTCAAGAAGATTTTAGATTTAGGTAAAGCCACGCTGGAGAAAATGTGCTCAGTTCAGGTGGGGGTGAAGAGGTTAAAAAGCATTAAAAGTCATTAAATTATTCCAAAATTAAGGACTTAAAAGTCATTAAACAGCATTGAAATTGGATTCAAACTGGTATTAAATCTAAATTTCTTCCAAATATATATTTTCTCTATTTAGAGACAGAACACGCTCAATGACATCACAACAATGACATTGTTACGACATACATTTGTCAAAAACACAAAAACTCTGGTCTGAAACAAATTCAGCTGCAGTTTTGACTGAAATTTTACTAAATCAAAAGTTTCCCATTGTGTCCAATTTGATTTTTAATATCAGAATGTCCCCTCATCCTTTGTTTCAATCAAACAAAGAATGTTGCCAAGAATATGCCAAGGTATTTTGTATTTGTGGCATTAAATATAAGGCATTAAAATGGCATTAAAAAGCTTTAAATCGGAGTTTCTGCCAGGCTCATCCCTTTACTCTCAATCCGAGCTGTTCTGTCGTTGAACTTTGTAAAAGTTAAGGTCTTCATCAGCACAACACAACTTTTAACAAACAAATAAACGGCTCATTTTCTTATCGTTTTATTTTGAAAAAACACTTTTCATCAAGACGGGGGGTTTAAAGGCGTGGGAGTGGGTGTCTGTCATGATGTGTCACTCAGAGCAGACAGAGCAGTGACAGTGTGGCAGCAGCTGGCAGCTGTAATTGTGGGGCTCCTTCGTCAGTGATGTCAGCAGAATGCACACATGCTCTGAGAGTTGGAGTAAGATAATGAAGTGACTGGATGTGAATAGAAGTTATATTCTCATCACAAACCGACCTGGAGTGGCCTTTTATTTCAATTTCCTTTTATTGCCACACTAGATGGCGCTGTGACTTGATATTGTTACAGAACATCAGATGTAACGTCCTGTATCACCTGATGGAATGCTAATGCTAAAAAAAAAGTGCACATTTGTAGGAACAGGCTCTTAGCTAAAGGCATTTCTATGATTTCTATGATCGCTAAGCTGACGTCTGCAATTGATTGTCATTCGAATGTAAATGTTATAGCCTCATTGTTATTTAGCACAAAACGTACTTGTTCTTTCCTTGTTTTTTCTGTTTTGTTTAAAAACATGTATGATTCGGTAAACTCTACTGAATGTCTTCTGGAGTCTGTGAAGTTTCTGGATCTGCGTTTGGCTGTTTGGATAGCTTGGTCAGTTTCTATAGAGGCCATTTACAGATGTATTTGGTATATATGTGACACAACACTGTAATACAACTCATTTCCTTTGTGAAATGTGTGAATCACAAAAGTTTGTGAGGATATACTCACGCATGCGCAGTGGGTTTTCAGTATCTCCACTTTAATAGCTCAGAGAGAATCTAAACTTTACAGTCTTGGACCTAACAAGTTTTCAGATGGTTTTGTTCAGTGGGATTTTTTAATAACTAATTCCTAGCCCGATTTATAGAGCTTTGAACTCCCCAGAATAAGAGAACACTTTATTTTTTACAGATTTTTTCACCAATTACTAGTTTATTAAAAACATATGACCATATAAACAAGATAAAACCATATAAACCTGGCTCTATTCGCTATTTGGATTTTTGTCAGAAAATATAGGCAATTATGGCCATTGTTAAGCCTAAAATGCCTTAAATGACAGAAAACCTGCAATAAATGTTTTCTCATTTTTATGTCAGTAATATACAGCAAAATAAATTGTAAATTAAAAGTGTTTCCCTATGCGCTGTAGAGTGACTCCTACAGCCTTGGTTTGATGAAGTGCAGGTGAGGGCCACTCAGTGCGCTCTTAGGAGGAGACTGGACACATATATTGTGTCTCCATGTGGAGGTGAGACTGAGACCGGAGCCAGCGGAGCACAGCTCCTCTCAGCAGACTGACTCACCTCCACATTGGCTGCTTAATAGAGCACAGAGGCTCTGGCTGCTCCTGGTCCATCTCGTTATGCTTTCAGATCAGATGAGACATGTCTCCATACGCAGGACATCAGCACTCAGCTGTCGGTGCTGTCTGTGAGAAAGCTCCACTCATGTGTGGCTGTGTTATGACCAGGGCTGGGTCCCATCAGTACTTTAACAATACTTTACCTTAGCTTTCGATACCGATACCGGAACGATACTTTTCCGATAATATACTAAAATATTTGTCATCTAGAACTAGAAAACAGATCAATAATGTGTGGAAGATCTGCAAATGTAAAATATCGGGTTCATCTTCAATGTCAAGAAATGTGTGAAAAATGGGAGAAATAGTGAAAATATTAGTAAGTAGAAAAGAGCAAAAATGAGGGTAAAAATAGGGTTGGGCCATATCGTATCACATACAGTGGATGCCACTTTGAAATGTCGTTTTCATTCCCGCTTTCTGTGATTCACACAGTGCGTGAAATATATTACATCTTATCGCCACAAGGTGGCAGGTTAAGTCCGCTGTAGGCAAGGCAAGGCAAGGCAAGTTTATTTGTAGAGCACAATTCATACACAAGGCAATTCAAAGTGCTTCACAGTTGCAGAAAAAATTACAAGAAAACAGTTAAAATCAATCAATAAAACAACAACACAAAGTTAATCAATTACAGTAAAAGGCAAGAGTGCAGATAAAATACTTTCAGTTTTCATATGCACGGGTAAAAAGAGCTGTTTTCAGCCTGGATTTGAACATTGTCAGAGTTGAGGCCTGTCTCACATCCTCATGAAGACTGTTCCAGATTTTAGCTGCATGAAACTGAAACGCAGCCTCACCGTGTTTATTATTGACTCTGGGAACCACCAGGAGACCCTCCCTGAAGTTCTCAGGGCCCGAGATGGTTCATACGGCTCTAACATGTCAGAGATGTACTTTGGTGCTAAACCATGAAAAGACTTGTACACAAGCAGAGCTGTTTTAAATTCTATTCTCTGAGTGACAGGAAGCCAGTGCAGAGACTGGAGCACTGGACTAATGTGGTCGTATTTCCTGGTTTTTGTCAGGACTCGAGCAGCAGCGTTCTGGATGTACTGCAGCTGTCTAACAGCTCGTTTAGAAAGGCCAGTGAGCAGGCCGTTACAGTAGTCTAACCTGCTAGAGACAAATGCATGGATGAGTCTCTCTAAGTCTGGTTTTGACACTATTCCTCTGATCTTAGCAATGTTCTTCAGATGGTAAAAAGCTGATGATGTTATTGCTTTGATGTGGCTGTTTAAGTTCAGGTCTGAGTCCATGATTACTCCTAGATTCTAACCTGATTTTTTGGTTTTAGAGCGAGAGACTCAAGGTGACTGATAACACTTTGTCTTTGTGTCTGTGGGCCAAAGACAATGATCTCAGTTTTGTCTGAATTTAGTTGGAGAAAGTTGTTTTGCATCCACAAACTGATCTGTTCGATGCAGTGACAGAGTGTATCTACAGGCCCATGTTCACCTGCCGTCAGTGACACGTAGATCTGAGTGTCATCTGCGTAGTTGTGGTACGACACATTGTTGCTGTTTATTAGCTGACCCAATGGAAGCATGTACAGGTTGAATAAGAGGGGTCCCAAGATTGATCCCTGGGGGACTCCACAGGTCATGGAAATTTTGTCTGAGACACAGTTGCCAATTTCGACAAAGTACGTCCTATCCTCGAGAAAGGACTTGAACCAGTTTAGAGCAGTACCAGAGATTCCCACCCAGTTTTCTAACCTGTGAAGTAAGATCCCGTGGTCCACTGTGTCAAAGGCAGCGCTCAGGTCCAGCAGAACTAAAACTGAGACCTTACCTGCATTGGTGTTCATACGGATATCATTTGTCACCTTGATCAGAGCTGTCTCAGTGCTGTGGTGGGGCCTAAATCCTGACTGGAAAGTATCAAACACATTGTTAGATAGGAGAAAGTAAGTGAGCTGTTGATATATTACTTTCTCTAAGACTTTTCCTAAAAACGGTAGGTTTGATATGGGCCGGTAGTTGTTCAGTACCTTGGGATCAAGGCTGCTCTTCTTTAGAAGAGGCTTAATGACCGCGGTTTTCAAGGCCTTTGGAAATGCTCCAGTCTCAAATGAGATGTTAACTAACTGAACAAGTTGTGGTAACAAGCTGGTCAGCACAGACTTCAGAAATCTAGTGGGTAATTCATCAAGGCAGCATGTACATGAACTCAGACCGGAGATGACCTCTTCGATTGTTTTGTCAGTAACAGGAGTGAAATGTGTCAGCTCAAGGTGTCTAGCTGGTGGCAGGGTTGGTATTTGTGTTGTGGAAATTATGGCATTTTTTATGCCTTGGACTTTATCATAAAAAAATATTGCAAACTCATTGCACTTAGATGTAGAGATTAGTTCTAAGGGCAGTGAAACTGGAGGGTTAGTTAATCTGTTTACTGTGGAAAACAGAACACGAGAATTGTTTCTACAGTTTGCGATGATTTTAGAGAAGTATTTCTCCCTTTCTCCACGCAAAATCTGGTTGAACTCACAAAGCACTTCTTTGTATATCTCACAATGAACCTGGAGCTTTGACTTGCGCCATTTCCTTTCGGCTTTTCGGCACTCCCTTTTCTGTGCCCTGACCGAATCTTCACTTCTCCAAGGTGCCTTTTGTCTATTGTTAACCATTTTTACCTTGACAGGAGCAATAGTATCCAAAACATTTAAGACGCTTGATGTATAAGAGTCCAACAGATTATCAACATTTGAACATGGAGGATTTTCAAATCTGATCATTTCCATAAACTGTGTCCTTGTTGTATCATTTATGTGTCTTCTTTGAATAACTCCAGGCCCAACCACTGGTTTTGGTGTAACAGACAAGTCAAAAAAGACACAAAAATGATCAGATAAAGCAACATCAACAACATTCACATTTGATATATTAACACCTTTTGTAATAACTAGATCTAGAGTGTGACCTTTGTTGTGGGTCGCCTCACTCACGTGCTGAGTTAAACCAAACATTTCAAGAACAGCATTAAGTTCTTTTGCATGCCTGTCATTGGTCACATCCACATGCACATTAAAATCACCTGAAATGACCAAACAATCAAAATCAGTGCATATAAATGAAAGTAATTCAGTGAAGTCTTCGATAAAACAATTCTGTGGTGGTTGTAAATAGTCATATAAAGAATGGAAGATTGTTTATCTCCATTTTGAAAGACACATACTCAAATGATAGAAAAACCCCAAATGACAATTTGTGGATGACTATATTGTCCCTGAATATTGCACAGACACCCCCGCCCCTCTGATTTTGGCGTGTTTCAGACACAAAATTGAAATTTGATGGACTACACTCAATCAAAACTGCGTTACCAGTGTTTTTGTCAAGCCATGTTTCAGTTAAAAACATAAAATCTAGATTATAAGAAGAAATAAAACTATTTATTAAAAAGGACTTGTTTTTTAACGATCTGGCATTGAGTACAGCATGTTTGAGATTTATCTGTGTTTGAGTGGATGGAATCTTTTTGCAAGGGATATGGATTAGAGTTCTTTGATTGGACGGTCTGACTGTTGCCCTCTTATCTAATCTATGTTGTTTGACTGTACTAATTGTTTCAGAAGAACACACTCCCTCTATGGACCTCTGGTTGGTTTTGAGTTTGCTATGCATGGTAGCAACGCAGAGGCCCTTAATGTCCTAGACAGCAGCAGTGAAGCTGCTGGAAATTGGAGGTGGGGGAGGGGCATGATACTTCTTCGGGATAAAAGCCTTGGTCTTGACATGACTGGAGTGCGGGGAGTCATTTGAATCCCTTGTTTTATCAAGGCTTCAAAATGGCTGGGAAATCCCATAGGTGACTTTGGTGATGGGAATGATTCAGAAAAATCTCTGGAGGGTGTAGATGTACCAGTCGGGCTCAAGGCCTGTGGTGGAGTTGAAGAAAGTGCTCCTTCGGCTGAATCATTTACTATAGATGCAGGTGGTGCTGAAGCGGAGCTTTTCCCCGGAGATGCAGATGCAGGTGGCGCCGCTGCTATGGTTGAGATGTTTTCCGGCGCAGCTGATTCCTTAACTGTGGCTGAGTCCTCTACTGTAGGTGCTGCTGGTGCTGCTGTGGCTGGATCCTTAGCTGTGGCTGAGTCCTTACTGTAGGTGCAGATGATGCAGCTGCGACTGAATCTTTTATTGGGGATGCAGGCGAAACCTTTGCTGGTGAGCCAGGAGCTCTTCTCATGCTCCTCTCTGCTCTCTCTTGTTGCTCAGGCCTCCACGGATTCTGCAGAGCGTGGAGGAGATTTTCCGTCAGTCGTCTCACTCCACCTCTGCTCAAATGTGGGCCATTTCCTTTAAACAGATCGTCGCGTTTCCAGAAAAGATTAAAGTTCTCTATGAAATACAGTCCTCTTGACTTACAGACTTTTGACAGCCATGTATTCAACTGAAACAGCCGGGAGAATTTGTTTATTCTCCCGTCGATGTTTGGGATAGGTCCACTGATGAAAATTTGTATCGCGTCTTTGTCCAGGCAATCAAGTCTCTCAAAAAGTTTATTAAACTTTTCTTTCAGGACTTCAGACTCTCCGTTTCTTGTGTCAACAGCACCAACATGTAAAACAAGTTTATTTATCCCAGGGTTGTTTGTAATTTCCTTGTTTAGAACATCTATGATGTCAGAAACTGTAGCAGACGGATAAGTGATTGTAGTCATTATCTCATTGTTTATATTAGATATGGCTCCGTCCCCAAGCAATAGGATATCTCTGGCCTTGACACTTGGCACAGTTTTTCTCTCCATCTTTGTTTTGACTTCTTGTTCCGTGTTTCTCTCTGACATTTTCTCTGAGAGAGGTGAAAATCTGTTTGTTAACTTTATTCCAGGTGCATTTTTACGAGCATGTTGTCTTTGCTTTGGCCTAGCACCAAGTTGTCTGTTTAGTTTCGGAAATGTTATGGTATCGTTTAGCTTCAGGTTGCAAGTATCAGTTTTTCCGTCTTCTTACCGGGTTCCACAGGGAGCGTGTCATTAAGTCCTCTTTCCGTCTCTAGAGCATAAATCTTGTCCCGTAGCAGGGAAATTTCTTTTTGATACATCCGACAGCTTTCACAAGACGATGTTTGCCTTCCTCCCTCAGCCATGTTGACAAGATTGTCGTCGCTGGTTCGTCAAATGAGTTGTAAAAATGGCATCAAAATGAGTAAAAAGCCTTGGTTCACTTAAAAGAAGAGAATAAAATCATATCCAAGACATGTGCCCAAAAATAGAATGATTTAAAAAGCAAATAAAGAGGCAAGCGGCAGCAGCAAGCAGAGATACGTCTGCACTCTTGATAAGCAGGAAGCACGCTGTAGCTCTGCCGGCGAATTAAACGCTCAGGTATAAGACTGCATGCAAAGTTTGTCTAGACAGTGAGAGTATGCTGGCCTGATGGTTAGCGCTATAGGTTGGCACTTGGGAGACCGGGGTTCGATTCCTGTCTGAGGCATTTTGTCTCAGTGTGCTGGTGTGCAATTACGTAACGTTATCAGCTTGTTATCTTCTTTCCTTGTCAAAATGAAATTTCGAGACATCTAAAACTACACGTGTGATCTCGTGGGAATCACGCGTGAAACGCGCCAAAACCAAGTGGGGTCCACTGTATCGTGATCACGATATAATTTTTTGATATCGTTGAAATTTTTATATATCGTTGTCGACACACAATATCATTTATGTTACACTCAGCTCCGTCAGAGCAGCATAAACACAGAGTAGATCATATTTGTGAGAAAATTAGTATGGTAGAACAAAATATCTTTGCATAAATCTTCCAAACAGGCATAAGGCTGGAATTTTGAAGTAGTTTGTCCATTGCCAATTATATCGTCAAATATATCATTATCATGATATTTCTTTTTATATCGTGATAGAGATTTTAGGCCATATCGCCCTGCCCTAGTAAAAAATTGTGAAAACAAGAAAAATTGGGGCAAATGGCTCAGAGCAGGAGGCCTCTAAGAACACACTATTCATTCACTCTCCTGAATACACCAACGTGATGCATTATGAATTTGAAAAGTAACATTCTGACATTTTGTGTTGTTTCCCTTCTCTTCTTTTTTTGTAGTTTCGCTACAAAAGACGCGTGTACACTCAGACCTACCTGGATGAAAAGCAGTTATCAAAGCTCCACACGAAGGTAAGCTCTTGATATGGGTGAGTGGGGGAGTTACATTCAGCTGATGGTCTCATTGGTCTCATACTTGGACTTCCCTCGCTGCTGTGGGACTGTGGCTTAATAATAATAATGCTGACGGAGGTTGTGGTGTTTGTGTTGTGTTGCAGCTCATTTCATTCGCTGATTGTATAAGCTCATTTATAAGCAGATATCGCAGTGAAAAGAGTTATTTCTTTTAGTTGCAGTGGCCTGCGGTGAAGCTATAGCTGAGTGGATTTGACATTTCTCATTAAAAGCACTGCTGTGAAGAGAAAATGACAAGCACAGGTGGATTGTTTTCCAGCGGCGCATATTGTCTTTTTTATGCAAACAAAGACTTCACTTATAATCTACATAGTTTAAGTAAGTAAGTGCTTTATTTGTCATTGTACAATTGTAAGTTGACATGTGGTTCAGGTGTAGGGTTAGTCCTGAGCCGCATGTTTATGGAGGTCGGGGAAACCAGAGCACTGCCTTCAGTCTCCGCTGAAATGGTGCGCGGACTCCTGGGCGTGTCCCTGTTTCAAAGCGTGGTGTCCTGCACTGATCAGCTCCTCCTTCCTCTTCCTCCTGCGCAGCTCCCTCCGCTCCACAACAGTTTTTCACCATCCTCTGGGAAGAGCATAGCAGAAGAATATAATCCATCTTATTCTCCAGTGAACGAACATTAGTCAGAATAATAGTAGGATAGAAGGTTTGTGTGGCTTAGCTGCGAGTCTTGCCCGGATACCTCCTCGTTTGACTCTTTTTTTGTTTCCTGCAGCTCCTTTTGTGGTGCCTCCACTGTGCTGCAGGTGTGGGGGCTCTTCATTGTTTCAGAAGAAGAAATGTGTATGTCTCAAATGTCTTTAGCTCATACGCTAGCTGTTTGTTTACATTAAAAAAAACATCAGGTTTGAGCTATTTTCTTATGTAACAAAAATGGCAGAGAGCTGTACTTCGAAGACACTTGTGTAACCACGCCACTTAGTTGTCTTAGAGTTTCCACTTGACACCTGACTATATTTATCTGAATGTTTGCAGACTGTGTTTCACATGTTCAGAACAAATCCGAAAAGCTCAATCTAAAATGTGACTGGAGCGTATGGAGAAATGAAGAGAGCCTCTGGGGAGCAGCTTAAAAAGGGCTGCAGAGCTATTCTAGCTCCTGTGTTACTGGCTGGTGTTGCCTGCTTTAAATAATGCATGGTTGACTAAAGAAATCTTTTTGCGACTTGCTTTTCTCTAGCACCATAGCACTGTGTTCATGCGGCAGGGGCTGCTCTGCTGTCAGAGGTCAGGCATTAGCCTACTTTACTGGGAGTCCAGGAGCCGCAGGCACGAGTTTAGAATATGGTCAGAGTTGATATACTTTTCTCTTGACCTTTTCCTCCACAGCTGCACTAGACTGAGTGGTTACACTGTGTGCTGTAGGTCAATTTTTACTGTCAAAATATGACTTGACTTTTATCACTTCAGTTCATCTTCATTGTCATTAGAGCATCCATGGTGAAGCTCCCACAACAAACATTCTCACAGGAAGAGACCCCATCAACAATACCCCCAAAATACAGATTGCACTTTTGTTTCATGCTTTTTGTCAGGTCAGCTCAATGACTCTAGACACTAAACTATTTCTCAGCAGGGACGTGTGCTTTAATGCACCTACACCGTCTCCGGTAACGGAGGGCAGAGGTAATGACTGGGATGAGTCACTTCTCTCAAGACCAGGTGACGATTATTAGTATTGATGTTTGATTATTGGGATTCCCCCAGATGGTAAAAGGATCATTTTTCAGTATCTCAAAAGAAAGTCAATATTAAAAGTGACCAGCTCCATTTTTCCAGTTCCATTCATTCCAAAAAATAGCCATAGTAATGTCAGCAATTACATCACAATGACTGCGCTTATTTATGTAGTACCTTTGCAAACAACAACAACAACAACACATGTCTCCATTCAATCTTATTATGTTTAGTTTATCAGCTCTTGTTTCAGCCTGCACTCCAATGTTAATGCTCCTGGATGTGTTTCTCCAAAGTTCAGTCTGATTTGATATTCCTGTTATCCAAGTCACACCGCGTCCACTCACTTGACAAAATGGGAGTGTGCGTGGAGTGGTATCTATTATACACGAGTGAGTAAAGCCCAGGGCGCTGAGGGGGGAGGAGATCATTTAGTAATGCACTATTTGGTAACATGGTCACAGGCGCGCAGAGGCTCGCTCGCAGAGGCGCGCAGAGGCTCGCTCGCAGAGGCGCGCAGAGGCTCGCTCGCAGATATCAGCTTATATCACATACATCTCATCAGTTTGTCCTGTTCACTGGAAGATCAAAATACACTCAAAATACTTCTGTTCGTGTCATTAATGCTAAACGCTAATCCATTGTAAAAAAACAATAGGATCAGTTGTTTTTTTTGGTGACATCATAAACATAAATCAAGTGGAGTCCAAGTCCACACGTATGCAGCTTTAGTTAATTTGACAAAATAAATGTATTAGTACAAGACCTGCAGGGTTTTTTCACAGAAGGCTTTCGTTTCAAAAGTAATTGCAATTTAGCTGAAAAATGTCTCTGTTGCGATCAGATCTGCTTTGTATTTTCTTTGTATTACATTACATTTTTCCTTTTAACAAACTGGGATATTTTACACCAAATTAAGTGGTTCCCAAAACGTATCAATTAAATCAGTCTGATATTGATTAAAACATTTTGAAAAGTGCAAATCTTAAAAAGTCTTTTGTTTAAACCAGTCAGCATCAAATCTGGTCTGAACAAAACCATCTTTGAGTCAAAAACATTTGTATATTTCTTCTCTATAACTGAGTTGAGTATCAAAAGTATTGTGCGTGGTTTTCCGATACGATACACGAATCACGACAAAGACGTATTGCGATATATTGGAAAAAAAATGATATTTTGTCCCAGCCCTATAAGGCAGACATGTGACCAGCGGCTGCTGCTGGGGGCTACCATATCTGGGGCGTGTCATGTCCCCCTGTCCACAGCTGAGTTGATTATTGGCTTGACACTTTAACTGCATTGATCTGGTCAAGTCGTGGCAGCACGGAGAGTCACAGCAACCTACATATAAAGTCATAAAGGGAAGCACTAAATGAGTCTTGGGTTACTAATGATCTCAAATTATCTACGGATGTTAGGGCTGGGCCATAAATCCAATTCATTTGATTCGTACTTTTGAAAATTGACTGGGTGGAAAAATGGCTAAATCGTAAAATTGGGGAACCTCATATGCCCGGCGTGGCTAATTTATTATTATTAATAATAATAATGCTATCCATCCATCCATCCATTTTCTTCCACTTGCCGTTGCCGGGTCGTGGGGGCAGCTGTTGGAGCTGCACCAGCCCCTATGGTTCCCCTGCAGGTGGTGGGTCCACAGAAGGACGGCCTCATGGTTCTAACCGGGCCTGTTGGTCTCTCATAAGGGGCTTCTAAACCGCTCTTTGTCTGACCCGTCACCTAGGACCTGTTTGCCATGGGAGACCCTACCAGGGGCACAAAGCCCAAGACAACAGAGCTCCAGGATCATTTGGGCGCTCAAACCCCTCCACCACGTTAAGGTGGCGGTTCCAGGAGGGGATAATAATACTAATAATAATAATAAAAAGGAAAACACTTGCCTCCTCATTGACATGGCTGTGCCTCTTGACATCAACACCTCAGTCAAAACTTCTGAGAAGATCAGCAAATATATACTGTAGGTCTTGAAATCGAGGTTGAGAGAATGTGGGGACTTAAAACAGCAACTATTCCAGTGATTGTGGGAGCCCTTGGAATCATCAAGAAGGAAATGAATACATTTATAGAACTTGTCACATTCAGCTCTTAGAAACACTCAGGGTGTGCAAATAGGCAGGAAATGTGAAATAAACAACAACAATTAAATAGTAAATAATGGTATCTTATATACAATGACTACCAAGGACTTTGTGGGGACAAAAAGTGTAAACCGTAAATAATAATAAAGTAAACAGACTATAACAAAAAAGTTATTGTCAGTATTAGCAGTGCAGGTTTACATCATAGTGCAAGTGGTTGATAAAGTGACGCAGGTAAGTGATGTGAATACAGGGATTATTGCATGTGTTCTGCAGAGGGGTTATTGCACATGTTACTTTACAGTCTTGTTGTACAGTTTGACAGCAGTGGGGATGAAGGCCTTGTGGTAGCGCTCCTTCTTGCACTGAGGGTGCCTCAGTCTGTCACTGAAAGAGCTGCTCAGCTCCTCTACAGTCCCGTGCAGTGGGTGGGATGTGTTGTCCATGATGGAGGTGAGCTTGGCTAACACCCTCCTGTCCCTCACCTCCTCCACAGAGTCCAGGGGGCAGCCCAGGACGGAGCTGGCCCTCCTGACCAGCTTGTTCAGTCTGTTCTTGTCCCGCCCTGTGCTGCCCGGGGCCCAGCACACGGCAGTGTAGTGGATAGCAGAGTCTACCACAGAGTCATAAAAAGTCCTGAGCAGAGGCCTGCTCACTCCGAAGGACCTCAGTCTCCTCAGAAGGTGGAGGCGACCCTTCTTGCACAGGGCGTTGGTGTTGTGGGACCAGTCCAGTTTATTGTTAAGGGTGAACACCCAGGTAAACTGTCCACCACCTCAGTGTCCTCCCCTGGATGTTCAGCGGTGTGTGCGGTAGTGACTTCCTCCTGAAGTCGATCACCATCTCCTTCGTCTTACTGGTGTTCAAGCGCAGGTGGTTGAGCTCACACCAGTCCACAAAGTCCATGATAACTGACTGGTACTCCAGTTCGTTCCCCTCAGACACGCAGCCCACGATGGCGGCGGCGTCAGAGAACTTCTGCAGATGACAGCTGTCCGTGTTGTGTGTGAAGTCCAACGAACAACAACCCTCCTTGGCACAGCACACATCCTCAGGAGTGCTCGGTCTATGAAATGAACTCTGCAAAATTATCCAAGTCCACGGAGAGGACTTGGATGCTGGGAGATAAAAGACTGGAATACTAGTATATGATGATAATAATAATAAAATAATAATAATAATAATAATAATAATAATTTATTACAGGTCCTAGGTTACGGGTCAGACAAAGAGCGGTTCAGAAGCCCCTTATGAGAGACCAACAGGCCCGGTTAAAACCATGAGGCCGTCCTTCTGTGGACCCACCACCTGCAGGAGGAGCCATAGGGGCTGGTGCAATGTGATTTGGGCAGCTCCAACAGCTGCCTCCACGACCCGGCAACGGACAAGTGGAAGAAAATGGATGGATGGATAATGGCTTTCACTTGTATTGCACTTTACAAGCCTGTGTTACCAAGTTTCTCAAAGCGCTACACTGGTGTCATTATTCATTCATGTTATAGTCAGTGGTGGTAAGGTACTATAGTAGCCACGGCTGCCCTGGGGTAGACTGATGGGGTAGAACACCAACAACCACTTACTCACACACTACATTCATTATGGCCTCTTGTACATGTTTTTAGTGATAGGGAAAACCTGAGGAAACCTACACAAACACGGGGAGAACATGCAAACGCCACAGAAAAGGCACCGTCCAGGTGAAAATCGAACCTGGGACCTTCTAGCTGTCAAGCACGAGCACCGTGCCGCCATGTTTAACAGCTTTTCAGAGTGCTCCACAGCGACTGCTTTCAAGAACAACACCAAATATAGCCGCAAGCGGCGATTATCGGCCCTTGCCGCCCGCCCTGCCTAAAGCAAGGGGGCGCTTCGCGCCCTTTTGTCTCCCTCAATCTAAAATTATGGTATTGCTACTGCCTTTATGTTTGTTTTTAACTTTTTTTCCAAGGTCTTAGTTTTAGGATTTTTGGAATGCGCTAACGCGCACTTCGCGCTCAATTTTGACATTATACAGAGAAAAATTAGTATGAATTTGTATCACACTATATCTGCAAACTGAAGCCTATTTTTACATTTTACTTAGGGCTGCGGCTGCGCCGCAGATCATCCACAAAGGCTATCCAAGTACTTTGGATAACCTTTGGTTCCTCACTTCTCACTGAATTATGGAGTTTAGTTTAGTTTATTTATTTGTTTGAGCAGTTAACCTGCTCAAAGGGAGTGGGCTGAAGCCAAAGGCTTATAAGCGCCCACCCCAAAATAAAAATAGTAACATTACATTTAATATTTACAAGGTAGCAAATCATAAACAAAGGAACATAGGGCAAAGTAACAATAAATGATGAAGAATAAGACAAAAACAACAGCAAAATAAAGAACAAAAGAATGTGCTACTTTTATGTTATAAAGGTGCATTAATACATATTATACTCTGAGATCTTGCTACTTCCCAGTTGTCATTACTATCCTCAATATAATTTAATTTGGGTTTAATTATCATTAATTATCATTATTAAAGGTGCATTAATACATATTATATTCTGAGATCTTGTTACTTCCCAGTTGTCAATACCATCCTTAATATAATTTAATTCGGGTTTATTTATCATTATTATTATATTTGTTTAATTGAGTTATATGTGAAGTGTGATGTAAGCCCTGCATAATGAGGTGCATTAAAAAGCCAGGGTGTAGAACGGGCCAGTTGAAGAGGGCAGTAACTCCCCCTCAACAAACCCCCACCCAGCTGCCCTAACAGCTGATTTTGTAGATGATGTTCCTATGCTGAGTGGTGCATTAAAAGACAAGGTTTTGAGCCCGTTGGGAGGGTCCCTCTCAACAGATTCATAACTTGCCTACCCTAATTCTCAATTTGTAAATTTGAGCAATAGAATGACAACCGTTCCAAGCAGCAACACTCTTCCTTGATTATAGATAATTGATCCTACTGCGCCTCTTAGTGGCAACACATTTCTTGTTCTCTGTATATTTCAAAAGTCTTTTGTTTGTATTTATATTTGAACAGGTTGATATTTGGACTTCGTTTCAACTCCATTTCCAGTTTATTCCACAATTGTACACCATTAACTGTTGGGCTAAAACTTTTCAAAGTTGAGCTATGTTTCTGAGTCCTAAAGTTTAATTCGTCACGTAATTCATAACAACCAGTACGTTCTTGGAACCTTCTTTGTATTTGGCCTGGTAACAGTTTGTATCTTGCTTTGTATAACATCTGTACAGTTTGGAACTCAACAATGTCACAGAACTTCATGATCTTTGATTTTAAAAATAATGAGTTTGTGTGGTCCAAAAACCCAACTTTATGAATTACTCGGATAGCTCTTTTTTGCAACAATACTATTGGTTTTAATGTGTTTTTATAAGTACTACCCCAAACCACAGTACAATAATATAAATATGGCAAAATCAGAGAACAGTATAAGATATGTAGAGCTTTGATGTTTAAAATGTGCTTTGCTTTTGCTATTACTGAAATGCTTCTAGAAATTTTCGTAGATATATATTTAATATGAGCTTTCCAAGTAATTCTGTCATCTATAATAACACCAAGGAATTTCATTTCATGCACTCGCTCTATGACAACACCCTCTATCTGAATTGCTTCCTGAGCATTGGAATTACAGTTGCCAAATATCATCATTTTGCTTTTACTCAGATTTAGAGATAATTTATTTTGTTTGAACCACTTATTGACACTTTTGAGTTCCAAGTTAACAATCCGATACAGTTGCTGTAAGTCGTCACCTGATGCAAAAATATTTGTATCGTCAGCAAACAAGATAAATTTAAGTACTTGAGACGTTTTACAAATGTCGTTGATGTACATATTAAACAATTTTGGGCCCAGAATGGAACCTTGAGGTAAACCACACACAATTTGTCGACAACTCGACTGATAATCACCTATTTTCACACATTGTTTTCTATTTTTTAAATAACTGGTAACCCACTGTAGAGCTACCCCCTAATCCCATAATGTTCTAGTTTATTAATTAGTATATCATAGTTTAACATTTTTCCATCAGAATAAAATGGGACGTTCTGGTCATCGCTACGGCAACACCGTGAAAAATATGGCATGGGTGTAATTGACTTTTCTGATCGGAACGACCAAATAGAATTTTGTGCCAAATTATTTTAATTTTTGTAAAACTAAAATTTGTACTCTCCATATAGTTCCTATAGGGGGCGCTATCGCGCCCAATTTGAATTTTGCCAAATGAAAGTGTTTAGGACTGTGACTTTACCAACTGATAACAAAATGAGCGAAATCGGGCTTCATATGTGCGAAGTTTGCGGCTTCGCCGTATAAAAACCGTAAAACTTAGAAAAGTAATTTGGATAAATTTTAAAGTTCTTTTTCTCAAGATTATTTTCCACCCAAAATTAGGTCGTTCCGATAAACGCTCTAGGAGGAGATAGATTTTGTACAAAGTGAAAAATAAAGGAGGATTCCCGCTTTGCGGGCTGTCATCCAAAATGGCCGACACCCAATATGGCGGACGGCGTTGCCGTAATAATATTTTTTACTTGTCATGATGCACGTCTGTACCGATTTTTATGATTCTACGACAAACTTCATTTTTGGCCAAGTCCTATCTCGCAATGTTAAAAAAAACTGAGGTGGCGCTATCGCGCCACTATTTTGAAATTCAAAATTTGGAAATAGTCAAAAGTTGCGTCGGATCGGGTTTGAATTTTGGGCCAAAATCTGTGACTTTTCGTCGATGTTCACTGGGTGAAAATTGCGACGGTGCGAAAGAAAGAAAGAAAGAAAGAAAGAAAGAAAGAAAGAAAGAAAGAAAGAAAGAAAGAAAGAAAGAAAGAAAGAAAGAAAGAAAGAAAGAAAGAAAGAAAGAAAGAAAGAAAGAAAGAAAGAAAGAAAGAAAGGATAATATTCCCATACGAAAACAATGTTCCCGCTTACGCGGGTACCATAAACTATATATTTTCGGCGCTCGCGCATTCCTACCTCATGGTAGAGGTCTTCGTGCCCGTCAGTGACCCAGGGCTCTCAGTCGCCCATTGACTTTTATGGGCTCTGCACAATTACAATGTTGATTTTTGCATTATATATGTATGTGCACGGGACGTGCACGACAAGAGGAGTGTGTTAGTGAGTGTTTGAGAGGAGGGGAGCGCTTCGCGCTCGTTTTGTGCGTTTTGTTCGCACTTTGGGGGAGTGCGCTCCGCACTCTATACGATTAAGAGCCCCTTCGCCAGCCCTGATGGCGCTCGGGCCTAATGAAGAGTTCAGTGACTTTCTGACCATCTGTGCTGCTTTACAAAGGCCTGCGCGGTGCAAATGTGACGTAAGGTGTGTTTCACTCACACATAATTTTAGAAACTAGAAGGTCTTGGCTTTCAAATGGGGTATCAGCCTGGCATATAGGCTGTAAGCTTTCCTGTCAATACGCTTTGAGGAAAAAAAAACTCTAAACCTAACCCTATAAGATGGCAGATAACAGGTTTGCGGTCCCTGAGATGTGTTCTCTTCAGAGGACATTAGATCACCCCAAAAAAGCAGCCATTGCAGTTTTCATATTATATTCATATTATCCATGACGTTGAAGATCCATTCAGCCGTAGCTACTGTATGTGTCCTCAGCTCCTCCACCCTCTCCCTCTTCCTCTCTCTCTCCGGAATCACCCCCTCTCCATCTCCACGCTTGTGTTGCCTTCTGTGGGAGGGACAATGTAGCGGCGGATGGGCTACTTTGACAGCGAGGGGCAGATAGTAGCGGCGGTGCGGCCATGTGGATGATGCTCTGGCGGCGGTGGGACTGTAGTAGCTGACCGGGGAGATGGGCTCAGCTCTGGGCAGGAGGCGGGCGTCCGAGAGGAGTAAGAAACGCGCCGCACAAGCCAGGAAGGCCAGGCTCAATAGTAAGGTACTGCGCTGCTCATCGTCCAGTACAGATAGGTTTTCACTTCCTTTGCCTCTCCTCTCACCCTCTCTCCCCGTGTAGTTTTTTTTTTTTTTTTTTTTTACTCTGCGGTGCTTCCGTTTCGCTCGGCTGCATGTGGGCTGTGTGAAGCGCCGGTGCAGTCTTGTCTGAAACTCTGACAGAATGCTAATGTTTCCCCCCTCACACCAGTTCATGTAGCGATCGCCGGCATCCCAGCACATGGAACAAAGGTTTGAAAAGTTGTCGTCTGGACCGCTCCTCACCTCTTGAAGTTGAATGAATGAATGAATACATTTATTTAAACATTGTACATCCGTTTAGCCAATGTTTGGGCTTATCACTTCAAACAATGACTCAGATTATTGTGAACTTGTTATTGATTTTAGTCACAAAATCAATCAGTTGCCTATTACTATATTACTATCCATGATGCTGAGGTGCTGATTGTAGAGTGACTCTTTTTTCATAACTTGAATTGAAACTCTAATACTGCTAACATCGCTAAGAAAGCCAGACGGCACCTCCTCTTTTTACGCAAGCTTCAAGAATGTACTCAAACTACTGAGATCCTTTAAAACGTCTAATATTGCTCAATTGAAATTGTCCAAACCAGTTGTTTTACAGTGTGGTTTGGTAGATCTTACTCTGAAAGAGAAGAAAACTTTGGTTGCTCTCTCAGGAGCTGCACTTTGTCCCTCCTGGAGCCACATTTAAAGCTCGACTCTTAAATGGAGCTTTACAGATTGTTAATGACGCCTCAGGCTGCGCTGCAAGGGCCATGTTTGAAAAGTTTCCTTCAGGGAAAAGGTATCGCTGGATCAAATGTTGTACTGATCGCCATCCTAACAGTTTCTTTCCACACGCCGTGATGACTCTAAACAAGGCACTTTCATTTGTACGGACTTTTTATTGTACAGCATTTCACACTTACGTTTTTGTGGCATTTGTTTGTTTTCGTGATCTGTTATGCCCTTTTAAATGTTGACAGTGCACTTTGAGCTCCGTGCACATTTTTTTTTACAATGTGGTTTTATACTGTAAATGGCTAACTGATGTTCAACAGGATATGAAAAGGAAGTGCATGTGTGAATGGGAGTGAGATGATTTGCAACTCACATCAGCTTCTTTCAACAACTGCATTCAAAAATAGTGCTTGGGAAATTTCTTTTTTTAACTCATTGTTGACATATTTAGTAAATATCATTTCTTTGTAACTTTTTTTTTAAACTGATGTATAGTTTGACATTGCTTAAGTCGAAAAAAAATTTCACTGCACTAATGGTTACACAAAAACTTAAAAAATAAAAAGTTTCCAAAATATTCTAAATTTGGAAACAATACACGTGCCTTAGATTGTATTTTGTGTCCTTTGCGATAAACCGATCCTGAATGTTTGCTGGTAATAGTTTGATTCTGGCTTTGAACAGACTTTGAAGTGTTTGAAAATGCAAGTTAAATAGTTTTTTCAGCATTTGCAGCTGTAAATTCCATAGTTTCTAGTTATTCTTACTGCAATTTTTTGAAGAGTGACGAGTGCATTTAGAGCCGTTCTGTAAGTAATGCCCAGGTCTCAGCAGAAGAATTAAAATATGGTAATATTAGTGAACAATATCATGTATGTAGAGAATTTCAAAATTCAAAGGGCTGACTTTTTTGAGCCTATAAACAACTTTGTTGCTTGTAATATTTTCTACTCTTTGTTATAGACCTGCACAGATACAGTAATACCAGCTCTGTAGCCCACTTTTCTACATATAGCCTTCAGTGTGCATAGAGTTTTTATTCAGAGTATAGTGGCTGCAATGCTAACTGTGACTAAATCGTATTTTTGTAGTAGCTAGAATGAAACATCACAGTTTGCAAGAGCCACATACAATTCAACTTCTACGCAGAAGGAACATTCTTGCAGGATGTGTCCAGTTTTAATGCTGCTCTGAGCGGATACTTCCACATGATGCTGACGGCTAATTGAACAAGGCAGTTTTTTACACAGAAGGGCTGTCAGTGTTGTTATTGACCTAACATTGTTCTGAAGTTGATATGAGTGTGGTTTAGGGCTGCACAATCAATGATGAACAAATCAAAAGTGCATTTTAATGGTCACAAGCAAAGGCTGAAATTATGAATGTAACGGTAATGTTTGGAGGATGTGCTCTTAACAAATGTTACAGACTCTGTTGGTGTTCCTGGGCCCCTGTGTTACAGACTCTGTTGGTGTTCCTGGGCCCCTGTGTTACAGACTCTGTTGGTGTTCCTGGGCCCCTGTGTTACAGACACTGAGCTTTAACTTCTGCAGGCTGTACTAGCCTTAATTAGGACCTGATTAAGGAGGAAAGAGTCTCTTTATGTTCATGTCCAAACTGGTTTTAGCCATAGAATCTGTTGAACTGGCAGCACGGTGGCACAGAAGTTAGCTCTCTCGCTTCACAGCAAGAAAGTCCCAGGTTTGATCCTGGGCTGGGTGGGGAATTTCATCCTCCTTACGGGTCGTCCATCGAAGGATAGGGCCAATGCAGAGGACACATACGTATATGGGGACAATAAAGTTAACTTTAACCCTAATGCTGCTACACACATAACCACACGGACTGCGCTGTAGCTTCTATTTGAACGCTTGAAAGTCTTGCTATCAAACGCTCGTATGTGGAGCCACTGCTGCGCAATTCTGTAGGAAAAAAACTCATTAAGATATGAATGAAAACGGTTTCCTGATTCTTTGTTTGTGCTTTGGTGACAGTGGAATAGTTTAACCAGCCTACATTTCTCTGTCACTTGAGGCAAATCTCACCTCTTTCCTCTCTCCCTCTCTCTGATATTATTTCAATACGTGTGGGTTTGAGTGTGTAGTACCTGTCTGTCCAGCCATCATGTCATGATAAAATCCCCTTTTAAACATGTTTGTAATCCAGTGCCTTGTTTAATGTGTCCGTGTTTTTATAACTTTATTGAAGCGTATGATTCCTCTGACCCGAATGCCAGGGCTCGGGAAAGGCATTTCAAACTACAGCTGCTGATCGTCATGAATACTTCCTCTTTTCAGACGGTGTCTCCGTCTGAAAGGTGATTGTGTTGCTCCAAATTCAGATGATCAATAAATAATTCCTGAACGTGTGTTTGGACTCGTCCTGCCTCCTCAGGCCATGTTTATGCCGCTCTGAACAGCTGGTGCACATTGCTGCTGATTCCCACCGCTCCAACGCACCTGCCGCCACGCACACTCATCACCCACACATGTGCGCGCATTTACATTGACAATACACAGGAATCAACTGCCCCTGCCGTGTGATCCACGTTAGGTGTGCATGCACCTTTAGTGTGTTGCTTGACCCACTTTCTGATTCGATAAATCAACTTTTACATCATGTAAACATCAGTAAATCAATAAAACCAATAGTTGATTTAAACGTCACCAAAGTATTTTTCAAGAATGTCACACTCATTTACCGTGACAGCTGCTAACGCTGTAGTTATCCTTTACAAGCAAACTCTGACATTGATTCTTACATTAGTTTAGGACATGGATTAAAGTTCTCCGTCTACCCGACGGAATTCCGTCGATTGGTAAAGTCAGAGAAAAAAATCCGTCGATGAATTGTTTTGAAAAAAGAAAAAGAAAATGCTGCCTGCATGTGAAGACGACCCCCGTGAACCTGGCCCCTCATCATGCTGAAACGATTGGCTTTTTATTTTTAATAATACGTTTCATGGGGGGCCAGCTTCACACAGCTGTGAACACGGGGCCGAGGAGAACTCGCGCCCGCTTTGCTCCTTTCTTCGTGGTAACACCGACCGGGCTGCAGGATGTGGAGCAGATACGGTGACACCGTTTATTTGTGTTTTTGTGATGTTAATTGAGATGAAAATAAATACACAATTAATGGGTGTCCTGCGAGAATGGGTGGTTTGAAAAGTTGCGCAAAGCAAAAATGCTTAAACTGATACGTTCGTTGGCCATAATTAACGTAGCTTTGTGTGCAAAACAATTGATGCGTATATTTTATTAATGCTTTCAATTATGCTATAGGCCTATGAACGTCTTGATAGTAACGTGACATGATCTTCCAATAAACGCCTAAAATTGACAGGTGGGAGGGGACGGCAGATGCTAAAATTGACCTAGCTAACATTATTACGCGACATAATGATGGACGCGTTGTTTATTGAGGAAGGTGCAGAAGTGGGTAATATCGACTAGGGATGGGTATCGAACCCCGGTATCATAACGGCCCCCATGCGCTCAAATAAGCACTTAAAAAAAGTCTCTCTCCGCTCTCATGGATGCGTTCGTTGCATCGGATCTATTCATCCCCGCTACCCCGCACGAGAGCGCACGGTGTCAGCCCATCCTCATGCTCTGCCACTGCCCTGTCTCCCCTCTGCAGCCGTGTGCAGCGAGACAGGTGCATGCGGGAAAGGCGTGTGTGTTAGACATTCAAAACGTGCTTAATCTACTCAGAATCCCCCGAGCTGCTGCCGCTAACCCGCTGTAAAAAGCCAAACGTAACGACTTCGTACTGCACAGACAGAGCCACGCGCACTTTTCTTCTTTCACAAATACTCGAACTAAACAGTTTCGGGTGGAGTCTGGTTTTCCACAAACATGCGTGCGCGCTCCCACGTGCACGTCAGCGCGAGGCGGTGTCAACCCACTGGAGACAAGTTGAGAGGCAGATGACAGTGCAGTAAAATAATGAACTAGACTCGAGTCACTTCCTAAGTTTTCATTTGGACTCAGTCCTCAGAGCTACAGCCAAATCTAACCAACAGCCTTGATTTACTAGATAATAATGATTAAAAAAAATAGTAAAATAAGGCAAGGCAACTTTATTTATACCGCGCATTTCGTACACAAGGCAACTCAAAAAGTGAAGTAGCCTATTTTAACTCCCATATATTAAGTGTACATGCAAATTGGAAATAAAATGTAGAGTAATAAAAAAATAAATCTAGGCCAAGGATTAATGCCTACTTATACAGTAGCCTCTATCTAACTTTTTTTCCCTTTTAAAGTACCGATAAGAGTACCGTTAAAGTACCGGATCGATAAGGAGTATCGATAATAGTAGTAGTATCGATAAATCCTTAATGATACCCATCCCTAATATCGACAGAGGTGTCAAAAATAGATGGAGATGGGAATGGCTAAATGAGAACGGGGACAATGGCTTGCCCCATCGATCGTGGTGCAAAAACTTAAACAGCCAGGTGTGTGCATGTGCGTAGTTTGCCATAAGAAGATTATGTATGGAAGTAATGGCAAAAAAGTCTTGACACGCCATCAGTCAGTTTGTTTAAAAAAATTCTTGGGGGGACCACATAATGTCGTCCCATCCTTACTGCTCATGTTTCACAATGTTTCATTTTGGGTGTTTGGAATTTTCTACTTTAGTCAAACTGTACCATAGTACATTTACTGTGCATTGTGTAACAGGAAAACACTGTGCCCCGTGCTGCACCACGTTTGTGAAAATGTATACTCGGAAAAAGTTTCAGTCAGATGATTTTTTTTTGCTTTAACCCCTGGTTTAGGAGTTTATCCCTCTCCTTAATGAATGTGTAAAAAGTGCAGTATCACTGTCACAACAATACTTGAGACAACAACTGCAATTAGCCATTTTTTTCCCAAAATCATGCTGTTGGTGTTATTGGGCCCCTGTGTTACAGACTCTGTTGGTGTTCCTGGGCCCCTGTGTCACAGATTCTGTTGGTTTTGGGCCCCTGTGTCACAGACTCTGTTGGTGTTATTGGGCCCCTGTGTTACAGATTCTGTTGGTGTTATTGGGCCCCTGTGTCACAGACTCTGTTGGTGTTCCTGGGCCCCTGTGTTACAGATTCTGTTGGTGTTCCTGGGCCCCTGTGTTACAGATTCTGTTGGTGTTCCTGGGCCCCTGTGTCACAGACTCTGTTGGTGTTATTGGGCCCCTGTGTCACAGACTCTGTTGGTGTTATTGGGCCCCTGTGTTACAGACTCTGTTGGTGTTATTGGGCCCCTGTGTTACAGACTCTGTTGGTGTTCCTGGGCCCCTGTGTTACAGATTCTGTTGGTGTTCCTGGGCCCCTGTGTCACAGACTCTGTTGGTGTTATTGGGCCCCTGTGTCACAGACTCTGTTGGTGTTATTGGGCCCCTGTGTCACAGACTCTGTTGGTGTTATTGGGCCCCTGTGTTACAGACTCTGTTGGTGTTCCTGGGCCCCTGTGTTACAGATTCTGTTGGTGTTCCTGGGCCCCTGTGTTACAGACTCTGTGGTGTTGGGCCCTGTGTACAGACTCTGTTGGTGTTATTGGGCCCCTGTGTCACAGACTCTGTTGGTGTTATTGGGCCCCTGTGTTACAGATTCTGTTGGTGTTCCTGGGCCCCTGTGTTACAGATTCTGTTGGTGTTCCTGGGCCCTGTGTCACAGACTCTGTTGGTGTTATTGGCCCCTGTGTTACAGACTCTGTTGGTGTTATTGGGCCCTGTGTTACAGACTCTGTTGGTGTTCCTGGGCCCCTGTGTTACAGATTCTGTTGGTGTTCCTGGGCCCCTGTGTTACAGATTCTGTTGGCGTTCCTGGGCCCTGTGTTACAGACTCTGTTGGTGTTATTGGGCCCCTGTATCCAGGGGCGTGCTGGGACCTCCTTTCAGCCCGGGAATTTGAAGAAGACCGGCCCGGAATTATGGCTCCGTAATAGTGCGTTGGTCTGAAGTACAAGAGGTCACTGGATCAAATATCACACATTGACAATTTTCTAACAATTTCTCTTTTCACATGGGCCGCTGCACACACAGTCTGAGCCTGATACAAACCCACAATCAGCACAAGTTATGTAGATAAAAACATTTATTTGACCACTTTTCTACATTTCACTGCCTTTTAGTCTCTTAACCCGCGCAGACACTTGTCTCCGCTGGATTGGACTGCACCAACTTGAACTAAAGCGGAGGGGTGTTCCACTTAAACACCCCTCTGAGTTAGTTCAATATGAAATGGTATCTCCCCGCTGCAAGAATGAAAAGTTCGATGCGAATATTTTTCAGATTTTCATTCATCAGTCGTTATTTTGATAGATTTCCATGACAATTACGCTTGTGTTACTTCATTTATATCTGGAACAGCAGCTCATGCTCCTGCTGCAGCCCAGTTAAAGCCTTTAGGCCTGGAATAGTGAGTTATTATTTCATTATTTTATTCGGATGGCCCGGCCCAGAAGCACCGGAACCGAGCGGCCCACCGGGAAACGTGCCGACTCTCCCTATGGCCAGCACGCCTCTGCCTGTGTCACAGACTCTGTTGGTGTTATTGGGCCCCTGTGTTACAGACTCTGTTGGTGTTATTGGGCCCCTGTGTTACAGACTCTGTTGGTGTTATTGGGCCCCTGTGTTACAGACTCTGTTGGTGTTATTGGGCCCCTGTGTTACAGACTCTGTTGGTGTTATTGGGCCCCTGTGTTACAGACTCTGTTGGTGTTATTGGGCCCCTGTGTTACAGACTCTGTTGGTGTTATTGGGCTCCTGTGTTACAGACTCTGTTGGTGTTATTGGGCCCCTGTGTCACAGACTCTGTTGGTGTTATTGGGTCCCTGTGTTACAGACTCTGTTGGTGTTCCTGGGCCCCTGTGTTACAGACTCTGTTGGTGTTATTGGGCCCATGTGTCACAGACTCTGTTGGTGTTATTGGGCCCCTGTGTTACAGACTCTGTTGGTGTTTTCGACTTGGTGTTATGGGCCCCTGTGTTACAGACTCTGTTGGTGTTATTGGGCCCCTGTGTTACAGACTCTGTTGGTGTTATTGGGCCCCTGTGTTACAGACTCTGCTGGTGTTATTGGGCCCCTGTGTCACAGACTCTGTTGGTGTTATTGGCCCCTATGTTACAGACTCTGTTGGTGTTACTGGGCCCCTGTGTTACAGACTCTGTTGGTGTTACTGGGCCCTATGTTACCGACTCTGTTGGTGTTATTGGGCCCATGTGTCACAGACTCTGTTGGTGTTATTGGGCCCCTGTGTTACAGACTCTGTTGGTGTTATTGGGCCCCTGTGTTACAGACTCTGTTGGTGTTCCTGGGCCCCTGTGTTACAGATTCTGTTGGTGTTCCTGGGCCCCTGTGTTACAGATTCTGTTGGCGTTCCTGGGCCCCTGTGTTACAGACTCTGTTGGTGTTATTGGGCCCCTGTATCCAGGGGCGTGCTGGGACCTCCTTTCAGCCCGGGAATTTGAAGAAGACCGGCCCGGAATTATGGCTCCGTAATAGTGCGTTGGTCTGAAGTACAAGAGGTCACTGGATCAAATATCACACATTGACAATTTTCTAACAATTTCTCTTTTCACATGGGCCGCTGCACACACAGTCTGAGCCTGATACAAACCCACAATCAGCACAAGTTATGTAGATAAAAACATTTATTTGACCACTTTTCTACATTTCACTGCCTTTTAGTCTCTTAACCCGCGCAGACACTTGTCTCCGCTGGATTGGACTGCACCAACTTGAACTAAAGCGGAGGGGTGTTCCACTTAAACACCCCTCTGAGTTAGTTCAATATGAAATGGTATCTCCCCGCTGCAAGAATGAAAAGTTCGATGCGAATATTTTTCAGATTTTCATTCATCAGTCGTTATTTGATAGATTTCCATGACAATTACGCTTGTGTTACTTCATTTATATCTGGAACAGCAGCTCATGCTCCTGCTGCAGCCCAGTTAAAGCCTTTAGGCCTGGAATAGTGAGTTATTATTTCATTATTTTATTCGGATGGCCCGGCCCAGAAGCACCGGAACCGAGCGGCCCACCGGGAAACGTGCCGACTCTCCCTATGGCCAGCACGCCTCTGCCTGTGTCACAGACTCTGTTGGTGTTATTGGGCCCCTGTGTTACAGACTCTGTTGGTGTTATTGGGCCCTGTGTTACAGACTCTGTTGGTGTTATTGGGCCCCTGTGTTACAGACTCTGTTGGTGTTATTGGGCCCCTGTGTTACAGACTCTGTTGGTGTTATTGGGCCCCTGTGTACAGACTCTGTTGGTGTTATTGGGCCCTGTGTTACAGACTCTGTTGGTGTTATTGGGCCCCTGTGTTACAGACTCTGTTGGTGTTATTGGGCCCCCTGTGTTACAGACTCTGTTGGTGTTATTGGGCCCTGTGTTACAGACTCTGTTGGTGTTATTGGGCCCTGTGTTACAGACTCTGTTGGTGTTATTGGGCCCCTGTGTACAGACTCTGTTGGTGTTATTGGGCCCTGTGTTACAGACTCTGTTGGTGTTATTGGGCCCTGTGTTACAGACTCTGTTGGTGTTATTGGGCCCCTGTGTTACAGACTCTGTTGGTGTTATTGGGCCCTGTTCAGACTTGTGTTATGGGCCCTGTGTTACAGACTCTGTTGGTGTTACTGGGCCCCTATGTTACCGACTCTGTTGGTGTTATTGGGCCCATGTGTCACAGACTCTGTTGGTGTTTATGGGCCCCTGTGTTACAGACTCTGTTGGTGTTATTGGGCCCCTGTGTTACAGACTCTGTTGGTGTTATTGGGCCCCTGTGTTACAGACTCTGT
This sequence comes from Neogobius melanostomus, assembly GCA_007210695.1. Taxonomy (NCBI): domain Eukaryota; kingdom Metazoa; phylum Chordata; class Actinopteri; order Gobiiformes; family Gobiidae; genus Neogobius; species Neogobius melanostomus. Next base: position 656,388 of record VHKM01000834.1, read on the forward strand.
TGGTGTTCCTGGGCCCCTGTGTTACAGACTCTGTTGGGTGTTATTGGGCCCCTGTGTTACAGACTCTGTTGGTGTTATTGGGCCCCTGTGTTACAGATTCTGTTGGTGTTCCTGGGCCCCTGTGTTACAGACTCTGTTGGTGTTATTGGGCCCCTGTGTTACAGACTCTGTTGGTGTTCCTGGGCCCCTGTGTTACAGACTCTGTTGGTGTTTGGGCCCCTGTGTTACAGACTCTGTTGGTGTTATTGGGCCCCTGTGTTACAGACTCTGTTGGTGTTATTGGGCCCCTGTGTACAGATTCTGTTGGTGTTCCTGGGCCCCTGTGTTAAGCTCTGTTGTGTTATTGGGCCCTGTGTTACAGACTCTGGTTGGTGTTCCTGGGCCCCTGTGTTACAGACTCTGGTTTGGTGTATTGTTGGTTTTGGGCCCTGTGTCACAGACTCTGTTGGTGTTTATTGGGCCCTATGTGTCAACTGTTTTACGTGTCCAGACTTTGGTGTTATTGGCCCCTATGTTACAGACTCTGTTGGTGTTATTGGGCCTGTGTACAGACTTGTTGGTGTTGGGCCCTGTGTTACAGACTCTGTTGGTGTTATTGGGCCCCTGTGTTACAGACTCTGTTGGTGTTATTGGGCCCTGTGTTACAGACTCTGTGGTGTTGGTGTTAGATTGGGGCTGGGCCCCTGTGTTACAGACTCTGTTGGTGTTATTGGGCCCCTGTGTTACAGACTCTTGGTTTGGCCCTGTGTTAAGACTCGTGGTTATTGGGCCCCTGTGTTACAGACTCTGTTGGTGTTCCTGGGCCCCTGTGGTCACAGACCTGTTGTTTTGGCCCTTGTTACAGACTTGTGGTGTTATTGGGCCCCTGTGTCACAGACTCTGTTGGTGTTATTGGCCCCTGTGTTCACAGACTCTGTTGGTGTTATTGGGCCCCTGTGTTACAGACTCTGTTGGTGTTATTGGGCCCCTGTGTTACAGACTCTGTTGTGTTATTGGGCCCTGTGTTAAGACTCTGTTGTGTTATTGGGCCCCTGTGTTACAGACTCTGTTGGTGTTATTGGGCCCCTGTGTCACAGACTCTGTTGGTGTTATTGGGCCCCTGTGTCACAGACTCTGTTTTTTCTGTTGGTGTTATTGGGCCCCTGTGTTAAGACTCTGTGGTGTTTGGCCCTGTGTTACAGACTCTGTTGGTGTTATTGGGCCCCTGTGTTACAGACTCTGTTGGTGTTATCTGGGCCCCTGTGTTATAGACTCTGTTGGTGTTATTGGGCCCCTGTGTTACAGACTCTGTTGGTGTTTTTCCTGGGCCCCTGTGTTACAGACTCTGTTGGTGTTTGGCCCTGTGTTACAGACTCTGTTGGTGTTATGGCTGTGTTAAGACTCTGTTGGTGTTATTGGGCCCCTGTGTTAAGACTCTGTTGGTGTTCCTGGGCCCCTGTGTTACAGACTCTGTTGGTGTTATTGGGCCCCTGTGTTACAGACTCTGTTGTGTTCCTGGGCCCCTGTGTTACAGACTCTGTTGGTGTTATTGGGCCCCTGTGTTACAGACTCTGTTGGTGTTATTGGGCCCCTGTGTTTAGACTCTGTTGGTGTTCTGGGCCCCTGTGTTACAGACTCTGTTGGTGTTTAATTGGGCCCCTGTGTTACAGACTCTGTTGGTGTTATTGGGCCCTGTTTACAGACTCTGTTGGTGTTTTGGGCCTGTGTTTATGACTCTGTTGGTGTTATTGGGCCTTGTGTTATAGACTTTTGTTTTGGTTGTTTATTTTGTGTTTTGCCTTGTTTAGACTCTGTTGTGTTATGGCCCCTGTGTTAAGACTCTGTTGGTGTTATGGGCCCCTGTGTTACAGACTCTGTTGGTGTTATTGGGCCCCTGTGTTACAGACTCTGTTGGTGTTATTGGGCCCCTGTGTCACAGACTCTGTTGGTGTTATTGGGCCCCTGTGTCACAGACTCTGTTGGTGTTATTGGGCCCCTGTGTTACAGACTCTGTTGGTGTTCCTGGGCCCCTGTGTCACAGACTCTGTTGGTGTTCTGGGCCCCTGTGTTACAGACTCTGTTGGTGTTATTGGGCCCCTGTGTTACAGACTCTGTTGGTGTTATTCCTGTTTACAGATTCTTTGCTTCCTGGCCCCTGTGTCACAGACTCTGTTGGTGTTATTGGGCCCCTGTGTTACAGACCCTGTTGGTGTTCCTGGGCCCCTGTGTCACAGACTCTGTTGTTGTTCCTGGCCCGTGTTACAGACTCTGTTGGTGTTATTGGGCCCCTGTGTTACAGACCCTGTTGGTGTTCCTGGGCCCCTGTGTCACAGACTCTGTTGGTGTTATTGGGCCCCTGTGTCACAGACTCTGTTGGTGTTATTGGGCCCCTGTGTCACAGACTCTGTTGGTGTTCCTGGGCCCCTGTGTTACAGACTCCCTGGTTACGGCTGTGAAGTGAGCGCTCCGTATGACAGGCCGAGTGGAGCCTGTGTACACCAATGACAGTAGGTGCGCTGGCCCTGAGCTGTCAGTTGCAGTGAGGCCCCTGGCAGCTGTCAGGAGCACGCCTCGGAGCGAGCCTGACGCTCTGCTCTCACCAACAGTCTGAGTCTGGCTACTTTTGTTCACTGGAAACAGCTAAATGATTCTCCCTGGGATTTGTCACACAGTTATACTTTGGGCCCGGTAAGACATTTCACTTCAGTATCTTTAGTTTCTTTGCAATAGATTGAGTGTATGGAGTTATATACATGCTTTTCAGTCATGTGACTTTTGTTGTTATGGCGGCCATTTTGAATGCTGAAGTAGAATTATGCAATACTATAACATGTAACAATATCTCAACTCAGGATGAAAATGAAAGACAACTGATTGACAGTGGCATTTTTATGTCCTCGTAATCATTGCTCAAGAAGATAACGGTTAAAACACGGCCCCAGAGACGCACGTTTACAGTGCCTTGCGAAAGTATTCGGCCCACTTGAACTTTTCGACCTTTTGCCACATTTCAGGCATCAAACATAAAGATATAAAACTGTCATTTTTGTGAAGAATCAACAACAAGTGGGACACAATCATGAAGTGGAGCAAAATTTATTGGATATTGCAAACATTTTTTGCCACAAGCCACCTGGGAGACACACCAACATGTGGAAGAAGGTGCTCTGGTCAGATGAAACCAAAATTGAACTTTTTGGCAACAATGCAAAACGTTATGTTTGGCGTAAAAGCAACACAGCTCATCACCCTGAACACACCATCCCCACTGTCAAACATGGTGGTGACAGCATCATGGTTTGGGCCTGCTTTTCTTCAGCAGGGACAGGGAAGATGGTTAAAATTGATGGGAAGATGGATGGAGCCAAATACAGGACCATTCTGGAAGAAAACCTGATGGAGTCTGCAAAAAACCTGAGACTGGGACGGAGATTTGTCTTCCAACAAGACAATGAGTCAAAACATAAAGCAAAATCTACAATGGAGTGGTTCACAAATAAACATATCCAGGTGTTAGAATGGCCAAGTCAAAGTCCAGACCTGAATCCAATCGAGAATCTGTGGAAAGAACTGAAAACTGCTGTTCACAAACGCTGTCCATCCAACTTCACTGAGCTCCAGCTGTTTTGCAAGGAGGAATGGGCAAATATTTCAGTCTCTCAATGTGGAAAACTGATAGAGACATACCCCAAGCGACTTACAGCAGTAATCGCAGCAAAAGGTGGCGCTACAAAGTATTAACTTAAGGGGGCTGAATAATCTTGCACGCCCAATTTTCAGTTTTTTATTTGTTAAAAATGTTTGAAATATCCAATAAATTTCGTTTCCCTTCATGATTGTGTCCCACTTGTTGATTCTTCACAAAAAATTACAGTTTTATATCTTTATGTTTGATGCCTGAAATGTGGCAAAAGGTCGAAAAGTTCAAGGGGGCCGAATACTTTCGCAAGGCACTGTATGTGAAGAAACCAGTAAGTCAGTGTTTTAGCTGCTCAAGATGAAGCATTCTACCAGTTAGCATTTAGCTTTAACAGCTCAGCTCTGACCTCTCCAAGGGAAAACCCTGAACCACAGACATCTAGCCTTGGATACAACATGTGACAGAGGTCAGAGCTGTTACTGTAGTATTTCCTCAGTGTTCATAGATGTGAGCCATACATGTGTTTATCGTGTTGAAGCCATTGACAGTTGGTTAACAGTTGCTAACTGGTAGTATGCTAACATCTTAAGAAGCTTAAACACTGACTCAGACTGAGTCTCTATTGACATGACATGACAGAGAAAGGTTTTCTGTTTCCTCTTTGATGAGTTGATTTAGTCTGAGGAGTGAAGCAGATCTTTAGTAAATCCTGCTGTAGCTCGACAGACAGCGCTGCAACGTCTGAGCCACATTTGCTGGTTATATCATATAAACGTGTGTCTCTGGTTCCGTGTTTTAACTGTTATCTTCTTGGGCATTGATTACGAGTAAATAAAAATTCTACTGTCAATCAGTCGTCTTTCATTTTCATCCTGAGTTGAGATATTGTTACATGTTGTAGTACTGCATAATTCTACTTTGGTGCTCAAAATGGCCACCGGAACTCTGCATGGGCAGCGGCAGTGTTGCGTTTTTGGCGCTTTTTAAAACTTTTTTGTTACTTTTAAAAACTTTTTTGCTACTTTTTCTCTCTTTTTTGTTGATTTTCATCACAGTTCTTGTCGCCTTTTGTGTTGCATCTTTGTAACTTTTTTTATGCTGTTTGTTGCATTTTCATCCGTGTTAAGGTCTTGTTTTTGTCATTTTTTTCAAGAAGCTTTTAGATTTGGGTAATGCCAAAAATGTGCTTGCTTAAGGGGTTAATATAGTCGGAGGAAATACCTGGAGATTTTAGTCATAATTTCAGTCTCGTCGACTACTCTTCATTTCGTTTCAGTCTGATTTTATTCAGGAAAACTATTACTTACGAACTAAAATGATGACAAAAACATTTTAGTCGATGAAATTTACGTTGGAGACAAGTCAGGTCCGAGGAGAGGCGAGTCCATGCACTGTAAAGATGCTTATTTGTTTTATTTTCTTGTCGGTGGCATTTTTCACATCGTCTTCCTTGTTATTAATGATTAGTTTCCATGTTCCATGATTAGTTTCCACGTTCCAGCCCAGGACTCGTTTTCTTATCTGTCGTCGTACGCGGTGCTCAGCTGTCTGGGCGCAATACGACCCGTGGGAAGTAGAAAATGTCAAATAGTGGAATAGAGACTTGATTAGTGAACTAAAAGAGATTGATTGAGCCCGGTCTGTGTGCAGTGAAACCAGGCCATGGGATTCCTACAGCCCGGGGCGCCGCATGATACGAGCCACATCCAGCGCTCCGCGGCCTGGTCCAGTTCTGCGTCGCTGCCACTATCTGTTATTGATCTGTGCTTTATTGGACGACTACAATAGAAGAAAGCGTGTTTCCGCTGTTGTAGGCGACGTATCTTTTATCAGAACTTCGGCCAACAAGGTTCAATGTTCTGCGCTGTTAGCAATAAACTCAATCCAGTCCTGAGTGAGCAGTGCTATAGTGCAGACTCCAGCCGTTTGAGCTCAGTGACTGAACAGGAGGATCGGAGCTTTCATTTTCATGTATTCATTTATTAGAATGGGACAATGCATGTTAATGAACAGGAAACTAAATGCTTTAAACACTTTTGTTTATGCTCTAATTTTTCATGGGGTGAACTCAAATAACTCTTTCTATATAAACAATAGAGCCTCTTCTTGAAAATACTGTTCACAAATCTAAGGGCCTTTCCGAAACCATTCCCTCCTCCCTTCCCCTACACCCTTCCACTCAGGCCTCAGTGAGGGCACCTTCAGAGGTTCATTCATCAGAGAAATTCGAGCTGTGACTTTCAGACGCACTCTCTCTCGCCTCCATCGACTGCACAGCCCATAATGTTGCAAAAATCACAAGTTCGACTGATCTTACGTTTAAATAAAAAAACATTTCCCTAATGTGTTTACAAAATAATTTAAATTCAAATATGTCATATTTACATTATATGTTTTAGCTTCTTCAAACTCACAAGTGAGAACTTTTCCTCTCTGGGTAAAATCATATGAAGTCTCACTGTCGCTTTCTTTTTCATTAATAAATGTCTCTTTGACGATAAAGTTGTTCAAATGAACACTTAGGTGCTCTTAAAGGTCCTATATCATGCAAAATCGACTTTTTTGAGTTTTTAGCCATGTTGTTATGCTATTTCCTTATCAAAACACCCCCAGAGCGGTTTTTGGCTTCATTCACGCAGTTCTAAGTAATCCTCCTGAATCCTGCTCTCTGAGCAGCTGCTCCACCCTCTCCTGGTAAACGACTGAGCTGTTCAGTTGTGTCGTCACAGCGGAACGGAAGTGCTCTACGTCTGTAATGTAATGCCTTACGGCCTGATTTTTATTTATAAAACTTTTTTTTTTTTTTTTTTTTTTTTTTTTTCAAAAAAAAAAAAAAAAAAAAAAACTACTCTCCGACGCGTCTGTGCTGTCCCACGACGCTAATCAAGCGCACCCACGGCTGGAGGAGCCATGGATCTGAGCATAAGTGTTGTTTTTGAAGACTGAGCTCTTTCTAACCTACTCTGGACACCGCCTGTTCTTTTTTCTTACCGATAATGTCACGGATGCGCGTTTGGCTACGAGAGGAACAGGACTTTTCAACCTTCCTAAAGAAGAAGAAGTTGGAATTTCTTTCCGGGATTAAGCTAGCTACTATATCAACCAACCTGATGGATGCTTGGTAAACCTTGGCCAGAATCAAAGTGGATTAACTTTATAACCAACACGAGGGCCATAACGTAAACACCCGACGATGGGGAGGCCATGCTGAGCGGTGAGTCAATCAAAACGCGTGTTAGCGTGTGTGTTAGCGTGTGTGTTAGCCATTTATGAAACTGTGTTGCACGTGTCAACTCCTTATAACTGCATTATGTGAAGTAACTTCACTTTTTGCAGCAATATTTATATTTATAATACTGCAAATGTGGAATGAGCGGAGAGAGGGGCGGAGTTAACTGAATCGAAGCGTCTTATCTTCCGGGTAGGGAAAATACCCCCCAAAATACTTATATTTCTCTCAAAAATGAGTACTCCATAGTGATAGAGGTACAATATATCATATATATGCCTATACTTTACTTTGGAATGGCTAAAATAGCATGATACAGATCCTTTAAATAACGTGGAACTGATGTTGTTTGGTGCGTGTTGCTTGTGGGACTACTCTTCTGTGTAACACACACCTGTGAAGTCTGCATCGATGCTGACTCGCTGTGAAGGAGCTGATCAGGCACTCACTGAGTGCTCCGTTTAGGACAGAACTCCACTCCTCGGGCACGCTCAAACTGAGTGTTAGGGGGCAGGGTGAGGGAGGAGGGAGCGGTTTCGGAAAGGCCCTAAGTCTGTGATAGTGAGCACTTCTCCTTTGTCAAAGAATCCATCCCCCTCACAGGATCAGCAATCAGTAAGATCCTGATTAGATGAAGGAATATTGCACAGGCGTGTCCTAGGCTGTCTACCATAAAAGGGCACTCTGGAACTTTTGCTTTATTGGAGGGTCAATATCTGGTGTGACACAATTTGCCTCACACAGTGCAGGTGGATCAAGATGTTTAAAGGAATAACACAGGTGCATTTTATTGATGGGATTTTGAACGACATGTTCCCATTGAGCATGTTTTGGATGCTCTGACTCAGCGTATACAATATGACAACGGGATGTGCTGCACTGTGTGAGGCAGATGGCGGTCACACCAGACACCACCACTGGTTTTCAGTTATTTATTTTTTTAAATAAAGCAAAAGTTTCAAAGTGTCCTTTTATTGTAGACAGTCTTAGGCACCTGTGCAATATTCATGCGTCTAATCAGCATCTTGATCTCACCAGTGACAGAGGAGAAGTGCTGACACAGATTTGTGACCCAATATTTGAGAGAAATGGGTCTTTTGTGTTTATAGAAAAGGTTTCATGTCTTTGAGTTCAGCTCATGAAAAATGAGAGCAACAATAGAATTGTATTAGTTTATTTCAACAAGGACAATGTGCGAAAAACATTAATTAAAGATGCTTTGCACGAGATATAGCTTGAGCTAGTTTCCATCTGCAGTCCCTGAGCAGGTGAGTTACAATCCAAAATGTACAATTTAAAATGTATTTAACCACTCAAATACAAATTTTAATTCATTCATTCAACCATTCACCCGTTACAGCCATTAGTCCACATAGAATCATGCTAAAATGACTACAATAAAGCATCACTAAAGGTCATATGTTGCCTATATATTTTAGTTGAGTGAATGTCGGATTCAGTGGTTAATGTGGGCTTTGGGAGGTGGTGGAACTCTAATCTTGAAGACTTGGAACACTACATTAGGTCGATAACATGTAACAGAAGGTGTTTTGTATTACTTTTAATTTATTTATTTTAAAAATACAAAATACTGTTATGCCAAGAGTTATTCTGTAAAATTACAGATTAGCTCTTCTATATATGTGCTCTTGTTTGAGATATTCCCAGAACGTTAGATCAACAGCCAGTCCTCCCCAGGGAATTTTTGATTAATCAGATAAAATTGTGTTTAATCTGGTGTATTTTAGGCAACAATATGCTGTTTAAAGCCTTATACAGTGATGAAAATCAGAACGGTCTACATTATGATTACTTTCCGGAAAAAAAGGAAAGCAACATTGATTTTAAAAGCTGCAGTTAGACTACTTTTATTATTTATTCTATGTATTTATTTTTTATGTACTGTCAAAATCCTGTGTAAGTGTAACCCCTCTGCTGTGGGGCCCCAGTCCCTCTGCTGCCTGTGTCAGCTCCGCCCCTGTTCTTCCCCCGTCTGAGAGCAGCTCCAAGCACTGAGCTGAGAGCAGGAGACACAGGCTCCAGACAAATCTAAAGACTAAACTTTAGCCTTTTTTTGTTGCTTTTAAACCGTGCAGATTCAGAGGATCAGATCAGAGGAAATACTTTGTGGAAAAAGGCCGACCTCGTGCCGTAACTGTGCGCAGTAACCCTGTGCCGTAACATCACCTTTTCTCTTCATTATGCATCCTAAATTGATCTCTAAAATATTAGGCCGATTGATGTGAAAATTGGGCTAAAGCTTGGGAAGAGTAGACTTCATTTATGTATTAGTTTATGTCCATAGAGTTCATGATTTTGTGTTGTCATATTAAGGCACATTAAACCCGCGCGTACGGGGGGATTATTTCTCCAGTTTCTCTCCAAATGCTCTTCTTCTTCTTTGTTTATTTGGTGTTGGTGATTGTCTGTCTGATGCAATTTTTTTCTTTCTTTTTTTGTTCCCTCCCCCGTTCCGGCCCACTTTAACCCCTGGTCGGATTTAGCTCAAAGTTAATTTCGATCCGCTGCAGTCTATTGTTCCGATACCGATACTGGTATCGTCTTTCATGCCGATATCACAGATTTTCCTGGTATCAGTATCGGTAAATACCTAAAGTCAATCAATCAATCAATCAATGGTTTTGTATAGCCCAATATCACAGCAGGAGGTGCCTCATAGGGCTGCACCGAACATGAAGGCAATAAAACAGAGCAGTAAATAAGACAATGTAAAGTCAAACCTATCTGACACTAAATTGTGTTTTTTGGGCTATGCAGACCAATAAACCCTGAATAGTCACATTTGTTATCTTTTTGTGCCTATGTAGAATCAAGCAGTCACAGTGCACAGACTCTGTTTAATCTGCACAATGAAGGTTAAGGTTAAGCAGACACGCACATCACGGAGACCTGAAAAGCGTGCGGGATCCAAAAAACTAGTTGAGAAAGACATAAAAAGATCCGCACAGCTTGAATGCTCCCAGTCATAATGAGCCATGTGCTATAGGTTTTGGTATATTTTTACAGGCTTCGTTATTGTTTTTATTCACTTGCTTTGATATCAGTCTGGTACTTGGTATCGACGACTACTCTGAACCCACGTATTGGATCGGATAGGAAAAACTGGTATTGGAACAACACTACTGCAGTCCTATGGGGTAAAAACATACTCCCAACAGCCACACAACATTACATGAGTATTACAATACATACAGTGGGAGGAAGTACACTGTTTGGAATTTCTCACATTTCTGCCTAAATTGATCACTAAATGAGGTCTGATCAGAATCACAGGAATGATTAAACAGTGTCTGCCTGAACTAATACCACCCAAACATTTACATTTGATCATATTTGTATTGGCCATAATAGGTAAACATTCACAGGAGAGCGTGGAATAAGTAAGTACACCGCCTGAATCTCACTGAACTGCAGCAGTTTTGTAAAGAGGAATGGTCTAAGATTCATCCTGATCGTTGTGAGCTTCTAATCTGCAACAACAGAAAAGCAGTTATTGCTGCAAAAGAAGGATCAGCCAGCTATTTAATACAGGGGTTTACTTACTTATTCCATTAAGGTCTTTCTGCAAAATATCTTGATAAACTTGTGAATTATTTTTTCTGTTGATGACAGCACGTTGTCCAGGCCCTGAGGCAACAAAACAGCCCCACACTATGATGCTCCTGCTCCATACTTCACAGTGAGGAGAGGGTTTTGATGTTTGTGCTGTTCAATTTTTCCAAACGGTGTACTTACTTTTTCTTGCCACAGTATTACAGTAATTGGGCCCCAAATCTGATATGTAAATGTCACCTCTGTCCCTGAAGTGCCGGTAACTAACTCCAAATACACACCACTGCCAGTTCTTGTAATCTAAAACGTCTCCTAGTAGTCACAAATTTACAGACCAAGAAGCCATCTTTTGTGTTATGCCCGATAAACATTGCACCATTTTAATTTTGTCTAATAAGATTTTTAGATGTCACATTGCAAGACATGGGGATTATAAAATCATGAGCTGCCCTCGTCTCCACTGTGCGATGGTTCAAAGACACAAATGTAGCTACGGCCAAAGTTTTGTCGCAGCAGTTGAGCAGACGGCGTGTGTTTAGCTGAGGTCAGTGCTCATGCTAGCAGGGTTTATTGTATTTTGTTGGTGAGACGTTGACAGGAGATCCTAGTTGGAGCGAGAGGAGCTCACTCTGAGACTAGCCTTCCAAAATATCAGACACTGCCTGAGTTCCGTCGCAGCTCGTACGACGGTTCTACTGTATTTTGAATCTGTGTGACAAAATCGCGCAGTGTACACCCGGCTTTAGACTTTGTGTAACTGTCATTGGATTCAAACAGTTCTCCCCTGCTCTTCAGTCCCCCTCACTGTGGAGCGAGTCTCACTATTCCACATTTGTGACCTTTTTAATGTGTTCATTTCAATGTGAGGTTGGAGTTTTGTTTCCTTATCAAAGAGAACATCCTATAGCCATAGCATTTATTAAACCCCATGTTTGGCCTGCAGTCGAAGCAAAGCAGCAGCATCTCCATGGCGACGATCAGGTGATGTCCCGCTTGTCACATGTTTTCCACTGTGTTGGTTTGGCTTTAGGTAACATGTAATAAACAGGAGAAGGTAGATGCGTTTCTGAGTGGGGCTGTCATTGTGCTGGACGGCTCTGTGTATGAAAGCACCTGCCTGTTTCTGAGTCAGCACGTCCTCTCTTTGGTCTGTGTGGACTGATGACAGCACACATTCCTCTCATTGCTCTCTGACTACACTTTCACACAGCGCTTTGCAGCAAAACTCTGTGTTCACACCATGACATGTTATGGAACTGTGCACTGGGGCTGTAAGGACAATCAAATAATGTTACGATGAGTTAAAACGACTGAAGATAAGGATATTTACCTTCATTTGAGTCATTTTGTTAAACATCTGCCAGTGGAATAAGTACTTTTGCACATAAACTAAGTGCAATAACACTTACACTTATATATATATATATATATATATATTTTAAAACAGTTCAATCTCTGGATGGAGCCTCTCTGTGGAGTCTGCATGTTCTCCCTGTGTCTGCGTAGGTTTCCTCCGGGTACTGGTTTACCCTACCACTAAAAACATGTACAATAGGCTAAGATGAGTGAAAGTGTGTTTGAGAGTGCGTGTTTAAATGCATCCTGTCTCTGAAGACCAACACGGGCTTCTTTAAAGCCTTTTGAGCTTTGTTGAAAAAAATCCTAGATGAAGGTTTTTGAGTCATCGTCTGTACTCTGTAAATCCATAATGTGTATTTATATGAGTGACAATCAGAAATAGTATGAGGCCAAATCTGTGCCAGAACGACGGCTGTGACAAATGATTGCAGGGAAGGACAATCCAGATCAGCTTGTATTTCCCACAACTAGTACAGTTTCAAAGATTTGACATATTGTTTACTTTAAAATAATTTATTTATCATACAATCAATTAAAACAATGTATACATTGTTGTTTGCAGATACAAATATTTTTGTGATTCTTTTGAGAGGTTTAAAGCTGACAAAAGTGGCTCCTTGATGCTGAAGGTTGCTGACCCCTGGCCTATGTTTACAGCAAAAATACATGTTTGACCAGCACATAGTGTAAAGTATTCTCTACATTTACAACAAAATATCTGTAGAAAGCCACAGGAAGGTTAAGTGTGTTATTGTAAAGCTCTAGACCAGTGATTCCCAAAACGTTTTTGTTTCTTTTGTTGACGATTTTTCTTCTTTTGCTTTGCAAACGGCCTCCCTCAGTTTTGACCATTTTGATTAAGCCAAGCTAACAGTATCCTCCTCCTGAGTGCGTTGCCATAGATCAGACCACAGATGTTGTAAGTCCATGTAACTGCAGGGCAGTGTCATGTATTTTATTGCACTATTATTGTTCATGTGTCACTAAACAAACTATAATTCAGACTCCTCTCAATGCTCCCGGGGCATGTGATAGAAATGTCTTCTGAATGGAATCTTTTAACATATAAATTGCAGCAGAGAAATCCAACAGTGGGTACAATCTGGGCCATTTCTTTATCTTTGTGTTGTGGGACAGTGTGTTCAGTAGTTAGGTGTTTCTACAATAAAGGATAAGTTCTCATCATAATTGCAGAGGTCGAAGCTATTTTCGTGTGTAAAAGACGAGCTCAAGTGTGTAATCAACCTAAAGTATTCATCTCATTCATCCAAGTGGGTGAACTTTCCATTTGCGATGAGAGGGATAAGGGGAACGCTGGTACAGACGCACACGGCGGACATCAGGGAATATGCTGCCCTTTCACAGAATGCCCGCTTCATACTTATTTCAATTGAACGCACACACAAATGAGAGGGTGAAAAATTTATTGGAAGGATTGACTTTGGCCCAGACCCTTGTGGTGGTGGTGGTGGTGAAGAGGAGGGGATTTTATCGCATTTTACATCACCTTTAAAGGTCAAAAGGTCAAAGGTCAAATTTATTTATAAAGCACATTTACAAACAGCAGACACTGCCCCAAAGTGGGGCCCAGTAACACCAACCCAGTTTCATAAAAATAAAAACAATCAATATTTAATACAAAATAGAGTAAAATAAGTGTAAGACAAATATTCAGCTCAGCTTGTGCCGAAGGCCAGCGCAAAGAAGTGAGTCTTCAGGGAACACTTGACACTCTCCAAAGATGTGGCAGTTCTAATATCTAAAGGGAGAGAATTCCACAACTTAGGGCCAGCTACAGCGAAGGCTCTGTCCCCTCTGCTCTTACGCTTAGACCTGGGAATGTCTAAAAGACATTGTTCAGCAGACCTCAGAGCTCTGACAGGACTGTGCAAGGATATCAAATCTGACAAATAAGGTGGGGCTAATCCATTTAGACATTTAAAACAAACAAGAGGATTTTAAAATCTATTCTATAAACAACAGGTTGCCAGTGCAGAGATGCAAGCACAGGAGTGATGTGGTCATATCGTGATGTTCCTGAGAGCAGTCGTGCAGCTGCATTTTGTACCATCTGGAGGCGCTGAATCGAGGATTGGTTCAGACCAAAATAAAGTGAATTACAGTAGTCCAAGCGACTGGTTACAAGGGCATGGTCTACTGTTTCAAATTGGTTAGAGGGCAAGTAGCGCTTCACCTTCCCAAGAAGCTTAAAAGAGCTATCAATAAAAACACCAAGAACTTTGCCACAGGACTGAGAATGAGACTCAAGTGGCCCAAGGGCACCTTTGCAGAGACTGAGGTCGCCAAAAACAACAATCTCTATTTTGTTCTCATTCAAATTTAGAAAATTAAAGGACATCCAGTTCTTCACTTCTTGAAGACATTGATGCAAAAAGTTTGGTGAGTTGCACCAAACTTTGCACGTCATCTGCAAAGCAATGAAATTGAATGCCATATTTTTTAAATATGGAACCCAACGGCAGCAAATACAACGCAAAAAGAATTGGTCCTAGAATTGAGCCTTGTGGCACACCGCAAGTTAAGGGGCCCTTTTTGAACTAAAAGAATCAACATTCACAATGAAAGACCGATCTGTCAAATATGATTTAAACCAATTGAGCACTGTACCTTTAAAGGGACTAGATGCAAGTTGGTCATGTTTATCCTCACTACTGCCATTTCAGGTCTTACGCAGTCTCTATATTAAGTTCGTGCATGACGACACTTCGGACCCGAACACCTTTCTGAATGACAGTGCAGGATTTTAGAGGGAGTTGTGGTGAACAGGTCTGGGCTCATTTTACACATTAGGACATGGCTGGAACATGTAGCGGGAGGAAAATACACAAATTTAACATTTTTAAACTTCCTTTAACCAAAGAGACTGGGGGAAGAAGAAAAGACTTCAAATAATTCTAAATAGTTGTATCATCTACATCCCTGTCAACTCCTGACAAAGCAAGACATCGAGGAACAGACTAGATGACGACTGTCTGTTTTATTTCACTCATTATAATTGAGCTTCAGCGCCGCTTCAACAGCATTAATGTGTGACTCCTAAAGGAAGTAAAGCATCTCACATGAACACGCACTGCATCACCCGGGGGAAAGAAGTGATCGAAATGCACACGCATTATCTGTCAGATTAAAGCCTATCACCAAATAAAGATCCATTAGCAGAGGAATGAGACTCGAACAGAGGGCGGAAGGAGCACACAGCAGAGCTCGCTGTAAAGTCAGACCCAGGCGAGTGAGAGGAGGCGGAGCAGAAGCAGAAGCCCTCGCTTCAGTCTGAATAACAAACGTGCAAATATAACAAGTAAAATGGATTTAACTGATCGTCAAAAATACAAAAACAGCGGACAATTTGACACAATCATTTGCACAAAAGTTGCCCGTTTTGTTTTGATTGAATGTTTGCAAATCTTAAGAAATGAAATATTGCCTTTGTGGTATTAAAATTACATTTGACTTGCTGCAATCTGTTGAAACCTTGATAAATCGTCTCTGTTAGAAATGTCAACCTTGAAATCCATTTCTATTGGCCTCCCAAAATCTTGCTATCTTATGTAAAATGTAGTGTCCAAAATACACATACTCCAAATCCATGCAAGTCCATTCTCACTTCATGTCATATCAGTAAGACAAATATGAACATGTAGCATTTCGACATTTTGTTTTAGACCAGAGTTTGTTGGAGACATCATGGTTATATCCAAACGAAGACAAAAGCATATAATTTCAGAAACTTTCTCTGTAAACACAGAGCCAGCTCAGTAAATGTGTGCAGCCACATGGATCGACTCAAATCTGTGAAATCACTGCGATTCATCTGCAAGGCCTGTGTGAGGCACTGTGACGCTACCAAGGAAAATATTCAAGATTGCAGTTAACTATCTGAATGATGAATATGCTAAATACTGTATGTCACTTCTTAATGGAAATACGATCTACAGAAGAGACGAGGACGTGAATGTATTCTTCAGACTCATGGGACTAAAGAAAACATGGGACAGTGGGTCAGTGACCAGACTTTTACTGTCAGTCCAAATGCACTGACTGCATCGAGGCTAACTCTGCCATGGTTTTCTCCATGTGGCTCGTCGTGCGGCAGAGGAGGATCGTGCAGTAAAACTAATTCTAAGGTCAGTAGATCATGGATAACAGACACAACTCTGGCGGTGTGATGTCATTGTTTTAGAGAAAGTGACGGAGACGCCATAACAACGGAGTCACATAAACAGCATTTTGAGATCTTTTCACTCTGGGACCTAGTTTGGAAAATGTTCCTTTGCAAACCCCCAAAACGTGTGGATGATACATTGGATTGATGAAATATTTTTGCGTTTAGTCCTGAGCTTGACTTCGTGTGGATAGGGCCTTAGCTTTGGCTCTTGGTATGACCTGCAGTTGCCTGTGTTGTGGCCAATGTGATTCTCTACAAGTTGTTCATACATAGATTTTATGTCCATGCTGTAATGCTATTTTCCATGTTGCTGTCAGAAGATCAGAGGTAATCGTGCTGCCTCATTCTGTATAAGATATAAGTGAGTACTTCAAACCTCCTCCTGCGATACGATACTGTGAAATGAGAGAGTGGAGAGTGGACGGTTGAGAGGTAAAGGTGAGAGGTTTGTGGTTTGAATTACAGTCTCTTGGCTGTAAATGCCGTTTCTAGACCTGTGTTTTTATTCCTGCACATACACATTTGTGTATCCAGACAAAGCCTTTGACGGCCAGCGTTGACCTGTCCAGTGGGTGGAGCGGTGCAGCGGTCAGCCCAGTGTTTTCAGGCCCTGCACAATGCCCCAGTGTGTTTGGGAGCGCCGTGGCTTTGCTTGCTTTGTTCCAGCCTCTGGTCGCCATCACGTTCAGTGCACGTTTGGAGCTATAACCACTTCAATACATTAAGGATAAAAACACAATTTTTCATTTCTTCAAACTGAGCTGATGTCTTTCGCTGTGAGGAGGTCTAACGGGAGACGCCATGCTGCTGCGTTTACGGACGGCCATGAGGAGCCGGCAGACAGAGGTTAGACCCTGAACCACTGCTTTGACATGACTCACAGGTGCGGACACTGGACAGGTCATGGACTTGAGGAGAGCAGAACAGAATAGCTTCATAATGTTAAAGGACCGGACAGAGTGGTCAGTCCCAGTTTGACAGTTTGAGATACTCTCCTTTGGTTTGACTATAGGGGAGTATCGCAGCAGGGGCGAATACTTGTGCTCATGGGTTGACCAAAAACGTTTTTACATTGTCACTCTCGCAAGCTCACCATCGTATTGAAGTGTCTCACTGCTCTATCTTCTTTTTCCTCTTTTAATGATTCAAATAAGGGCCTAGGAAGTAAACATACACAGACACATCAGAGGCTGTAAGAGTTCACAGTGAGACGGTTTAAAAACATCTGTGGATCTAATGCCCTGTCTTTAGATCAGGACTTTTCAGACTGTTTTTGGATTGGTCTAAAGTTTCAAATGTGAACACGCTTTAGTCTCCTGGTCTGGATTGAGGTCTGATTCTGTCAAAGTGAGGAATTTTCTTATCAAATACAGTAAGTGACATAAGTTTGAGCACACACAGTGGAGACAGAGCACTGAGAGCTTTAAATACAGTAAGCTCACAGATGTTCCCTCCACGGCGGTGTCGCTGAGAGAGAGCACAGTGGAGATGTCTTTCTCTGGGAGGCACTGTAAAACGAGCCCGAAACAACCTATTGCTTGTAGCTTTTATTTCGATGATATTGATGCCCCTGATGTATCTGTAAACTTTCTCCACACGTTTCCTCTGCATTTATGAGGCGGATTCCTGTTGTCATGCCGACAGGAGAGCCAACTCAGGGGAAATCCAATATGTCTTTGATTCGACATGGTGTAAAACCAAAAGTTCATAGCACACTTGAGCCCCATTTCCACCGGCAGGAACGACCCAGCCCAGTGCCTGGTCCAACCTGTTAGGCAAGCGTCCAGGCCAGAGCCAATATAAGTATAAGTATAAGTTTAGAAACCGAGCTCAGCCCTAGGCCGAAGCGCGCCGAACTGATACTAGCGTGACGTGAACAGACTGAGCTCTGATTGGCCAGAGGAGGCAGAAAGATAAAGATTTAATATTTCACAACATCATACCACCGTCAAAAAAGGTGATTTTGCCGATGTTAGCATTTAGCTGCTGTTAGCATAACTTTAGCTGGTGTTAGCTTAACATTAGCATGTTGCTTACCTTCATACTGTAGGCTAGTTGTATTTTAGCAGCTTTGATCCTCTAGTCTTGGCACCTCTGAATAATTCCATAAACCGCACAAAAGGCAGCATTTGTCCACATTGTTCTCATTGAGGCTCACGAAACTTGCAATTGCCATTCTGTTTTTCCTTCAGTAATATGTATTCCAGAGTGTGCGTATTTATTATGATCAACTAATCATTAATATATGATAAAATAATGGGCTGATATATATATAATTAAAAACATGTGGCATAACGTTATGTTGAAAGCTGTGACCAAAAGTAACGTTACTGTATCTGATGCAGTAATTTTGTTACTGTTTTATCATTTGCTGCATTACTCCACTGGGGGCCGCCATTACGGTCTTCATCTCGTATACGAACTCGTTGCAGTTTTGGTTTCCCAGTTTACAAGTTGTAATTACCAGTTCGAGCGGCGTTCCAAGGCATTTTTCCAGATAAGGTTTAGTTATTCTAAAGTTTTACCGCCATGTGCCAAACTAAAACAGCAGATAATTTGGTGCCCGCGATGATCTAAACCTCATATAATGGCAACGTTAATTACAAAGCACTGCAAATCCCTGTTGAATTGACCAGCGCAACTGAAGTCCTTTCTTACTCCTTCTTACGCCTTTAGCCTTCATGAACCTGCTGCTTTTGATGTACAGGTCGCTCTAATTTCTACTTCCACGTTGTGAGTGGACGAGGGCTAATGTAAATAACATGTTTGGAGCAGTTGCCACAGTAACAGTGCCGCATCACTGACCGCTGCGCAGCACGCTCATGCATCAAAGTGCGAGCGTTTGGTGCGCTAAATTATGGATGTGCGACTGTTACTCAGTGCGCGGCGGGAGTGTGGTCGCGCGCACTTGACTGAAATATTGCGTTAAGCTGCAATATGAAGCCGCAATTACTTTGATTTCATTTGAGCGCACTGCTCTCAGGCTGGCGCTGCTGCAGAGGGGATTATATGGCTTTCGCATTAATTTTCTGCTGTAGCGACGGCAAAACGTTTCCCCTCCAAAAATCCCATTCCTGAGCGTCAAGTCCACACCCCGACTTACTGTATATTGGGCTTTTGTAGCTGAGAGCATTACACCCTAAGCCTGTTAGGTGTGAGTATTGAAGATTACAGATGCTCGCGCTTCCCCAGACACGCAGCGGGGACGGCTTCTACACCATATTAGAGCGCGATGGACTGGAGAGCCCCTCATTATATCGTTATCGCACATGTCCGTACCATGAAGAGCCACAAAATATCGGGAAATCTCTGAAGTCTTACATCCCACTGAGATGCACGCATTTTTGTCAAACACGGCCTTGAAGAAAAACACATGGGGACTTAAAAATGACCAAAAGATTTTCTGTACATAGTTCAATTTCCGCCTTGATATGATGGTGATTTAGTGCTGTTTTTTTGTCTTGTTGTGACGTAATATTTAAGAATGGATTAACTTTGTACTGTATTTTGGAAAAGTGCTTTAGAGCTTATATTGCTGATTTTTTAATTCCACTAACATTATATATATATATATATATATATATATATTAAGTGAAGTACCATCAGAAAGTCTGCTAGAAGATGTGAATGCAGCTCTGCAAGCAATTCCTACATCAACCATCACTGAAACTAATGAGCTGGTATACTGCACAGCAGCAGTGATCCTAGAGACACTTGGTTATCGTAAGAGCAACCATGAGATGAAATACCCACCATGGAAAAGAAGGCTGGAGGCTAACATCAAGGCAGCGCGGAGAGAAGTGAGTCAATTGACAGAGGCCTTGAAAGGTGCTATGAAAAAGCAAGTACCCAAAAAGTACAGCCAGATGCCCATACCTGAAGCCTTGGAAACTGCCAAACAAAGGCTCCAAGCCTTGGCCAGCTGCCTAAAGAGGTACACGAGAGACAACGAAGCCAGACGAGTAAACCGGCTGTTCGCAACTCAACTGGCGAAAGTGTATGCTCAGCAGACCCACCAAGGCTGGAAACTGAACAGTACTGGAAAAGCATATGGGAGAAGGAGGCAGCACACAACAGTGATGCACAGTGTGGCTGGAGGGTCTGAGAGAGGACCACAGCAACCTCCCTGAACAGAATCCAGTTACCATCACAGTGACAGACATCCAAGAAAGAGTCTCAGGTATGAGACCATACCGCCTTTGCTCTGCCCAATCCCGTCAGATCTTGGAAGCTAAGCAGGGAAGGGCCTGGTTAGTACTTGGATGGGAGACCGTTTGGTAACACCAGGAAGCCTAGCGAATGTAGTGAGTGAGTGAGTGGTTGGTGGTGGTCGGAGGGGCCGATGGCGCAAACTGGTAGCCTCGCTTCTGTCAGTCTACCCCAGGGCAGCTGTGGCTACAATAGTAGCTTACCACCATCAAGTATGGAGTGAATGAATAGTGCAATGTAAAGCGTCTTTGAGTGTCCAGAAAAGCGCTATATAAAACCGATGCATTATTATTATTATTATTATTATTATTAAAAACTGGACAGCACCAGGCCCTGACATGATACACGCCTACTGGCTAAAGAAACTCACAGCACTCCATGAGCGCTTGGCAGCACAAATGAACCAGATGCTGAGAGATGGGAATCACCCTGAATGGTTAACCGAAGGGCGCACAATCCTGATTCTGAAGGATCCCTCAAAGGGTACAGTCCCATCCAACTATCGGCCAATAACCTGCCTCTCCACAACGTGGAAGCTCATGTCCGGCACCATAGCGGCTAAGATAAGCGGGCATATGAATCAATACATGAGCACAGCTCAGAAGGGAATCGGTAAAGATACCAGAGGTGCCAAGCACCAGCTCCTGGTAGACAGAACAGTCGCTCGAGACTGCAGAACCCGACACACTAACCTGAGCACTGCCTGGATTGATTACAAGAAAGCCTACGACTCAATGCCACATACTTGGATCATTGAATGCTTGGCACTATACAACATCAACCGGACACTAAGAGCCTTCATTGCAAACTCGATGAGGTTGTGGAAAACCACCCTTGAGGCCAATGGCAAGCCACTTGCACAAGTCTCCATCAAATGTGGCATATACCAAGGAGACGCCCTGTCCCCACTGCTGTTCTGCATAGGTCTGAACCCCCTCAGCCAAATAATCAACAAGACTGGCTATGGATACCGACTCAGGAACGGGGCCACCATCAGTCACCTGATGGTGGCCCGCGGCAATCGGCGACATCTAATGGACGTACACGCGGGGCTCTCTCTCCCTGTTAAACACCGCGTGGTTTCACTGCTTTACGCACGGCAACTAAACTGCTTTTAGTGATGGATCTTTTTAGCGCGTGGATCTGGATTAAACACACGAGAGAGAAGAGAGAAGAGGCGTGGTGCAGGAGGTAAGAGACTGATCGGGCAGCGCGTAGAGCAGCTAAAGACGTACAATACAAACTGCTCGCCCACTGTTTCTTAAACATTACATTAAAGTTGAGAAAATGGCGGTAATAAGCTCCAATTTACATTGTTTAGTGTAATATGAGCCTTGATATTGAGGAGCAGATGATGCTCTGAGTAAGTCGTTCTCTACGCACGAGTTTACACATTTCTGTTGTTAAATTCGTGTTGACTCTGGTCAGATCATGTTTGGCCCATTTATCCTGCAGTCTCACATTTGACAATTGACACATTGACAATATATGCTATATAAATTATCCATAGCAAAACCACTGCTTCAAAATAAAGTTGAAAAAAAGTAAGCAATGATATTTTTGTCAAACTTTTCAAAGAATAACTGAAAACTGACTTTATTGTGGTATATCGTGATATATATCGCTATCGTGATATAAAATAATCCATATCGTGATATAAGTTTTTTCCATATCGCCCAGCACTAGTAGTGCCCGTGGTCGTTGGGGCTCTCGGGGCAGTGACCCCCAAACTAGAGGAGTGGCTCCAGCAGATCCCAGGAAATACATCAGACATCTCGGTTCAGAAAAGTGCAGTTCTAGGAACAGCAAAGATACTGCGCATACTGGCGGCTCCTTTGGTAGGAGGCAGTGCTGGCGCCGTGCCACACAGTGATGGAGCTGGTCAGGATGCTCTCCATAGTCCCTCTGTAGAAGTACCACACAGTGATGGAGCTGGTCAGGATGCTCTCTATAGTCCCTCTGTAGAAGTACCTCACAGTGATTGAGCTGGTCAGGATGCTTTCTATAGTCCCTCTGTAGAAGTTGCTCATAACGGAGGCTGGGACTCTGGCTCTTCTTAACTTGCGGAGAAAGTAGAGATGCTGAATACTTTTCTTGACCAGTGATGTAGTGTGCATGGTCCAGGAAAGGTTCTCTGTGATGTGCACACCCTGGCACTTAGTGCTGGTCACCCTCTCCAATGCAGCTCCGTTGATTGTTAGAGGAGCATGCTGGACCCACACTCTTCGAAAGTCCACAACAATCTCTTTTGTCTTCTCCACATTTAGAGAGAGATTGTTCTGTGTGCACCACATGGCCAGACTGCTCACCTCACTCCTGTAGTTTGACTCGTCTCTGTTGCTGATGAGACCCACCACTGTTGTGTCGTCTGCAAACTTGATGAAGAGGTTTGAGTCGTACTTTGGAGCGCAGACATGGGTCAGCAGAGTGAACAGGAGGGGGCTCAGCACACAGCCTTGGGGAGCCCACGTGTTCAGTGTGATGGTTCTGGAGGACTTTCCGCCCACTACAGACAGCCGTGGTCTCCCCGTCAGAAAGTCCAGCCAGTTGCACAGTGATGTGTTGATCCCCAGGTGGAGCAGTTTGTGTATTAGTTGCTGTGGGATTATAGTGTTGAATGCTGAGCTAAAGTCTAAAAACAGCATTCTAACGTAAGAGTCCTTTGTTTCAAGGTGAGTGAGGGCTGAATGAAGCACAGTGGAGATGGCATCTTCAGTTGAGCGATTGGACCGATAAGCAAACTGGTATGGGTCCAGGGTGGGAGGGAGAACAGACTTGATGTGTTCCATGACGAGCCGCTCGAAGCACTTCATAAGAATTGGAGTGAGTGCTACTGGGCAGTAGTCATTAAAGCAGGAGGGTGGTGACTTCTTTGGCACTGGAATGATGGTGGTTGCTTTGAGGCACGTTGGGACCACAGCCTGCTGCAGAGATGTGTTAAAAATGTCAATGAAGACTTCAGTGAGTTCATCAGCGAACCTTTCAGTACACGACCTGGTATGTTGTCTGGACCCGTTGCTTTGCGAACGTTGATCCTGCTCAGAGATCTTCTCACACTCTCTGGAGATAGCTTCAGCAGTTGGTCTTCAGGAGGGGGTGTTGACTTTTGTGCCGGGGTTCTGTTGAGTGCCTCGTAGTGAGCAAAGAATTCATTTAGAACGTTCAACAGAGAGGTGTCACTGTCACAGGTTTGTGGAGGAGGTTTATAGTCTGTGATGGTCTTTATCCCCTCCCACAGACTCAGAGTGTCTCAGCTGTCTCTGAAGTGATCAGTTATCTTTTTGGAGTAATGCTTCTTGGCTTTTTTAATGCCGCAGGACAGGTTGGCCCTAGCTGAACGCAATTTCTCCTTGTCACCAGATTTGAAGGCAGCATCCCGGACCCTTATGCGCCTGAGGACTTCCCTTGTAATCCAAGGTTTCTAGTTGGACTTGATAATGAAGGTCTTAGAGTCTGTAATATCATCAGTGCACTTGGTGATGTAAGCAGTGACAGTCTCTGTTTACTCCTGGAGATCAGTGATATTGTTGTGAGTGGCAGAATCCTTGAACATATTCCAATTCGTTGTGTGAAAGCAGTCCTTGAGTTTCTCTAAAGAGTCTTTACTCCACACTTGAATATGTTTTCAAACTGATTTAGTGACTTTAACCAGTGGCCTGTATGCTGACAGTAACAGAACAGTTATGTGGTCCAAGGCACCAAGATGGGGAAGGGGGTGTGCCTTGCACGCTCCTTTTTTGGTGGTGTAAACCAGATCCAGGATGTTGTTTCCCCTTGTTGGAAAGTCAGTGTGTTGATAGACTTTGGGGAAAACGCTCTTTGGTTAAAATCCCCAGCTAAGATGAGAAAGGCATCTGGGTGGGCTGTCTGTTGGTCACTGACGCTCTGGAACAGTTCATTCAGTACCTTTTTCCTGTTTTTGATGTTGGAGGTGGGCGGGA
Organism: Neogobius melanostomus; assembly: GCA_007210695.1. Lineage (NCBI taxonomy): Eukaryota > Metazoa > Chordata > Actinopteri > Gobiiformes > Gobiidae > Neogobius > Neogobius melanostomus. The sequence goes on from VHKM01000834.1 coordinate 680,504, forward strand.
TGTAGACAACCACAAGAAGTACAACAGTGAATTCCCTGTTGATGTTGATGTCATGGCGACTTGGAAACAACCTCCCTCTCTCCTTGTGCAGCTGAGTTTTTTGCCTTTTTCTGCGAACTGCATTTGTGGTTTATGTGTTCCACATTGTTTTTCTGGATACTTTTGTATGTCTTTGCTGTGTTTTTGTGGAGGTTTGGTGGATTTGTTTCCTTTGAGAATCTAAAATGGTCCTGAAGAAAGCAGCTTTTCAAAAGGTAAACAAAATGCTAGCTTATCAGCTAAACCCATTTGAGACCTACACATTTCTTCTTCTGAGACACTGAAGAGGCACCAAGAGCCCCCACAGCTGCAGCACAGTCGAAGCGTCACAAGAGGAGCTACAGGAAACAAAAAAGGACAAACGAGAGATGGTGAAAGAGTGTTGTGGAGCAGAGGGAGCGGAGGGAAGAAGAGGAAGGAGGAGGTGGAGCTGACCAGTGCAGGACACCACGCTCTGAAACAGGGACAAACCCAGGAGGCGCTGCACCATCTCAGAGGATCAGAGGAGACAGAGGGCAGCCACGTTTCTTCCGAGTGCTACAGTTTCCCCGACCTCCAAGGTCATGCGGGTCAGGTTGACACAGTGGCAGCGCGGCTCAGCGGCAGCAGCTCAGGACTAACACCTGAACACTATTTTGTTGTACACTTGTACAATGACAATAAAGCACTTACTTACTTACTTACTTACTTACTGGGCAAGTAAGGTCGACACTTAATCATAAACTCCACGAGGGGTGAGCAGTGTCTGCAGACTACGGCGACGTCACGGCACCAGGCGTCATTGGTTTAGACAAAGTGACCACCTCCGCCCGTCTTACCTCCCTCGGAGATCACTCTGTCTGCAGCAGGAAAGCCCCTCAAGCTGGATTCCACTGTCCGGTATATTACCATTGAGCCAAGTCTCAGTGAATATAAAAACACAACTGTCATTCACCATCTTCCGAGAGGAGCGTAGCAGACGAATATAATCCAGTTTATTGTCCAGTGATATATATTTTTAAAATGGATTAAACGACTGACAGAAAAAGGTGCATAAATATGGGATTTTTCAAAGTTTTAAAGGATCTGTATCATGCTATTTTAGCCATTCCAAAGTAAAGTATAGGCATTTATATGATATATTGTACCTCTATCACTATGGAGTACTCATTTTTGAGAGAAATATAAGTATTTTCTGGGGTATTTTCCCTACCCGGAAGACAAGACGCTTCGATTCAGTTAACTCCGCCCCCTCTCTCCGCTCATTCCACATTTGCAGTATTATAAATATAAATATCGCTGCAAAAAGTGAAGTTACTTCACATAATGCAGTTATAAGGAGTTGACATGTGCAACAGTTTCATAAATGGCTAACACACACGCTAACAGTCGTTTTGATTGACTCACCGCACAGTCTGGCCTCCCCATCGGGTTATGGGACTCGCGTTGGTTATAAAAGTTAATCCACTTTGATTCTGGCCAAGGTTCACCAAGCATCCATCAGGTTGGTTGATAAAGTCGCTGAATCCCAGAAAGAAATTCCAACTTCTGGCGAGTGCACTCTTCTTTAGGAAGGTTGAATAGTCCTGTTCCTCTCGTAGCCAAACGCGAACCCGTGACATTATCGTTGGGTAAGAAAAAAGAACAGGCGTGTCCAGAGTAGGTTAGAAAGAGCGCTTCAAAACAACACTTCTGCTCGGATCCATGGATCCTCCGGCCGTGGGTGCGTTTGTTAAGCCTCGTGGGACAGCACAGACGCATCGGAGAGTTCTTTTTTTTTTTTTTCTTTTCTTTATTTCTCTCTTACAACAACAAAAATGAAAAAGCTGTTTTACAAATTAAAACCAGGCCGTAAGGCATTACATTACAGACGTCGAGCACTTCCTTTGTGACGACACAACTGAACAGCTCAGTGGTTTACCAGGAGAGGGCGGAGCAGCTGCTCAGAGAGCAGGATTCAGGAGGATTACTTAGAACTGTGTGAATGAAGCCAAAAACCGCTCTGGGGGTGTTTTTGAGAAGGAAATAGCATAACAACATGGCTAAAAGCTCCAAAAAGTCGATTTTGCATGATATAGGACCTTTAATGGCCTGAAGCTCAAGTGAAGATTTAATACTTAAGACTAAAAACACCATGACAGTAGACTCAAACAAATCAAGTTTTTCTGGTCCTCCTGTATTTGCAGAAAACGAAGTAGTGGCTTTACAGGTTAGGCGATATTTATTGAATAATTTTGTAATTAGAGCAAATTCGCCTGGGTGCCCAAAGATTTGAGTGGGTGTTCCAGCCCCGCAGCACCCACGGGATCAGCGCCTATGCTTTCATTGTAAATGCGGCCCGTTGGATACATTTTTAGAAAACATAAAATGACCCTTCACTGCTTTGCAGACAACCTGCAAATGTATCTGCCTTTAAATCCAGGCAAAGACAATGTTCAAGTTATTTCCATTGCTTGCAGGAAGTCAAGGGCTGGATGGCACAACATTTTCTAAAGCTAAATGATTCTAAAACCGATTCATGTGATGTTACTGCTCTGGGGCTTGTTTTGGACAGCTCTTTGAATTTGACTGACAAATGTGCCTGATCACAGAAAGTAGTGACACAAGGATGATTCTGGGGCATTTTGAGTTATTCACAGATTATGAAAGTGTAGTCTACAAAGTTTCCAACAATGTGTAACATATGGAAATCTGATATGATGTGGACATTTGAATGTGGACATTTGAATGTAGGAACTCAAAATATCTCAAAGGTGAGTAAATGGCCTCTAAAGTTTGGGCAGTTCTCACCTGTCTCTGCTGCTCTGAGTGACAATAGGGCTCATTTACATCTCATTTAGAAAAGCCATACCGCTGTAAATCTCTCCCCTGTCATGTCATGTGTGGGGTTTCAGTCCTCAGGCCTTGAGTTCTCTCACTCAAACGCATATAAACTGATCGACAATAGGCGTATGTATAAAACTGCCTTTTTTGCGTGGGATTTGTTCGCTATAGGATGTGTCAGCAATGCAAACCAAAGCAGCGGTGCCTCCTCCCAGAACAACACAAGGAAACACAAGACACATGATGGTGGAGACGAGCGTATTCTAACGTGGAAACAGGCGGATGTTTTGTTGACAGAGCGACATCAGAGATCAACTCAAATGCAAAATCCACAGTAATAAAAAGATACTAAACTTACAGTTTGGTTTGCGGGATGCTTTTTTTTAGCGCTGAAGCTGCGGCGGGAAAAGTCTTGTCAAGGCTCTTAAAAAAAATCTAAAATCGTACGCTTTTAAATATACCAAAACTGGGTTCTCAAACATAGAGAGGCTTCTCCGTGATCTCAACTAAGAGAATCTGCAAAAAAGCAAAAATCACCAATTTTCAACAAATACCCTTCTTTCTCAATTTGCGCGAAAGTGAGTCAGACGACTAGTGTCCCCCCTTCTCGTGACGGGTCACAAATAAGCTCATAACTTTTTTCAGCTGCGTTTGCTCAGTAAAGTCAAGCCCTCCTCATGCTGACTGGGAGCGGCATTCATGCTTTATTACGTGTCGCGTAGATTATTGTAACTTGCTGTACTGTAGGCTCGATCAAACCTCCATCCGTCACCTGCAGTTAGTTTGAAACGCTGCGGCGCGTCTGCTCACGGGACGAGGAAACATGACACATAACTCCTGTGTCAGCCTCTCTGCACTGGCTTCAGTGTGTCAGCCATAGGATTAGATTTAAGATACTATTGACGTTTTTCAAATGTTTGAATGGGTTGGCTCCACCCAACCTTTCAGAGCTTTTGTCGATCCATGATCCAGGTCGAACCTTGAGATCATCCAATCAAATGACTCTGGAGGTGCCGAAATCACCACTGAAAACCAGAGGAGACAAAGCTTTAGCTGCCGCGGCTCCGACTCTCTGGAATAGCCTTCCCATTAGTGTTAAAATGGCCCAGTCTATTCATGTTATTAGGTCATTGTTGAAAACTCATCTTTGTGTGCTGGCCTTAAACACAAGCTGAGCCGGTCATATGTATCATTATCATTATTTCATGTTGTAGATTTTGTAGATGTTTTTTAATTGCTCTTCATAATGTTTGTTGTACAGCACTTTGGGGCAGATGTAGCTGCTTTTAAATGTGCTATAAAGTTGACATTGATATTGAAATGTAGCCTCCGTGTTTGATGAAAGACTGACTTCATGCATTCCAGAAGGTCTAACTACAGGGTTAGCAGGTTTAAACATGACCCCATGGAGACCAATAATTGCAAAATTACACAAGAAATTATACTAGAAAAGTGATTGCACCTTTGTGATTGGCTAATTACAGCTGCTCAAAATATGATCTTAATTTGATTTTGATTAGCCCTACGAGACAAAAAGACAAAATGAACAAATTCACACACAATATCACCTTCAAACAGAAACAGAAAAGGCCATCATAGGCCTTTCATTATAGGCATCATAGGTTGTTGTCCTCAAGGCCTATGATGAAAAGTGCCCCATACCTACTGCGAAATATGAAGGTGATTCGCTGATGCCAGTGGCTCCAGCAGAATAAAGTGAAGGTCCGTTAGTGCCCACTGAACCACAAGAATGGGACGATTTACTATTAGATTTACAGAACCTTCTCCACAATGACCACAAAAGACTCCAATCTGTCATTGATGCTAAAGTGTGTAAACTTTTCCACAGGGTATTTTGGTATTTTATTTTGTTATGGTGATTTGAAATGAATTTTTCACAATAACTGGCTTCACAACATCACTAACCATGAGTGAAAAAGTCTTGTGTTTTCATTCATATTCTTTGAGAAATAGCCCCCCCAAAAAAAGAAGAAAAATCAAGGGTGAGTAAACTTATTGGCACAACTGTAAAAAACATACAAAGTAAACACATACATTTAAATCGGTCCATTATTAAAATTCGGAGACAGAAAATAATGGCAATTTTGGTCATTTTTACACACACACAAGGAAAACTTGCATCTCCATTTTCCCAGTAGTCATTTGCAATGTCTCGCCTAAACTAAAAGAGCACTTTCATGGGTCTTGCCTATTTCCAGTATTGGTATCATGAGAAACCATCTTGGAAAAATGCGCCCACATTGCATTTTTTGCTAGATAACGGGGGTAACATTCATGTCATATTTAGTGCTTTAAGGATCTGTCCAAAAAAATGGGCTCCACCCGCTCCGCTCTGTGGAAATGCGGCTGATTCCCTCTCCTGGCTGTGACATACAGAGCAGTGTGTGAGTCTTTACTACGCTGCTCGTTCCTCTCGTGACCCCGCTCCTTGTTTCTGCATCACATCACTGCAATGCATTTTTAATGGAACAATGCTTTCAGATCTTATTTTGCATTAAAGCTCTGAATTATGGAGTAAACTGGCAGATAAAAGGAAGGCCTCTTGTCGCTCTGATGAGTGCTGCGGCAGAATTCGCTTTGCTCTGCTGCGAGACACAGTTCAGCCTGTCTATTTACCCACACTTAGGTATGCGTCCTCATTACATGGACTAAACTGGAGTATGTTGGCTGTACATCGATTTCTAAAGGTGTTTCAGTACTCTGTGAAATGGCCTTGGATCAAAGTTATTTTTGTGGAACGCAGAGCCCGAACCTCTTCAGCAGTGTCTGTCTTCTTCAGTTCAATACAGCCTTTCTGAAACATGTTCCCGTGCAGCTCTTATACAGGGGTGGAGCATTTTCAAGCGGGTTGTGCAACACCTAAATGTTGATAGATTTGAGTGAATGTAAACCGGAGCTAATGTATGTTTTCTGTGAATCGTCAGTCATTCGGTGAAAAACATCTGTTCCAGCTGCAGTCCTTAGTGAAGTGGTTAAGACTAAAGCTTTTGATATCATTCTCAGTGGCGGTGAGTCTTCCAGAGTAGTTGAAGGCAGTCACAGAGAGTCGTGTCTCGTCGTGTGGGACGGTCAGCGACTGGACTTGCGTTTGAATCATGTAATGTGGATGCGACTAAACTCCAGTCACAGGAAATCAAACAGGAATTTTAAGGACGATTTTGGAGGCACAGGAACAGCGTGGGTGAGTTGACCGTCCCACAGGTGACACACGGAAAACAGTGGTCAATGACGGAGCGGAATACACACAGAAAACACGTCACTCCTCCCTTTTCATTTCTCTGTCATAACAACAACAAACAGAGTTTAGTGGCACTTACTGTGTTCGACCATTCAGCTAGAGCTACTTGTATCCTCTGTCACAGGGTGATGGCCGACTCCTTTTCTTATTAAATCCACTAAAATACATGACACTGTTGACCAATCAGGACACGCTCACAAACAGAAGCCTATCTTTGCTGATCTGGGGTCAGTTTTTCTCCTCCGAAGAGAGAAATGAAGCAGGAGAGAGGACGTTTATAACTCGTGTAACTACATAACAACAATTCTCGGTCGTTCTATAATCGCACTAAATCCAGTCGTGTAGTGTGGCACCCCATTCTTCACAAAGAGACTGTAAAAACATGTAGTGTGTGCTCAGCTTACCAATCTCAGCTGATTCCATGTGACGGATCAAACTTTGTGCTGTAACAAACGATACCCACGTCGACCAGTGGTTCCTGACCTTATTTCCCTTGAAGCCCCTATGATCGATACCGTAGATAGACTAGGTCTGGCAAGGTCCCACGACCCACCAGTTGAGAGCCACCGCTGTAAGGAGTGAGAGGAGCCAGGGAGGATTTACAAGTGTGGCAGCTAACACTAAACGTCCCAGAACTAACGTGCCTCTTAAAGCTGTTGTCTGTAAGTTGAAATGTTTTTCTAATTGAATGGATAATTGAGCGTCTGGGCATGGGCCTGTCATTGGATGTGACACAAATACGTTAAATGATTATATTATTTCTTAAGTCCTTCCTTTTGCTGATCTCATCAAGTCAGAATCCCCCTTTGGGATAACTTTGACCAATGAGACGAGGGTTAGGCCTGCCAGTCACATGCACAGGGAACGAGGAGGGGCTTTCAGGTCCAATCAGGAGGGGAGCGGGAGGGAGCTGATCGAGGTCCAGACGCAATGCAATCTCCTGATCTATTTTCTGCATCCAATCAGCTCACGCCATATAATAGAGATGCGCGGGTCGGCTTTTTTTCGGACCCGCACCAACCCGACCCGCAGTAAATCAAACCCGAACCGCCCGATCCGCAGAAAAGTGTCTCAGTTTGCGGATCCGACCCGAACCCGCACACATTAAAAAACAGCGTCATGAGTCAGGCTGCAGCTGCTGTCACTCAAACGGGAGCGCATCACGTGACCGCGAGTTTACAGTGTAGAATTAGCACTTGATGCTTTGTTTTGCTACTGCGCTGCTGAGGAACTTTGAAATCACTTATGGACTTATCAGGAAACGAGGAGCAGAAACTATCATGAGGCTTTACTTCTACCACGTCATGGACAACTCTTTCTGTCAAACTAAACGGAGTTTGGACTAACGTGGAGCAGCCTTAATCAGGCGCTACAAGTTGCTCTCCTCAGGATAATTAGATGCTGTGTCTTTGTTATTTTAATTTTACCTTGCTTCATGTTGATGCATTACTTTCAATACATGTGCGTGTCGCACATGTGCTTGGGCACTGCTATTGTGCCGCATTTGTAGCGGTGAGTATAGGGCGACATGCCAGGCAAAAACAACAAACAAAACATCGTAATGATACGTTTACCCCATAAAACTAAATATTCAACAAAACACAGCCGACTGTGTGGCATTTATGGATAAGAATGCACTGTATGTTGTAAGCCAACAATGTAAGGACAAAAAAAAAGTGTGCTTGTAGTAACCCGACCCACCCGCACCCGAAGTTTGCTATATTTTTGAGGTACCCGATCCGACCGAATCCGCGGGCCCCGCCATATAAGGTCGTATATGGCTGACTGGGCGACCTCTTCCTGGGGTTCAAATGTCACATGACTTGTCCCGAATATGGCAACCTCCACCAGTGGCCAATAATCATGTGTCTGCAAAAGAGTGATATGGGTTTTACTGAATGAATATTGAGCTAATAGGTACTTCCCAAAGTCTATATTGGTTTGCACTGTGCATAAGATCCTTTGTTTTCATTTTGTGAAATAGTTCAGTCACTTTGAGTCGGCACAGTTTATACCGATAAACCTGCAGACCAGAGCCACTGAAATGACCAGTTACACTTTAACTTGTTTATTTAATCACCATTACAACAGCTTTGTAAAGCTCTCTTCAAATATAAAAGTTCATGCTTTCATCAAATATTTTTACCTATTAGGACTCAATAAGAGAAGTCACACTTAAAATGAGAGTAAATGGCATTGATCAGTTCCCATCCATAATGTTTGAGTTAAATTTAGTTTAAACTGCTCAATAAACCGTTACAAATGTAAGCAAGCTGTAATTTATTGGGACGGCTTTACGCAGATCAGGTGTTGCAGTGTTCTCCTCAAAAACAGTCGCTAACGAAATGTTAATCCAGGAGACAGGGGCCTGATGGGAGAGGGGAGGACGGGGCATATGGCACCTGGAGCTGACAGGAGAGGCTCACGGCTCAGGAAAAGCATTCAAATAACTATGTTCAGTTTTACCAAACAAAACAACAACCATTTTGGAAAGAGTCATTTGGATTGGATTACAGTTATATTCACGCACCAAACTAGGGCTGGGTAATGTTTTTTACTTTAACGATACTTGGTTTACGACACCGATATCTGAACAATACTTTTTGATAACTATACTAAAATATTTGTCGTCTAGAACCAGAAAGCAGAACCATAATGATAACACTGGGTTTGTGAAAATTACATACATTGTTCTGTATCAGGTCAGGTTTTTTGGACAGACAGGTGCCAGGGCGGAAGACATGAGTGTTTCCCACAGAATTCAGAGAGACTATAGCGTTACCTGCCTGCTGCTTTGTAGCAGCTGTTCTATTAATCTGATGTATTTGTCTGGCAGAAACCGTCCTCATTGTGCCTTTATCTGCACAAACCCGTGTGTGCTCTGAATCAGCCACAAATCTCTTAACAATACGATGATTTCACTTAATCTTTCATGAAATATCAAAGGTTTTCATACCTAGTCCAAGGCATTCAACTATTTCACACTTTTCATCAGCAGAGATCCTTTTTCTTTCCCATATTGCTTGAAAATGGTGGTCTGCTTAATAATGTGGAACGTCCTTTTTCAGTAGTTTTTCCTTTAACTGGGCTTAACTGACAACTAATCATCCCAGGCGTCTGAGATCGATGTCAGTGATTCAAAGAGCCCTGAGACACAAAACCATCCATGAGTTTGATTGAAAAAACGTTTTTACCTTTATTGCACTAAAATACAATTTGCATAATAATTTGCAACATACTTTAGGCTATCTTTGGCTAATTCTTGATCAAAATAAATCAATAAATAAAATATTTCGAGTGACAAAATCTCCAATCTCAGGTTCTCAGCGCTACGCTACGCTCACACACATTGGAAATTGCAGCCGCACTGTATGTCTGAGGACTTTGGGCAGCTTTTCACATATTTTTGGTCCGTTTGGCTACTGAAACCCGGTAACTGTGCCAGCTGTCGGCAGTAGGTCTCTTTCTAGAGCCTGTCAGTAGCAGCGGTAGCTCCGGGGCGAGGGTAAGAACAGATCACATGCAGGGGAGACGCTGAGATGTTCGTGTGACATTACGCGACTCCTCTAGCACGTAAAGAGGACTGTCTGGGCGTGTCTGTCACTGCTCTCTGAGTGGTTCAAACGCTTGGTAAATGAGACTATGGCGGCTTAAAACTAATAAACTAATACATTAATGGGAAACCCTGAGATATTATAAAGACAATACCCTTTGGCGAAATTTGGCAAGGGGATTAATTTTCGGATTCAGCGCATCAAACTTGTACTAAATCAGCTCACTAAATGTAGACACCACATTTGTTGTAAACCAGAGTAATTTATCCAGAAAATACTATTTCTTTTACATTTGTATCATTTATTTGAGCTGAAAGAACAAAGTACCGACAGCATCAAAACATTATTTTTTTGGTAGCTGCTTTCGACACTTTTATTTTTCAATACCATTACTTAAAGTTTCTTTTCGATGGTTTAGCATCTCCCAGCCTGCGCCTCAGTGTGCATTACCTAAACACTTGTGACACTATGGAGCATGTGTGCGCTTTTCAGGCCAGCTCACCCTGCGCATGATCCTGCCCATTCACGCCGCGAAGGGGAGGGGGTCGGGGCCGTGTTTGTGCAGTCATGAGAGCAGATATAGGCCAGTGAGGAGGTTCGACACACATACCCACTTCCTCCATACATCACACATGAACGCACAGCGGCCATTCAATACTACATTAGCCCCCACGCTCCAGCTTTCATAGGAACAGGAGCGTGCTGCACGGGAAATGGAACAGGCACAGGGCATTTGGGCCGGAAGGCTGGAAGGAGGGAGGTCGAGATGTCATATTTGGCTAGGATTGTAATATTCACTTTTGAATAGGCTGAGGAAATATGACAGTTTTACTTTACAAATCAAATTTCTTTCAGTTAGCGTTCGAGGTACTGATTTGTTGTTTGTATTTTTTCTGTTCTCAGATAAAAGGTTACAATACAATGTTGTGAACATTTTTCAATTCCATTTAATACTGTTTTACCACTTTGGGACTAGGGGTGTAACAGTCACTAAAATGACATTTTGGTTCGTTTGACTACTTGGAGAGTTTGGTATTTTTTCGGTACAAAAAACCCCCACAGAAAATAAACTTGCAAATGTTCCTGTTTAAAAAGATAATTTAAGAGACCCATTTATGTCTCTTTAAAAAGTAAATAAACATTTCTGCACCGACTTGTATAAACTCCACAAACACTCAGCAGCTCCAGCACCTCACTTCTGTCGTCGCCAGCTTTAAATTCATCCAAACCAGTCGTCAAATAATGAAATATATCTGTAAAATCTGCTGTGTGTCACGCTCGTGTTCCAGCTTTAGACAGACCGTGGTGCTTCAACCAATGAACGTGTCAGACACACTTTTCACCTCCTCTGATTGGTCCATGGTGCTGTCATTCACTCTGTCAGCCAATCAGTGTCACTCTTGCTCTTTCTCACTCCCTGAAACAAGCCGCTCCTGGGAAAAACAGACGAGAGCTGGATCTGAGGGATGCAGTTTTTTTTTCTACAAGCCTTCAAAAAATAAACACCTCTGCCACTTAGACAGAAACGGGAATGCCGTTTTCATCGAGGAAACAGTAATTTCCTAGATGAGAACTTTCTCCAACTAAACTCAGACAAAACTGAGATCATTGTTTTTGGCCCACAGACACAAAGACAAAGTGTTATCAGTCACCTTGAGTCTCTCTCTCTAAAACCAAAAAATCAGGTTAGAAATCTAGGAGTAATCATGGACTCAGACCTGAACTTAAACAGCCACATCAAAGCAATAACATCATCAGCTTTTTACCATCTGAAAAACATTGCTAAGATCAGAGGAATAGTGTCAAAACCAGACTTAGAGAGACTCATCCATGCATTTGTCTCCAGCAGGTTAGACTACTGTAACGGCCTGCTCACTGTTAGAGCTGCAGAACATCCAGAACGCTGCTGCTCGAGTCCTGACAAGAACCAGGAAATACGACCACATTAGTCCAGTGCTCCGGTCTCTGCACTGGCTTCCTGTCACTCAGAGAATAGAATTTAAAACAGCTCTGCTTGTTACAAGTCTTTTCATGGTTTAGCACCAAAGTCCATCTCTGACATGTTAGAGCCGTATGAACCATCTCGGGCCCTGAGAACTTCAGGGAGGGGTCTCCTGGTGGTTCCCAGAGTCAATAATAAACACGGTGAGGCTGCGTTTCAGTTTCATGCAGCTAAAATCTGGAACAGTCTTCATGAGGATGTGAGACAGGCCTCAACTCTGACAATGTTCAAATCCAGGCTGAAAACAGCTCTTTTTACCCGTGCATATGAAAACTGAAAGTATTTTATCTGCACTCTTGCCTTTTACTGTCATTGATTAATTTTATGCTGATGTTTTATTGATTGATTTGATCTGCTTTCTTGTAATTTTATGCAACTGTGAAGCACTTTGAATTGCCTTGTGTATGAATTGTGCTCTACAAATAAACTTGCCTTGCCATTAATTAGATTAGTCGTTACTGGGAAATCTAACAGAGTTACTAACGCCGTTATTTATAAACGCCGTTATTTCCAACACTGTTAATAAAGCGCGTTGTAAAGTGCTTTGGGCCTGACGAAGGTAGGAAAGCGCTACATAAGTTGAGACCATTTAAGTATAAAACTATAAAACCAGGCTTTTGCGCAGAGATTCATACAACAGAACAAGAGGTGGATCATTAGAGCGATGACGCAGACAGTGGTCAGCGCACAATAACAACAGCAGGTTTCAGACGCAGCTAAAGTTTACATGGAGGAGCCAGGAGGATGACAGGTTTGTGCATACAAACATACAGACGAGGGCTTTTCTGAATGACTATCGGCCAGTGGCCCTCACATCTGTCCTGATGAAAACCTTTGAGAGGTTGGTGTTGGATTTTATTAGAGATCAAATCCCTATGTCTGTAGACCCGCTACAATTTGCGTATAGGAAAAACAGAAGTGTTGAGGACGCCATTTCTTTTGCTTTGAACTCTGTCTATAAGCACCTCGATGAACGAAAAGCATATGCTAGAATGCTATTCATAGACTTTAACTCAATGGTCCCAACAAAGCTCATTGAAAAACTCAAATGCCTGGGACTCTGCGATGCCATTTGTAATTGGATTTTTAATTTTCTGACTTGTAGACCACAAAGGGTCAAAATCAATGGTTGTATTTCTGATGAGCTGTTTGTTAGCACTGGTTCCCCACAGGGGTGTATTTTGAGCCTCCTGCTGTTCACATTGTATACTCATGACCTTGTCGCATCTCATGATAAAAATGTGATAATCAAATATGCTGATGATACAACCATCATTGGGCTGATCAGTTCAAACGATGAATCTCATTACCTTGAGGAGGTGGAGAATGTTGTTTAATGGAGTAGAGAAAACAACCTGCTTTTGAACACTTCAAAAACATGTGAACTTGTCATTGATTTTTGTCACAATAGGAATCAGTTGCCTATTACTATCCATGATTCTGATGTGCAGATTGTTGAGAAATGTAAATTCTTGGGTGTGACTCTTTCTCATGACTTGAATTGGAGCTCTAATACGATGAACACTGCTAAGAAAGCGAGACAGCGCCTTTTCTTTTTACGCAGGCTTTGAGAGTTTACTAAAAATACTAGGATTCTTTTGAACTTTTATCATTGTGTAATTGAGAGTGTCCTAACCAGTTGTATTACCGTGTGGTTTGGTAATCTCACTCTGAAAGAGAAGAAGGCTTTGAACAAAGTGGTTCGCTCAGCCAGCAGGACCATTGGCTGCTCTTTGCCGCTCCTGGAGGCCACATATAAAGCTCGACTTGAATCGAGCTTTACAACTCGCCAATGATGCCTCAGGCCACCCTGCTAAGGCCTTTTTTGAGATGCTTCCCTCAGGGAGAAGGTATCGCTCTGTCATATGTTCTACTGAACGCCATCTTAACAGTTTCTTTCCTCAAGCTGTGATCACTTTAAACAAGGCACTACTATTTATTTATTTTATTGTACAGTATTTTACCCTTAAGCTTTTAATGTGGCATTGTTTGTTCTGTTTTTTATATTGTATCTTATTTTGTGTCTTTTTATGTGTTTGGCATATCACACTTTGAGCTCTTTGCACATTTTTTTTCCAATGTGGTTGTTTAAACTGCAAATGGCCAACAAAAGGAATCTGAATCTGAATCTTTTCCACAGACGAATAAACAGCGGCCCTACGTAAGGGCTAAAGTTTGACTGTCAAAATAAGTTGTTTGTGAGTGGTTCTTCACGAAGTCCTGGCAGAGATTTCATGAAGCGGCACAATCCACAAACATCCATCATAAATTCACCACAGGACCTTGACCTTGATGTTCTTTTTTTAATGGACTAAAAAACTATTTGCAGGATGAGACGGGCCATTTAAAATCTTGAGAGTTTTCCTTTTCTATTTGGTCCTCAGAGATTTCCAAAAGAGATATCACCTTCTAATGTACAATCATGTCTTAGTGCTTTCTAAAATGGAACAGTTTCTCCTTGTGAGTTCAGTCCCTGAGCTTTAACGACTGGAGGCTGCACTGGCACTGGTTAGGACTGGATTTGGGGACTAGGGATGTGGAAGTGGGAGAGGGTCCCTTTTCAGTTTATTTCCAAACCTGACAACCCAAACTGTGAAGCTCACTGTGCTATCTGAAGGGATCATTTTGAGAAACAAAAGTAAACATGTATTAAAATGTGAATAAATCGACATTCAAATTGTCATTAAACCAATTGTTCCATATGAACATGCTTACCTTAGATCTGGAGAGATAAATGAATCCGGTTTTTGAAATCTCAAATTGTCCGTACCCTAACCAGCGGCTGCTTCAAATCCTGGTAACGCTGCAGTATTTCTATGTGGAATCACATTTTGGATACTGCTTTTCCTTTGACCACGATGATTACTGTTACTATTGTTAGCCATAATGGATCATTTTTCTTCTCAAGATAAATGGCCATGATCCTTAGATCAGTCTTGAACTATATGTAACTCTATAGACCTCTGTCTGATACATGTAATGTGCTTTATAAGAACATAACTTATCTCTAATAAGTAACACTATGGTTTGTGTCAGTCGCAGACTTGCTACAGTACAGATGATTATTATGGATTATGTTTTTAAACTTCTCGTTCTGATGAGTGTTTACAAAGACATGCTCAGGTTCCTTTTTAAGATGCTTGTATGTATCATGTGTTAGGAATCTTAGGATCATTGCACTAGTGTGTAATAAACTATGTTGTATATTTTCTGCAGAAATCTAGTGCCATTCAGAAAGTATAATAGTGAAAGGCCTGGTTTGCAGTTAACCTTGAACATAGAGCGCTTTAATAATGATGACGTTGATTTTCTCTAACCAAACGCGCCCAGAACATGGTAGTAATTGGAATCAGCCACAGAACTGATGGAGCAGTGGTGCCTTTAATGAGCCGCTCCCACTCACTACAGGACTGACTACAGAGCAGGGTCTGATCAAATCTTCATTTGTAACTGTCACTCAGTGTAATGCCCCTCTTTCAGACAGCTGTTTACCCACAAACACCGTCTCTACGGTGGACTCCAGGTGAACATGTGAGCTCACACCTTTATTGCTGATTCGGCATTGATCCAAAGGATGTTCGAATGGATGGAAAATGATTTTTGATATGGAAAGCACTTTATCTTGTATAACCACCTTTTTGTACTACAAAAGGTGAATGTAGCGTGTGAGTAAGGTGTTGGTGGTGGTCGAAGGGGCCGATGGCACAGACTGATAGCCTTGCTTCCGTCAGTCTACCCCAGGGCAGCTGTGGCTACAATAGTTGCTTACCACCACTGAGTCTGGAGTGAATGAAAAATGCATGAAATTGTCTGGAAAGGTGCTGTATAAGACTAATGCATTAAAAGGACTAAGGCTAAGGGTCAGACAGCAGTTTAAAGCAGACTTTAGACTATGTTGTGACATTGTTCCATCGTTGAAAACACACCTGGAGTAGGAATTATTTTCATTTGCACAGTTTTGAGTGATTGTCGTCTTCTGTAGCTGTGGCTCTTCTATTTGTACTTCCTAACATTGTGTCACATTTTTAAAGCCCACAATCCAACACTGGATTGACAGTTGCTAACCACACTGTTGGGTGAAGGAGCTGGGGGAGCTCCAGGCAAACTCTTCACCAGCCTCTGTCGAATTATTCCATCATATAAAACATCAAACCTAACATACCAATGCCCAGGTATCCAAAGGAATGTGTTTAAGCCTCCTATGCAGGATATGTCCCCTTTAAAAAAAAAACTTTAAGCATCGTGCCAGTTTTTGTTTTATGTTGATCATTAACCGGATCAAAAGACGTTACGATTTCATACCATTCCAATGGGAGGAGCAAGTTCGTCCAGTGAACATACTGTATACTGTAGTTTAGACATGCTAATGCATAATGTGTTCAAAAGTTCACTTTAAATAAAAAATGGGATAGATGATGACTGAGTGAAGTCGCCCCTGCCTGTGTGTGTGTGTGATTGATTTACATTTGTGTGTCAGTGGGTTGTGACCTCTTGGTTTTCCTGTTGCTCAGGGCAGTTAAAGCCACACCGCGTAGAATTTTACCCAATAAACAACATTGAAATACAAGCATTTATTTTATGACAGATATTTTCATCATTGAAAAATACCTCATAAATGCACAAACAAACATGAGCCTTTGCTGTGAGCGGCTCAGCTCTCCTAAACATGACTGTAACTTTACTGGGAGTGGGTAGGTCTCCAGCTCGTCTCCATGGAGATGTGGACTGAGGTCAGCAGAATTTGAGATTTAAACAAGTTAGATTCTCATCCAGATCCATTCTTTGATTATCCACTGCAGTCATAGCATATTCTGTGCAGAGCTGGTCATTAGGGGCAGTTTTCGTACTGATGGCAACAGCATAGCCAAAAAAGTTACGCAGTGTGCCTTTAAGATGGGCCACATAAAGGTTGACTTTATGGGAGTAAGACCTCTCTGCAACATCTCTGTGCCAATGATCACAGGGCACTGGCCTCTTTGTGCCAATGCTCGCCTTTAAGTGCTTTGTCATTTACTGTTGAACGTAGCGCACATTCTTTGCAGTCAATCCTTTGTCGATTCACAGATCTAATTAGTGGCTTTTGTCATAACACAGAATATGCTCCATGGGCCTTTTGCCAAACAAAACCCCCAAACAAACCAACCTGAGGACATTAGCAAGCAATGTTATAGCGTTGTGCCTTAAAACATACAAAAAACATTTACACTGTTTACTGTTGCAGTGTTTCTTCTTCTGCT
Organism: Neogobius melanostomus; assembly: GCA_007210695.1. Lineage (NCBI taxonomy): Eukaryota > Metazoa > Chordata > Actinopteri > Gobiiformes > Gobiidae > Neogobius > Neogobius melanostomus. Next base: position 697,397 of record VHKM01000834.1, read on the forward strand.
GCTGAACGCTCCCATCTGTATTTCCTGGATTCTTTTGGTGATGGAGCCCTGTGTCTAAGTGTTCTGATAATGTTTAAAGCACATGAACCAGACCCTCTATGTACTCAAACTGACTTTTTGACGTTGATTTCTTAGCATGCCGTTAGCTAAAATTATGGCTTGTATCTTGTTTTTACAATAGGTAATTCTGCCTGCCGCCAGCGGAGGGCACTCCAAGGAACACATGGGATCCCTTAAAGCCACACCACGTAACATTTCACTCATTAAATAGAATGACATTAAAGCTTTCATTTTATTTCTGTTAAAAAATACCAAACAAACATGTGTGTTTGCTGTGAGTGGCTCACCTCTTCTAAGACCTGACTGTAACAGTCCTGGGAGCGGAGATTTAGATTCAGGTTAAACTCAGTTCTCTGATTACTGCAGAAAGAGCACTGTCTGTGTTAGCTGCATATGTTAGCTGCATATGTTCTATTCTATTATGCTGGAAACAGCATAATCCAAAATGTCACGTAGTGTTCCTTTAAAGAGCAGTCTTTACTCTCAGGTTAAACATGAAGAATCACTGCTGATAGTACCGCAGCAGCTTATACAATGCTCCTCCTGTTTAGCCGCGGCCCTAAGTAACCAATTTATTTATATAATGTATGGTCGGGACAGTGTATGTTAATGAACACACATGACTCATACATGCATACACGTGTGAATTAGCTTCACGCTATAACCTGGAACCAAACATGGCGGCTTTCTTTCCATCACGGTGACCTCTAGGACACTCCAGGATTGATTGTTTTTAGGGTTTCTGATGGTTTTCTGGATGGAATGTATGTGTAACCATGGAGACAGTTCCATCAGCAGTGAAAAGCAATAATTCCTAATCAAGAATCCTACAAAAAAAAAACATAAAACAATTGATCCTCGAGCGTCACAGAGGCTCTAAACTAAAGGTACATTAATGAAAAAACGATCAAGTTTGTGGATTAACTTTTTGTTTTTCTCCCTCAATGGCTGCGAATCACCGGCAGAGTCACAGGCGCTCTCCGGCTGAAATGCACATTGTTGAACTGAAGTGGATTCGTACGTCATATCTGCAATCGTGCGAAAATATTTCGGCACTCCAATAGGTCACGGACATGTTAGTCATCCATTAGCAACTGTTTTTCGGCTACTAACATGTCCCCTCATTTTCCAACGCGGAGAGACAGGTGATGAAACTTTGGTCAGACCTAGTTTCAGCACAAGTTTAGAAAGGTGGTTCTGGCTTATGTGACTTGTTAAAGCATTTAAATTCCACTTTTTAATAAAAAAAATACAAGCTTTGACTTGTTTATTGGCTCTGCAGCCAGTGTACATTTTAATTGCAATAAAAGCAAAAGTTTGTGTCAAGATTTGATCAAATAGCCTCATGAATGTCAGGTTTTTGTCTTTTTTAAGTAAATAATGAAAAAACTGAATCAATAATTTGTTTTGTTAACTTGACATTTATATTATTTGACTCAAACATTCAGGCAAATGTCACGGCTTCATAGAGCAACAAAGAACCAGATTTGTTTGTTAGGCATTTAATTTAATTGACATAAGGCACTTTCAAATCTATTTTTTTCATTTTAGTTCTTTTGAGTTTTATTTTGTATTTTCAACTCGGTTTAATCATCTTTGACTACTTTTTATTTTTTCATGTGTACTCTGTAAAAATAAAATTATAGCGCTTCAGAACCCCCCTCCTCAGCAGATCCTCTCCTAGGGCTGCACGATTTTGCGTTTTTTCTGACAAATATTGCGATTGCGATGCGATTTTCGATTTTTCTGTTCAATACTTTTAAGTGCGTAAAACTAAAATTATGAATAAAATATTTTGTTACTTTTATGAAACAAAGGGTTAAATAAACTACATACATAGTGATTAAGGTAATGAGATTGTTTGAGATTGTTCGATGCTTCGTGATTATTAAATGTTCCCCTTAATGTCCAAAATTACTGAAACTACTGGGATTTTACACATGAAACAAAACTATACATTACAAAACTAATCTGTGGATTTTACATTTCGAGATTTCCATCAAAACTCAACGTGAATGTTGAGACGAGTGGTGCTGCTTATCACACATCGGTTTCTGAATGTCTGGCTCTAAAGAGGAGAATTTCAGTCTCACACTGGAAAACCTAACTTAACAGGTATTGGGAAGGGCATGAGCACTTTGAGGGCAGACTCTGTAATCTTTGGATGTTAGGTAACGCAAACTCGTGCACAGACGCACATGCCGTGGAAATACCAGACATTTGGTTCCACAAAAGCGTTCTCTGGATCACAAGCAACAAAACGCTGCTTATTCTATGAAAATCCGCCGCATATTGACGTCAAACACCTGCTGTAAAGATGGTAGAATGAGTCGTGGCTGAATACAGTGGACGCGCGTACGGCGGCGGTGAGCGGCAGCGCGCAGCAGCAGGCCGAGATTGTTCGACCCGCCACAACCAGACCCGCCATCAAAGGAGAATTTCTGACCCGATCCGCGAGCATGGCTGCGGAGACCGCGGGGGAACCCGCAACCCGCGCATCAGGTGCGCTAATGCCCCAGCCATGTGTGAAATCCTGCGTTTTACAATAGCTACATATTGACAAACGGGATGAAGAAAGATTACGCACGGTTCTGAGAAGTGCCCTCCATGCGCAGCCATGTCGTGTGTGTTAGCTGCTTTGCTGCTGACAGAGAAAGCCGGTGTACTGCATACAAGCTTGTTTCCATCGCCATTTCTGATTGGCCACCAAGCCAGGAACGCGAGATTCGACCATTTTGATTGGCTAATAGGTTTGTCAATCAAATGTCAGGGGTGGGAAAAAAACCTCAGCCTCCTGAGGTTAGGTTATCGCAGGAGTTAAAACCTCAATATCGATGCGATAAAGGTTAATCGTGCAGCCCTATCCTCTCCTCTCCCCAGGATTAAACACAACTTCCTGTTTTATTTTGTGATGTCACTTCCTTTAGCTCTGAAGTGTGTTCCATTAGCAGCTCTTTTTGGACCAAGGCATGACACTTGCATTGGACTGGAAGGAAGTGAGTTTGGAGGCACTGCCTTCAACACCAAGGCAAGGCGAGGTACCTAGGCTTTGGGAAACAGCCCAGGAAGCCTGACGAATGTGGTGTGTGAGTGAGTGGTTGGTGGGAGGGGCCGATGGCACAGACTGGTTGCCTCGCTTCCGTTAGGCTACCCCGGGCAGCTTTGGCTACAACACTAGCTTACCACTACCAAGTATGGAGTGAACGAATAATGATGACAGTGTAGCGCTTTGAGAACTTGGTAATACAGGATTGTAAAGCACATTTATTTATTTATTTATTGGTTTATTTGGTCGGGACAGTGCATGTTAATGAACATACATGGGTCTCATGCATGTAAACAAGCCACACCGGATTGTAGCCTTGGGCTAATTTGCGCCCGTCGTCCCCCATGCGCACTCTCAAACACACTCTCATTCATCCTGGCCTATTGTACATGTTTTTAGTGGTAGGGGAAACCGGAGTACCCGGAGGAAACCTACGCAGACACGGGGAGAACATGCAAACTCCACACAGAAAGGCCCCGTCCAGGTGGGAATCGAACCCGGGACCTTCTAGCTGTGAAGCACGAGCGCTAACCACTGTACTACCGTGCCGCCACATTACAGGTGTAAGGCATTATTATTATTATTAAACTTCATTATCCTCTCAAATCTTTGCCAGATCCTCCAAATTACATACTGTAGTTCCCGGATCCTTAAACCTAAAAACACTGAAATGGGGGCTCAAATTAAGCATTGGCAGTAGCTATGAGTAAGACTTTGAACCTCATGATTTGGCATTCTCCCATTGCAATGGAACATCTAAAACTCTGATTATATGAAAAGAAAGTGCAGTGTGAGGTCTGGACGATACGGCAAAAAGTACCTTTTTATATTCGACCCTCTTGAGCTATTCCTCCAGTATCATTTAACACACAAATCTCCCATTGTCACATCCAAACTCCAAAGCCGGCCCAGCGGCTGTTCCTGCCAAAGGAGATGGCTACAGGCCTGACAACTACAAAGTCCTATGACAATTGTTGAGATTGACCAAAGTTAAGATTTTGATTTGGATGAATTGTCCAGACTTATGCAGTGAACACTGTTCCGGAGGTGTTCACCTTGCCATTGGTTCCTCCCATCTTTCTAGATCAGGGTTAGTCCCCATGGAAACTGGATATTTAGATGTTTAATAATGACATTGGAGCCTGTTTGCTCTATGCAGTTTGCTTTTTGCAACCATCGCAAAACACCTTTATCGCGACATTAAGACAGTTCTGGAATATTGGATTTTTCTCTCATATTGCACAGCCCTAATTGCAATCAACTGTGCACGTCGTTAGTTCTGCTGCTGGGGTGATAGGGAGATGGGGCAGAAGAAGAAGAGGGTCTAAGCTCTAACAATCGAGGGCATTCATATGAATGTCTTGACGGGTGACGAGATGAGAAGCAAAGACAGCAGGCTGACATGACACGGCGAACAAGGTCGGAAATCCAGGTTGAACTGAAGCGCCTATCAGCAGAAAAAGTATTTCCTCCATTATTATCTGTTCATTCGAAATGACTGGCAAATAGCACGCAAACTCAACCTTGGTGCGCCGCGTCCCCCAGTGCTCTTTGTGTCCCATCACCATAACAACTGCCTCGTGTGGGAAAGAAAAAAAAGGAAAGGAGGGGAAGAAAAAAAAATACTCGGAGGGTGTGTAAGTGAATTTCCCTCTCAGTTCGGCTCGAAGATGAGCAGGGCAGTGCACACGGCGGCTCGGCTGGAGGGGACATGAGTAGTTTTTGATTTTTTTTGGACGATTTGGAAAGTGGATAGTGCATATGGTGAGTGGAGCAGCGCCTCGTCGATTCGATCAGTGTTTGTTATTGTGGGGAGCCGTGTCAGTCAGCACTTATTGGGTAATAGATTTAGTCCAATACTTGCGAAACCATTTCAGCATTGAAACAAAAGCGATTTTTGTCCAGTCGAAATAAGAATTAAAAGACCTATAGAACCGGGGCCAGAATCAGGCTGAAACCGAACTTCATTGGAAAAAAACCTGAACTTTTGCTCATTCTAAAATTCCCATATGATGTTTCAGCATGTGTTGGTAAAATGTGCCATCTCAGATGTTTTGCAGTGATGATGATGATAATAATGTGGTGATATATTGTGCAGTCCTGTAGTTCAGTGTTCTTCTGTTTGGGCTGTGTGTATTATAACCAATGGTGATAAAACGATTAAAAAGATATTACAGTATATGACAGTGTTATCATGGCGACGTGAAAACAGAGAGCGACCTCCCTCTCTCCTTGTGCAGTTTTTTGCCTTTTTCTGCGAACTGCATTTGTGGTTTCTGTGTTCCACATTGTTTTTCTGGATACTTTTCTACGTCTTACGCAGAGTTTTTGTGGAGGTTTGGTGGATTTGTTTACTTTGAGAATCTAAAATGGTCCTGAAGAAAGCGGCTTTTTAAAGGTAAACAAAATGCTAGCTTATCAGCTAAACCCATTTGAGACCTACACATTTCTCCTTCTGAGACGCTGAAGAGGCACCAAGAGCCCCCTCAGCTGCAGCACAGAGGAGGCGTCACAAGAGGAGCTACAGGAAACAAAAAAGGACAAACAAGAGATGGCGAAAGACTGTTGTGAAGCGGAGGGAGGAAGAGGAAGGAGGAGGTGGAGCTGACCAGTGCAGGACACCACGCTCTGAAACGGGGACAAACCCAGAAGATCAGAGGAGACAGAGGGCAGCCAGATTTCCTCCGAGTGCTACAGTTTCCTCCAAGGTCATGCGGGTCAGGTTGACACACAGTGGCAGGGCGGCTCAGCCGCAGCAGCTCAGGACTAACACCTGAACACTATTTCGTTGTACACTTGTACAATGACAATAAAGCACTTACTTACTTACTTACTTAAAGTTAAGATAATGAAACCTCCATAGGCAACTGCATGATTTGGAGAAAAATACATGTTTTGTGACCTGCCTTGCAGTTCCATTTGAGACTGCATTAGGGATCTAAAGTACAGGGTTAGCAGCTTTTAGACATCCTAAGGCGTTCTGTTTGTTTATTAGGCCCGAGCTAGGACGAAGTCCTGGTAAGGGACTATTGTTCTCCCCCGGTTTCTTGTTATTATTATTATTATTATTATTATTCGCCCTCTAAGATCCTGTTTTTCAGTGCCTTCCCGTGCAAAAGTACACGCAGAAATTGGCACAGTGATCAGAGTCAGCGAAAATTGCGTGTCAGTGGGCGACATGCACACGCCCAAAACAAAATGGCTCCACAGCGCCCCCTCAAAGTTGACCCCTATTCTTTTGGGGACATGCATTTTTTGGCGTAGGCCAATCTCCTTTGCCACAGTGATAGAGCACATGGAGACAGTCACAAAACATAATTATAGCTCCGCCCTCTGACCAACAGGAAGTCGGCCATCTTGGATTGAAATCCTGGAGACAATCTCGCTCACCTGATGGTTTTCTCTACTACTCCTTGGTTTTTCAGCAGAATCAAATCATACTTGGCACAGTGCATCTACACATCTGACAGTCACATGCGCCTCAGTCAGAACTTTCCGAAGATGTATAATATGTGGGGGTCAAGGCAAGCACTCCACTTATTATGCCCTTGCAAATTGGCCCAACAGCACCACCTGCTGGCTTGGCTTGTAAGTGGCCCGCCCATCCTCCGTGAAAATAGCCAGAGTTGTTCTTCTGGCAGCATATTGGCCTCTGTCAGAGTTTCTCCTGAAAATCGTCCATTTTCTCAAATTCCCCCTTTATTCACAAAAGCCACACTTTTAGACTCCTACATAGTTTTACTACCCCTCTGTCACAGAAAGAAGCTTTAATTTGTACGTTTTTTGCTCCAATGTCAGCTTTTTTGGACTGTACAATCACAGGAAGTTCAGTTTGGCTGTTTCCTGTCCGTCTCCCTATGCGTTCCTCCTACTAAATGGGCCTGATCAAAATATTGTTTCACCCATCAAGGTTGCTGCATTGCTGAAGCATCCTCTCAAATATTTGTCTCCCTGCCGAGTTCACTCCAATTATAAAATGATTGAATTAATCTTGCCTGAACTGTAAAGCTGTCTCTCCGTTTTCTGTAAATGCATGAGCTCAGTGCTTTTTATAATATTAATCCAAGGTCCTCCCAGCTATAGCTGCCTTAGCTCTGTAGGTAGAGCGCTGGATTCACAATCACAAGTTTGCTGGATCAATTCCCACCTTAACTTTATTTTTTTTAATCTTTTTTTGGACTGGCCACCTACTGGGAAGAACATTAATCGGCGCCATTTAAAAAAGAAGAAAGAACAGTTTAGAAATATGCGCAACTACACAGAAAGACTTGGGGGGTATAGTAGGGAACCAATTGAGGCAAAACTAGGGGGAAATGTCGACAACAATCTAGAAAATGGAGGGGCAAAAATGACCTGAAATGACTAGTCTCCTCCAATGGCATGCTTGGACCTGGGATTTAGAGAAAAGTAGCGCACAGCTGGTCTACTTCTGTATGGGGTTATAGCTCAATGATAGTTTAACCGACTCTGGTGCATGAGGTTGCCGGTTCAAATATGACTTTACACTTTTCTAATGTGTCTTTTAATTTATTGATAGATTTATCTGACAGTTACACTTGTGTTACTTGGTTCATATCTGTGTAGTGATCCGAGTTTTACCTCATATTTAGACTAAAATATTAAGGACACAGGTCATTAGGTTGAAAAATAAAGAGGAAGGCAACAGCTCCAAATTACTTATGATTTATTCATAGGAATATATATATATATATATATATATATATATATATTTTTTTTTTTTTTTTTTTTTTGTATTTCCTTTCTTCTCCCCAAAGTAAAAAGGGTTATTTCCAGGTTGGCTTTAACAAAGTGATCATAACAGAACAACATGGAAGTCCATTCAGCTGCACACAATACCTGAACATGAAAACCAAGAAGGTGGAGATAACGATGTGATGCAAGGCAGCCGTGGTGGGCCTACTGGGAACGGCCTCAAAGAATACAGAACTTAGTGGAAAGAGAGTTTAGTTAAAGCCTGAATTCTAATCTAGTGCTACATCAGGTGAGATGGGCAACGTACCGCTTCCTACATCCGTTTAAAGAGCACATGCTCTGGGCAACACTGGACAGTTGAGGTCACACACACCCAATACACAGCTGCTGTCAGCATGCGTTTGACGCGCTCCCCCGGAACTGAAACAATACTACAGGAGGATTTAACTTGGGTCAGAATTCACTTATTTTACCATGAATTACAGCTTGCCAATATTTTACCTGCTCTCGTAAAGCACCGCTCCCAGTAGGACTAAAGCAGGAAGTGCAAGGGCTAAAGAAAGAGCACTGCGGAAATGGACCTTTTTATAGTAAAAAGTCCAGTGCCCCCAGTGGACAGTTGAACTACTCTACCAAAACAGTCAGACTATCACATCTGGAACAGCAGCCACTGCTCCTGCTGCAGCCCAGTTAAAGCTTTTAGGCCAGGAATGGCATAACTGTGCATATGACCAATGGGTCTGAGCAAAATATTGTTTCACCCATCGAGGTGGCTGCATGGCTGAAGCATCCTCTCAAATAGTTGGCCTCCCAGGCGAATTTGTGCTGGGACTTTCAGCCTGGTCATTTCAGCCCGGTAGAAAAGTCGCCCACATCAGGCATTTTCAAAAGGGACTTATAGCACATGGCGCCACTATGAGCGAAATCGCAATCTTGTAGTGCGCAGCGCTTCCGGTCAAAGGTCAATCGGGATACCTGCACTGTAAAATGTGCATGAATACAGATTGTTTTACAGGCATTAAAACTGTGGTACATTTGCAAATCATCACAAAATATATCGAGGGTGTGTGTGCTTCCACAAACATTTTGGACAGATATATTAGTTTCACATTACCAATTGCAAGTGGCACAAGCTAAATTAAATGTCGACTTATTGGTGGAGGGATACATCTTTCCTGAAAACTGACACACAATATATAAATTGTAATATAGAAAAGCTGAAAGAAAATCATCTCTACTTTTATACTACACAATGATTTGACCAAAACAAACATGTATTCTGTCATCATTTTATGGGGAGGAGGGATTACAATGATTGTGAATGAAGGGAGGGCAACATAGTATATGCATAGAAGTTCAATAAAGTCACACAGCATAGGAAACAATAAACATACGCTGCAATACATGTGCAATAGCACCTTCTATGCATCCTCTTCAACATACTTCATCTTTAATTTGTGGGATCTTTTCTGATAACGCACTCGGCCTTCAATAAATGATACTTCGTCCTTGGCACTGAAGTAAAACATTTCCCTCTAGATGTGTAGAAGCTGACAGCTTTTCCTTGTTAATAATCCAACACAATCAGACTCATAATTGGTTTTATTGCCATTGTCAGTGCAAGTTCACAAAGTAGGAATGTTTTTCAGGGCAATCGTGCAATTTGAAACATAACACTTAGATAACTAATAAATTATTAAAACATCAAGTGCATGCATAATGTAGATCAAACATAAAATGTAATAAAAAACTACAAGCTGTCTCCTCAAGCCCCAGTCGCGGACTGCAGTACATTGGCCCGACACTTCCAGACCCACGGTAAAGTCTGTCTACTACAAATAGAAGTACGTGGAAAGGATTTCATTGGAATTTGGCACCTGCTGTTTTGCCTTGTGGCTTTCCCGAGTATTGCAGTTCACTGGCCAGAGAAAGGATTTCAACTATACAGCGAGTGAAAAGCACCACTGCAGCGAGCGTGAGGCCGGGGCCTTGAGTGGGCCAGCACTGGAGCTACCTGCGGCAAGAGTAAGGCCGGGGTGTGACGAAGGCAAGGCGAAAGTGGGCCGGAGCAAGAGTTAGCAGAGAGCACACAGGTTGTGTGTGAGGCTGAGGGGAGAGCAGGTTTGGGCGAGAGCGGGGGTGGTAGCAAGGGGGGGGGCGGTCACAAGGGGGGCTGCGCCAGGGGCGAGGGCCTACATCGCCGCTTGCGGCTTTAATTTTATTTATTTGACCTTTATTTAAAGTGATAGGCTGTATGCGAATGTCCACACTATTCCCTATATAGTGCACTATATAGTGGTCAGGCCATTTTGTAGGGGTGTCTGAATGTCCAGAGAGAAAAAAGTAGTCCCCTCAAAATTTCCCACAATGCATTCTGAAAAGTAGTGAGCAGCAGTGGTCACTAAACGGGTCAATATAGACCACAATGCATTGCGAGAGTCGGAGAAGAAGTTTGATGAAGGTCAGAGTGACAGAAACGTTGCGTGCGGGAGCGTACAGTGTGCGGGAGCCTTTTTTTCAAGAGAGTCGGAGAAGAACCATTGAAACGCCCGACAGCAGCAAGTCTTTGAACTAAACGCGACTGTTTCAATCGTGTGTTGCGTATTTCTCATGAATAAACAACTTGAATATAAAAGGTCACGGTGAAAAAATGCTAGCGTTAGCTACTTACCTTTAGCTCGAGCTGTTAAATGACCAATAGCTTCCTCTCGGATAATCCAAGCCATTCATCTAAAATCCATGTTAAATATAACGTATCTGACTTGTGTTTATCCATAAATATTCCACTGTCTCATGAGTTTGGTCTTTATCGCAGAAATACATTATTTCCGGAGTTTAGCGAACTTTTAGCAGACGTAGTGCACTCATTCTGCTGGCGCTTCGGCTGACCTACTTTCAGCACGCCTTTGAACTAACGCCGGAGTGATTTTTTTCTTTTTCTTTTTCTGATGATAGTTTTAATTTGAAATGTCAAATAAAGCGCCTGTAAAAGTGCCAAAATGTTGTTTTGTTTCATAAAATAAACATTTGCAGCTCGGAGAAAGTAGTGGCTTCTGTCCAAATCGCCAACAGAATCAGTGGACTATATAGTCGACTATAAAGTGCGGGCCTATGTAGTGAATGAGGGGTTAGGGACTAGGGTGGACATTCGGACACAGCCATAATCTTTAAGTTTGCAAAGTGAGGAGAGATAGAGTGAAATTTGAAAGTAAACAATTAAATTCATCCCCTCTTTAACCAGAAAGCCCTTCTTAGGCTGTGTGTGTTTTTTTTTTATGAATAAACTACTTGAATATAAATGGTTACGGTACCTTTAGCTTGATGTTAGCATTAGCATTGCTAGCCTTAGCATTGAATTAAAATGTGAGCGGTGGTTCAAATCAGGCATAGGGTCTTTATTCAGGTAAAAACTCATTAAGATTTGCTATTTCCTTTGAGTGTTTTGTGTGTTGTTTGTCACTGTGTTTGAGTGGCTTGGTCAATAGGCATGTCCCTCTTCACTCCTGGATGCTTTTGTACGTCTGTGCCGTGTGTTGTTGTGATCCGGCAGATTCTTTTGCTGCACATAATGGTCCTGAAAAAGCTTTTTCAAAGTAAACAAACAGCGGCTTTTGAGCTAAAGACATTTGAGACCTACAGACCTTACAAGCTTTTGGGAAAGTTAGTGTTTGCTTTGGGAATTGGAAACCGTCCTCCTGACTCACGTTGCTTTTAAATTAACTGAAAAAAAGTGTGGATTTTTTTAGAGTTTCAGTATTTTCCGAGTGCAGAATAACAAAGACGCTAATGCTTGATCTTGAACCTGAAGCCAGTTATTGTTTGTCGAGGACTTCGCGATTCGCTAAATGTTGGTGTTTAAATGTGTGGCCGTTACACAGTATCGATGTTACAAGACACCACAATGCATCACGAAATCATCACAGCATGGAACTAAAACTCAACTCATTTTGGTCCTGATTTGATAGTTCTGAAATCTTATTTTGCACTTTTTCTTATTTTTGTCCAAATATTGTCCCATTTTGCCAATTGTTTCTCTAATTTTTTATTACAAATATTTTCAATTTTCCCTATTTTTCCCAATTTTCCCCCCAAATTTTTATGGAATATTTCCTTTTTGTTGCCACAATTTCTCCCAATTTCTCCCAATTTTCCCCAAATTATTCCCAATTTTCCACACATTTCTTGACATTGGAGATGAACCTGGTATTGTAAATGTGCAGATCTTCCACACATTATTGTTGTGTTTTCTGGTTCTAGACGACAAATAGTTTAGTATCGTAAAAAGTATTGTTCAGGTATCTGTATTGTAAACCAAGTATCGTTACAATACCGGTATAAAAAAAACGTATACCCCGAAATAGTTTAGTAAATTATCGCAACGTTGAAGACCGGCAGATTGTCATTTTTCAGAACATGAGGTGAAGTTGTGTTGTAACGATCTCTTACTCTGAAACTCTGTTGTCCATAAGGTGGCTTTTCCAGGTTTCAAACTGTAAGTAGGGGCACAGTTGTGCGTCTCTCGCCCTTCAGAAGCTTTCTTTTTCTTACAAATTCCCGCTGTCCTGCGCCTTGTAGATGTCTCTTTCCACATGCTCGGTTGGCTCAAACGCGCTGTAGCTTTCATCTCTTCTCTACATTATTCAACACGTGGATCCACATAAGTCTGACATCACACTCTCCTTCTCTCTCTCTCTCCTCCATTAGGCCAACTTGAAGAAGTTCATGGAGTATGTGCAGCTGAGGAGCATCGAGAAAGTCTCAAGGTTTCTGGAGAAAGGCCTTGATCCTAATTTCCACGACCCGGACACAGGAGGTAACGCTTTCTAAATTTTACTTCCCAACATTGTTTTTTCTAAGTGGTTTAAGGGCAGGACTCTGCAAGTTTTCCACAGTTTATAATTTCCACATGGATATGACCCGTATTACTGTGTCATAATCAGATGCTTCAGGGCTCCTCCGGCTGCTCCAGTTTCCCTTAATACAGTAAACATGTAGGTGTTAAAGGTTAAAGTACTATATTGTCCCCAAAGGGAAATTTGTCCTCTGTATTTGACCCATCCTTCGATGCCTTACCTGCAATCTGATTTCTCGCTGCGTTTTTGAGTTCACAAACACACGAGAATCCATTTTGTGATGCTCTCGTTGATCTGTTGGTCAAACCGGTTGGACCAAATGGATGGTAATTAACGTCATTAACAATTAATGACGATAAAACACAAGGTAAGCTGGCACATACTTACGCCTGTCTATCCCAATGTGGCTACAACAGCAGCTTACCACCACTGAGTATGTAAGTGAATGATGACTACAGTGTAGCCTTTGAGAAACTTGGCAACGCAGGCTTAAAAAGCGCAATAGCATTATTTTCATCATTACATTACATGACTGAGAAATATCACAATGAAAAAGCCTGTTAAACACAAGTTTCACCGACTAAACCTCAGTGAATATGGACATGCTGCAGCTCATTTTGAAGCTCAGAACCTGGAGAATTCAATCGCTGGGTTAGTTTTAACCTCCGCAATTTTTTGATCGCTGCGCAAAATGCTGCGGTTAGCATGAGTGTGCTAAAGCTAGCGGCACAATGCTAATGCTAACATCAATTAAGCAAGACTGGGGCAGAAACTATGATTGGATCACGTAAAGAAAAAAACTAAAACCACTGCTGCAGTGGCCAAGTGTTTGTATTTTATTTATGAAATAACTGATCTAACATAATATCATCAGATCACGTATGTAAGTTGTTAATATTAGTGAAACCTAATGCCTGTCATTTCCCCAAGGAAATAGTGTAGAATAGTTCACATCAGTGATCCTTGTATAATTGTATACATTATTTTATCGATTGATATAACTGATAAATGGTGACATCTATTTTGAAAAAAAAAAAAGAAGACTGTATATGTTGATGTCACACTGGAGAAAAGAGGACCATTCACGTTTTCACTCAGAGAAAACCAGGACAGGAATGTTTTTAATAAATCAGCCTTCATGCCCCTAATAAAACGCCCCCTGCTGTCACAGTTCAACACGTTACAGTTTAGAAGCCTCATATAGGATTATAGACAAGAAATTTGAAAAAATCTGCCAAAAATATCGGCCATGCATATCGGCATCAGTCAATTAAAATCCCAAAATATCGGCATCGGCCTTACAACAACCCATATCGGTCGACCTCTAGGCTCTAGGGTGAACACGTGCTTTTGTTTGGGTCACGTTAACACAATGGCGAATGCAGACTGGCACCGCAGCGGGACCACCCTCTTTCTCTCGGGACACGGACAGTGTTTAACCTCTTTGGCTTTACTCAAATTCAAAAGTTTCTCGACTGGAGAGCAACAGTCTAATGCCTCATTTGAAAGCTAAGACCTACAAAAGTGATTGTAACATTGTCACATTATCTCTGCGTTTTTTGTCATATTTTTGAAGCGTTTTTGTCATGATTTCGTCTCTTTTTTGTCATATTTTTGTTGCTTTTTATTACTTTTTCATAGCCTTTTGGTTGCGTGTTCGTCACTTATTTGTCATGTTTTCGCCGTTTTCTGTTGCATTTTCATTGCTTTTTTGTTGTGTTTTTCGCCATGTGTTTTCGTGGAGTAAATGTGCTCGGTTCAGGTGGGGGTTAAGAGGTTAACTCAAGTACTTAAATGACCGATAGAGCTTATAAAAGCGTAATGCTAAAGGAGGAACATGAGGCAGCGCGATGTAAACCAGGAATGTGAGGTTGTGCTGCTTGTGCCTCAGTCGACCTCTTCTTCTTTTTAATTTTTGTTTATAAGTGACGCCCTCTACCAGTGGCGCAGTCAAATAGCACAACAGCAAGATGATACAAGGCACCAGAGGGTGATACTATTCTACAATACAATACCTAAACTACTGCTCCCATTGACATAAACACATCTTTTTTCAGATCTACTTTGTTCGAAATGACACAGACACAGTGTTATGACACAGAGTTATGACATTTGGTATGAAAGACCCTGAAATGATGAGGATAATGAATACATTGGGCCTTGTCTTTTTCATCCAATAAACATTTCATTTATGTTCATGCCCCAGAGAGCGTTCCTCACTAATTTGGTGCTTGGATCCCAAAACGAACAATCTTTTTTAGCCTAATCTGCCCCGCTAACCTGACAGCGCTTTCCTGGGGAACATTTCTTTCATTATTTATCTGCTGCAAAAGCCACAGAAACATTCCCCAGTCCCAAGTCCCCAGTCCTACAAAGATGTTTTCATCTTTGTAGGATTAAAGGAACAGGCCACCATTTTTACACACTGAGATATGTTCTTACCTTAGCTTAGATGAGTTGATGTGCACCTGTCTGGTGTTTGTGCGTGCGCTCAGTCATACAAATGTTGTTAGCATTTAGCCGTTCCCAGCAAAGGTATAGCTCCAAACTGGGGTGAAGTTAGAAGCTACCAAGAAAAGTTACTGTACACGATCCAAGTCAAGTTACACAACATGAAACATGTCGATTTTCTAAGCGGATAAAAGGGGCACTATATTGTGAGGTGTAATAACACCTGGAGTACTTCGACATCCGTGCTGTAATGTCGTCAAAGTACTCCAGATGTTATTACGCCTCACAATCTAGTGCCCCTTTTTATCTGCTTAGAAAATCGACATGTTTCATGTTGTGTAACTTGACTTGGATCGTGTAACTTTTCACGTAACTGTATTTAAATAGGGAAAATGTGGAACAGCTTGGTAGCTTCTAACTTCACTCCAGTTTGGAGCTATACCTATGCTGGTAGCGGCTAAATGCTAACAACATTTGTGTGACTGAGCGCACGCACAAAGACCAGACAGGTGCACATCAACTCATCTAAGCTCAGGTAAGAACATATCGCAGTGTGTAAAAACGGTGGCCTATTCCTTTAAGGCTTATTCAACCGTAATTTGGTGGAAAAAACTTTATTTTACATTATTTATAACACAAATTTGATCCTTATTAGGGGCCGCAGTTTGTCATTGCAGTTAAGAGCCTCTGCTCTAAAGTGTGAGCCTTTAGCCTCTTTAACCCATGTCTGAACCGAGTACATTTCCTCCAGTTTGGCTTCACCCAAATCAAAATAGAAACAAAAATGAGACGAAAAGGCGATGAAAAAGCAAAAAAAGAGCAACTGAAAAGTGACAACAAAACAACAAAAAAGCGATGAAAAAAAATATCAAAAGAGTGACGACAAAGCGAGGAAAAATATCCATTTAGATGAGTTTTGTAGGTCTTAGCTTTCAAATGAGGCGTTACACTGGCCTATAGGCTGTAACCTTTTAGATTTAGGTAGCTGAAGCTGAACTCGGTTAATGTGGGGGCTAAGAGGTTAAAGTCTTTAAAGTTCCCTTCTCTCTCTGGAGGAAAGTGGCTTCATGAGAATACGTCTATTGTGCAGATGAGACTATTTCCTGGTTTACGTGCCAAAACAACAAACTGGCCCCAAAGCTGAGAAGGAAAAGAGTTTTGCAGCGATGTCTTAATTGCGTGTTCTCCGTCCGAGGCGGGCGCATAGGGGTTTAGTGAAATAGGCCTTCGGCGCGCTGGCTAGAGCTGGATTACGCTCTTTGTTAATCTCCTCATGTTTATGCAAATGTTTGCCTCGCCATGAAAGAGATTTCCCTGTTGGCCGACCTGTAGAGGAGCGCGGAGGGCAGCGGGCTGACGCCGAGCGGAAGCAGCCTCTCGGACAGTGCTGATGAGTGCTCTCACTGTGGGCAGATGGATTCAGAATGACCGTCTCTGTGGGTCAATATTTAATCACTTAGGAAAATGAATTATTCAGGTCATATGCACTGCCTGAGCAAACTAACTGTAACCACAGAAACTAAACAGGATGATTACAGATTAATAGATCAATTTACTTGTCCCAATAGGGTTAAAAAAAAAAAGGCAATTCAATTCAAACGACTGATTGATTGATCACAAAAAAACATTTGTCAATCTCAATCAGTGGAAGACCTCAGTGATTTTGTGACATATTGTTTGTTTCCAAATGGATATTGTGTCACCTAGTATTTCAATAACAATAATTTGGCGATACAGTCCTGATCAAAAGTTTAAGACCAGTTGAAAAATGGCAAAAATTCAAATTGTTCATGCTTGGATTTTAATAGGGTTCCAAGTAGAACCTTAAACAAGAAGAAGAAATGACTGTGTTACTGCGTCCCTCCTCAGCAGTGATGGCGAGAGGCTCAACAACACCACCTGCTCAAATTGTATTTATATTTTGTGCCTTTGCATCAGGACGTCATGACGGTGTGAAAACCTGACAGAAAATGACGCTGAATCCATATGTTTGCACAGATTTAAACCTTTTTTGATCAGCTGCAAAAACATACTATTTCAGATTATTTGTTGTTTTGTCCATTTCTTCTTGCTGCATATTGAAGTTCTACTCTGAGTCTTGTTAAGATCTAATCATGTGCAAAATGTGAAATGTTACTGTGGTAGTGTGGGAATACAAGGCAAGTGTTTTATTCTGTCCGCCAGCAGGGGGCGCCCCATCTTCTATAAAAGGCCACGGTTAATGCATGCTCGTCCTGGCCTTTTGTACTCCTGGGATGGTCAGCATGGTGGCGCTCAGTGCTTCTTGTGCGTAGGTAACTACTGTTACAATTGTCCAGAAATAATTTATAAGAATTGGTATTGATTAAAGCCTTCCTTTTAGTGCTGATGTTTTGGGGAATGTGTCATGGCAAATGCTAGCAGCGGTCGCAGTAGATTGGGAGTGTGGGTTCCCGATGGTGGAGAGTGGTAGGCTGTTACTTGTGTTGAGCGATCATTGTAACAGCCCGAGCCTGCAGTTCCACCAGCTTAGGACGCCATTGCTGCCTTGTTTTTGTTTCAGTTTTCCCTCCTGTTTGGATGTATTCCAGTTTTATTGGAAACATGAACTGTGAAACTGAGGTAATAATGACTAACACTGTCCTGTTGTTACAAATCTGACTTCTTCTGAATGGACATTTGTGGCAACAACAAAGTATGTGATCGCTGTACAAAAATCACCAAGCAAACGAATCATAAATAAATGAACTATTTATAAAACTATTGCCCTTTATTTTGCAGTGAACTTACCTGTGTGTTAATCGTGGGAACCTAAGCTACAGCTAAACCTTGCCCCGGTCACATTACCATTTTAAACTTTTGATCGGGACTGTACATTACGCAGCTCTTTTGGACACACTCACACATGAGAAAAGATGCAAACACATGTCGTTACATTAGACACAACAGGACACTTCATTGCACTTTGAGTAGTGTTTAGAATGTTCTGTCCTCAAAGAGGTCTGCTGACTACTGCCTGAAGATACTGAATGACCAGGTTAGGGAAATGGAAAGGAAACTGGTGTGTATCGCGCTCATGCCTCAGTGTAAGAAGGTTATTGGTTTAATCCCTGGACCGTGCAGCCTGTGTGGAGTTTCCATGTTTCTCTCCCTGTGTCTGGATGGGTTTCCTCCCAATACTCCGGTTTCTTCCATCAACCCAAAACATGCACAATAGCTGAATCCTCCAGCCAGGTGATTCTTACCATGAGCCTGGCTCCACAGCACTACGGTCGCCCTCTGCTCCTTATGAGGCGTCGAAAGGAATGGGTCAAATGCAGATGGCTAATTGCTAATTTCCCAACAGTTCACCTTACCTTTAAAGGTCCTATATCATGCAAAATCGACTTTTTGGAGTTTTTACCATGTTGTTATGCTATTTCCTTCTCAAAAACACCCCCAGAGCGGTTTTTGGCTTCATTCACGCAGTTCTAAGTAATCCTCCTGAATCCTGCTCTCTGAGCAGCTGCTCCGCCCTCTCCTGGTAAACCACTGAGCTGTTCAGTTGTGTCGTCACAAAGGAAGTGCTCTACGTCTGTAATGTAATGCCTTACAGCCTGGTTTTAATTTATAAAACAGCTTTTTCATTTTTGTTGTTGTAAGAGAGCAATAAAGAAAAAAAAAAGTTTTGAAGACTGAGCTCTTTCTAACCTACTCTGGACACCGCCTGTCTTTTTTCTTACCGAACGATAATGTCACGGGTTCGCGTTTGGCTACGAGAGGAACAGGACTATTCAACCTTCCTAAAGAAGAGTGCACTCGCCAGAAGTTGGAATTTCTTTCCGGGATTCAGCGACTTTATCAACCAACCTGATGGATGCTTGGTGAACCTTGGCCAGAATCAAAGTGGATTCACTTTTAAAACTTTTATAACTTTTATAACCAACGCATGTCCCATGGGGAGTCCAGACTGAGCGGTGAGTTAATCAAAACGTGTGTTAGCGTGTGTGTTAGCCATTTATGAAACTGTGTTGCACATGTCAACTCCTTATAACTGCATTATGTGAAGTAACTTAAGCGATATTTATATTTATATAATACTGCAAATGTGGAATGAGCAGAGAGAGGGGCGGAGTTAACTGAATCGAAGCGTCTTGTCTTCCGGGTAGGGAAAATACCCCCAGAAATACTTTTCTCTCAAAAATGAGTACTCCATAGTGATAGAGGTACAATATATCATATAAATGCCTTTACTTTGGAATGGCTAAAATAGCATGATACAGATCTTTAACAGACAGAGTCATAAAGTGCTTTACAGGAGACACGTGTCATTGACTGCTCTGTGGTGGTAAGCACTGCTGCACACATCTACGACCCACTCACCCAAACCACCTGCTATTCTTTAGGAGACTGTGGAAGCCGTCATTTTGGGACAGTGTGCAGCCCATTAAAGAAGTGTCTTTGCTTTTCGTTGCCTTTCTGAACCAATCTCCCTTTTGTTTGAGAGCATTTTATATTTAACAAGCCTAAAAACATGAACTGACTTTTAAAAGAGCATTTTCAATACTCAATTACCTACTGATTCTATTCTAACGCAGGCTGCATATGGCAAGCAGAGAGTGAAAGAAGAAAACTTTTAAATCTATTAAACCTTTTGACGATAAAGCTTCCCTTCGCCTTACCCGAGAGCTATATGGTTGGTTTGATAAAGGCCAGGGGTCTCATTTAAAAAACTGTGCGTGAGACTCTGCCTATAAGAGCACGTTCGCGCAAACCCCAAACTTCACGTACAGACAGGAAACATGGGATTTATAAAACCCTGCGTAATCTCCCCTTCACTGATTCCACCTGGAGCAGAAATGTGCACATGTCACCTCTGCTTCTCTGATCACAAATACTGTAGACTATATTGGCAGAGTGTAGTGGTTCATCAATAAAACACGTTTAGAACATAAAGAAGAGCTTGTGGTATTTCCCAGTGCTGTTCACGGGGCTCAAACTTCCTGAAACTACAGAATACGCTCGGTTGGCTCTTAATCACTCAGATATTGTTTTTTGAGCTCACTGTACGTGCAGTCGAGGTTTAAGGATGAGGCAGCAGTTCACTTCGGGTGGCGTGAATGAGGAGCAGAGTCCAGGTGGTGTGTGTGAGAGGAAGGTTATGGAGCAGCGTCTCTTAATGGACTTGTGCCGTGGTTGGTCAGACTTTGAAAGCACAGAGCGGTTCTGCTGGGATCCTTCCTGCTTCTCACTCGAAGCCAGCAGCAGCGCCTCCGGTGTCCGTGCATGAGCGTGCATGAGCGTGCATGAGCGTGCATGAGCGTGAACATCTTTGAGTGTCTCTGATGGCTGCAGTATTTTTGTCAAAGTATCGACAAGAAAGAGTTAAACACTTTACACAAAGCCTGTGGTTGATTTCTTATATTTGATATTTTCATTATCTAAATCAAAAGAAAATAAAGAAATGAAATGTGTGTGCACCAAACTTGATTTCCTCAAACTCGCCTCTCCCCACGTCTGTGCAGCGTTCTGAAAAGACTGTGTACAGCAGTTACAGACGTTTAGTGTGGTGGTGCTTAATGTTTCACGTTCAGTTTGATTTCTATAACTACCACCTTTGGTGCAGAACAGTTTGTACGGAAGGTTTTGACCTCCTTTTGTCCGTATGTGAGCTTTATAAATGAGCCCCCAGGTGTTGGAAGGGCTTGAGTCCTGGTGGTTAGTGCTCATTTAAACCTAGCTTTGTAACGGTCTAACCCTGGTTCAGTCTGTTCATTCTGAAGAGATAAACAAATCAAAATGGGTTCTTATTTTTAGGACTAATTAACTCTTTGGATCCAAAAGGTGGCAGACGTCTGACCTGGATGAAACGATAACTCGGTACATTCATGAAAAGAACATGGATGGCCGTTTTTGCATATTAAATCCTCCTGTCCTGTGTCCTCAGAATGCCCCCTGACGCTGGCGGCTCAGCTGGAGGGCTGTGTGGAGCTCATCAAGGTCCTGAAGACTGGGGGCGCTCATCTGGACTTCCGGACCAAAGATGGAATCACGGCTCTCCACAAGGCAGTGCGCAGCAAGAACCACACGGCCCTCATCGTGAGTGCACAGTACCCCTGATGCTGAGGCAGCGCTTTCACTTCAGTTACTACGGCCAGTTACTGCTCCATAACTTTCCCTTCTGCAGAGAGAGCAGAGGCCGGGAAATACGCCTTAATAACACCGCACTGTGTAATTACTCTTCAAAAATGTAATTAAAAGTAGCTGCTGTGAGTGAAAAAATAAACAGTCCTCTTTTGTAATAAGTGAATTTTTAATTTGTAAGATCGCTAAAGCCTTGTCCTATCTTAAAAGTGAATGTTACACACTGTATCAAGGAGTTTTCTATTAATACATTGTAATGGAAAAACAGCAGTGGACTTTTCTACACTAAATATCCTTGGCTACATGACAAAGGCTATTAGGTCACATAAACATCTTGTGTATTACAAATTTTGATCAGTTATTCTTTAACATCATTTCATAACCTAAAGTACAAACACTTCAAGACCTTTTGAGACCTTCAACAGAGACCAATATCATGTTATTGCTTTAAGGTCTCAGGCTTCATTAGTTGTTGCTAGCATTAGCAGGCTGCTGCTAGATACGGATTTGCTCGTGATCACAAAGTTAAAGGAGGTACAAAATGAGGTACAGCATGTCCGTATTCACTGAGGTGAAAGTTGTATTATTAAAACGGTGAGAGCCAAAACAGTATCAATTAGGGTTGGAACACGATGTGATACGTCTGTGATAAGGTAAGTAATAATATAATACTAATAAGATTGAAAAGTGCTGTGTAACTGTTACTGGATAACAAAGGAGTGATGATAAAAATGCCTCCGAACACAAGTATTGTCATACTTGATAAAGTATTGATACTTGGTATTGCAGCAAAAGTACTGCAATATGATCTGATACTATATTGTCCCAGCCCTATTATCAGTTCAGGACCGATACCTGATATTGTTTTATTTCCCCAGTATCAGCTCGATATCCGATACCAGTATCGGATCGGTACATCCTTAGTTTTTACCTCATTGTGGAATAAAACCACAGTTGGTTATAAAACAACCTCTCAACATGTTTTTGTGAGTAACATTTAAACAGTGTTACTTACCATTCTTAATCATTTACTCGACTTAAAGGCCCTGTAGCTGATATTGTTTCCTGCAAGTACATGTTTGTATATATTTGTAAAAAAAAAAATCCCTCTCCGTCAGTAAATTGTAAAAGTAGACGGTGTGCATTAAACATTGAGCAATTTTTGTTCAAGAACTCACAGGCTCACAGGTTGTTGTTGGCATTATTGTAACAGTGACCCCGAAAGTGGTGAAACATGCTTATAAACTCATCTCTTTGAGGAATTGGAATGTTACAAAAGTTAGAAATGAGCAAATACAAATTTACAAACAATGAAAGCAAAAAAAGTCAACAAAAGTGAACTATTAAATATAGTTTCCATTGTCATCATAGTTACAATGTGCACCATACCTATGTACAGTGTCCAAACAAGCAAGTGTTTGGACACTGTACTTTTTACTTGAGTACCGTCATTTTTGGACTATAAGCCCCAGAACCATGTGGCCTATACAACGATGCAGCTAATGTAAAGAGTTTTTAACTGCGTAGAGTTTAGCTCTTATGCACAAACCCGACCAGAATGTCATATCATATGAAGATGTTGTCCCGTTGTTCAGCCCTTTTCCTACTTTGACCACTACCACTCTGCTGGTGTATAACTAGTTATAATCTAGTTAAAATCATGAAAACCTGTCACATGTACGTGTAAAAATCAGACATGTATGCTCATGACTTTACACAAAATACTTTCTACTCTCATTCAAGTGATTATTTGGGTCACATTATCCCTTCCACTTGAGTCAATGTGTATTACAGTAACGTTCCTCTGACTCAGGCTCTGAATGTCTTTGGAGGCTCTTACCCGTCTCCTCCTGCCCACAGACGCTGTTGGACCTGGGCGCGTCCCCCGACTACAAGGACAGCAGAGGGTTGACCCCCCTGTACCACAGCTCCATGGTCGGGGGAGACCCGTACTGCTGTGAGCTGCTGCTGCACGACCACGCGCAGGTGGGCTGTGTGGACGAGAACGGCTGGCAAGAGATCCACCAGGTACGGGACAACATCAGCTGGGGGCTATTGTGGGGGGCACAACATTTGTTCTCTGTCATTTGCTGAAATGACTGGCCTTTGACGGAAAATTGCTGTCCACCATTTTTACTGTACAACAATAAACTTTGTCCTCTACATTTGACCCATCCACCCACCACATATTCATAGTCAAATTCTAAAACTCTGTATCAACAATATAAACTATTTACAGACTGGCCTTGGCCCATGAGCGTCAGGTTAAACACGGTCTGTTTCTGCCTTAAACAGTAACAGTCACTGCTATATAATATTTTCATTAGTCAAGTACAAACAGTAAACGTGTGACTATACACTTGGCTTTATATCATTTCATGTTGTTGAGAATTTTAAGAGGAAAACAGCTTAATATTCAATGCTAACTGATGCCATAGGTCACTAAGCTAATGGTAGCCACATTTGCAAATTCTACTTTTTCATCAGAAAGTATCAATAACAGCTCAAATGAATATTTATCTCAATACCACTTTTAGTATTGATGAATCGATTTTTGACAATCCTAGTTTGATGTCCTGGTGTGCTTAAATGAGAATACTTGGAATACCTGTCTTCCAATATGTGACAATAATGCATTATTAATGATAGCTCCTCATGGCAGCTTTCGAGATCATGTAGCATTTCTACCGTACAAAAAGCCTCAACAAAATAAATATTGATGGTGGGGTTTCGACATCACTGGTCACTCCGGCAGTGGAAAGCGTTGCTTGTTAAATCCACACATGGTTTTTCTGAAGCTTTGCAGCTGCAGCGTCGTCTGAAGTCAACTCACCCTATGAGCATATGGCGTGGAGAAATTGGTTTCTGCCATAAAAGAGCAAACACAGCATATTGTCCATTCGCTGCAGGCCAAAGGCTCCCCTTGTTCTGTCAACATTACATAAGCTTATGACTTTGTAGTGCTTTGTGTTAGGCCTTTTTGGGAAGTGAGAAAAAGGTCAATGAAAGCAAATTTACTGCCTGCTGCGGTTCCAACGCCTACAACATCTCAGTGTATATGCAATAAAGGCAAATCCCTATGCAAGTTACAAACCTCACATGTCAATTTGAGTCAAAATGATGAAATTCATTAAAGAAACAACAGTTTTCTGACCATAAGGAAACTTCTTATCAAATGTTGATCAGTCTTTTGTGCCACAGCTTCCAGACACTGTTCAGAGAAGGATTTAGTTTGCTTTGCTGCGAAGGCCTCGACCGGCGAGCCATGCAGTGGAGGACTCTTGATGCATGTGATGGAGCATTGATTGTCCTGGATCAAATCATGGTTTCCTTGAAAGATGCAGGTTTATCTGTACCACTGCTCATCTATAACAATACCAGCCCTGCACCGGCGCACCACGGTACCCGGCTGGGTACCGTCAAACAATACCAGTATGAAAAAAAGTTTAGGATGAAAAATTGTATCAAAGTATCAAAAGCAGGTACTGAGAAAAATCGTATTCAAGTTTTGATGCTGTTGACCCAGGGACAAACATAAAGGAAGCGTTTTCTCCACCCAATTCTTATTGCCTTTTTGTCCATTTTTTTCTCTCTATTTGTTCATTTTTTGCACAATTTTGTCTCATTTTCCCTAATTATTTTTTTTACACTTTTTTGCTTATTTTTCCCATTTTTTTCAGTTTTCTCAATTTTTCACCCAAATTATTATCCCACTTTTGCCAATTTCTTTTTGAATTTTATCCCATATTTTCAATTTTTCTTTGCACAATGTTTGCCCCATTTTCCCCCACAGTTTTTCTTATTTTTGCCCCATTTTTCTCCTTTTCCCATTTTTCCCCTT
This sequence comes from Neogobius melanostomus, assembly GCA_007210695.1. Lineage (NCBI taxonomy): Eukaryota > Metazoa > Chordata > Actinopteri > Gobiiformes > Gobiidae > Neogobius > Neogobius melanostomus. The sequence goes on from VHKM01000834.1 coordinate 722,463, forward strand.
AATTTTTTGCTCTTTTTTTTTTTTTTTTTTTTAACTAATGCCCCATTTTTTCTCCAATATTTCATTATTTTTGCCACAATTTCCCCCCAAGGACATTTATGGGATTAATGGGAACAGCTGAAGGTTGGTCCTTTACAGACAGATATAAACTAAAGCAAGAATCTGATTTGATAGCGCTATACTGAAATACCTCACAGCAGAGATGAAGAGTCAAAGAAATCATCTTCTCCGTCTGACACCAGGGTTTGAAGAGTTGTAGGTTGTGGCTGATTCAAATAAGAGCTTTTGGAAATGGAATAGACTCATTCTATGTTTGTATCCATCTTGTATGTATTCACCAAGTGTGTGCAGTATTACAATATTATATTGTTTTAAAAGTCTATAATATAGGTCTGTTCTGGTTAATGCAGCTCTATGTCAGACACAGGCCCCGCCCACTTTGGTCATGATCTGAGTGAGTGACAGGTGAATTTAACCAACCACAGTGTGATCAAACTAAATCATTATCAAAAACTTTGCTGTTTGTCCCACGCCTTATTAGAAAGAGGATTAAGCAGAAAGTTTAGGAACGTTGTGTTGTGTTTTGATGATATGGTCCTCACACTTCATGTATGGGTCATGGGTGTGACGTCACTCAAATGCATGTTTCATGGTTCAAAAACATGATTAATGGGTCGCTAATAGTTCACCAACTGTGTATTCACCAAAAAATGCAAAAATATGTTTGTTCAAGCATTTTGACCGTTCTGAGTTTGACCCCACATATCTGAGCTAAAGTTCCCATGGAAAGTTTCTGGAAAATTAACAAGTATTCGCCGCCCCTTTGCAACCCTAGTTGAGAGAGGGTCTGTGTTCCATATGTTGTGACAGCAGATAACTGTGGAGGTCATACGTGTATAATGTTGTTCATATCACTGCACTATTCTCATTGTTCTCCAACATTAACTCTGTCTGTGGACGGTCCGATAAGCAACGACCGTCTTAGGATCATTTGTGCACAATCTCCCTTCTGTCACACACGCTTAGCCCCATATAACACCCACAGCAGAGAGAACAATTGTTTGGCCCAGTCACAATGACACAGGACAACTGGAGTGGGAGGCAAAGAAAAGCAGATAGATAGAGATTAGATGAAAAGAGCGTTGCCTCCGCAGGCGTGAAACCAGGGGCTGAATGAGCCGTCATTCTTGCCAGATGAAATTTAAATCAAAGGTTTGCTCTGTGTGGCTGTGCGTGTGAAGTGTGTGATCTATTGCCACGCCAAACCGCACAAATGAGATCATTTGTTTGAGGAATAAACCAATAAACTGCCAGTCCACAAAGTATGACTTAATTATAAGCTGCTAATGGCAGTAAGAAAGATTTTGGCGTTTACTTTGCAGAGATAAGTGGCACATGTCCCTGAATAAATAATGTCATAAATGAAGATAGTGGTGAAACTGTCATCAGCTCTTGTCCTTTTCTTCCTTCAGGCGTGTCGCTACGGCCATGTGCAGCATCTGGAACATCTGCTCTTCTATGGAGCCGACATGAGTGCTCAGAACGCCTCGGGAAACACCGCCCTCCACGTGTGTGCCCTCTACAACCAGGTATTACCATTAGTAATATTATTATAATTATTGGTTCCCTTGGCTCCACTCAAGAGGAGGGTTGTTCCATATCGGTACTGATATCTGGCCTAAACCTATTCACCGATCCAATTCCAAGTCTAATATGCAGGCTGTTTATTGTGTGTGGCTAATGCTAATGCTAATGCCTAGAGCTGTCTAAATAGTGTGGACAGCAGTGAAGTCTTCATGTTGTCACGTCAGAAATGCACAGTGTACTGACCTCTCCATGGTCTATTCGTTTAACTGTAGATCTTGCTCTTGGGTCATTAGCATCTGTTACAGGCCTTTCTGTTGTTTTTATTCATACTGCGCAGTATCAGACTGGTACTTGTCGCAGCTACACTGAGTTTGTCTGATTGAATTTTACAAAAAGGATCAGTTTGGTGAAGGATCTTTTGCTTTAGTTGTGTGTGTAAACCCGAGCGTTTGTCTGTCAAAATGTACAGTACACAATTGGATTATTAAAGCTGCCCTCAGCTATGTCTTTCAATTTTTATGTCAGTGGGTGTCAGTAGTGAACCCTGCTCTGCCCGGTCCTCCCCCCTCACACCCCTCCACACGCTGCTCTGATCATAGATTCAATGTGATACGGAAATCTCATTAATCCTGTGAGATTTATATTAATTTGCTAAACTGCAATATTCATGTAAGTCTGTGTTTTTTTATTTTTTTTTTTGCTTTAAGAACATAATACTTCCATTTAGAACTACCTTTTCCCCCCCACATCCTGCTTTGCTTTGTGATCATAAGGAGGAAAAAGACCTGACAGCCTCCTGTAGATATGGGATTATTACAAACTGATATTTCATGAGGATTTCAGCTGCATCAGTGCAGGTCGCTCAGATGTTTATCAGTTCACAATCCTTTGTAAACTTCTGTCATAATTCTAAACTCCGTGTTAGCCGCTAACTTTTGAAACATTTGCGTTCCCCACACGTGTGTGTGTTGACACGGTGCAGGGGCGGGTGAGGGTGTGTTGGGGTGAGGTGGGGAGGTGAGGAGCTTGTCTCAGAGGTTGTCACGTGACAACCTCTGAGGAAGGCCACAGTTGTAGCCGAAACCGTCAGGTACGAAAACTAACACTAAGGTCTGTCTATAGGAAAAATAAGCTACATCATTTTTTAGAAGACCTAATGAACCTAATCGGACTAAAGTTACTTGCTGTTTGATGCGATGTGGGAATGCATCGATACCGGTTGGCAAATTGGAGCAGCTGAGGGTGGCTTTAAACTGTGAATGAAGCTAACTATTCCAGGTCATATTCCTGACAAATACTTTGTAATGGTTAAAAGACCAACACGTTTTTTTAGGGATATATTAAAGATGTAACTCCTCAATCATCCCGGTGATTAATTCCATTTTGAAAAGCTGAACTTGTATTTAGAAAGAAGCCAGTGTTTCACTCTCCATCTCGAGAGCTGCCCACCAGAAAAATAAATAAATACAGGTGTGGGAGGTGAATTCCAATCATATCTTATGACATCATTGGCCTGGCTGGGACCAGACCATGTCTGGTGCATCCTCTGACTGGCTCTGTCCGTGGTCAGCTGGAACCTTTCATAGGCGGAACCTTTGGCAGTTCTAGGTGCAGTTTCTGTATCGGCCAACTCTTTTGAAGCGCTTTTGGGTCAGAAGAGAGCCCGCTGTTTCTAGAGGGACTGTTTGAGCTCCTGCTCTGGGCTTTCCAGTCAGACCAGCAACACAAGTGTATGTGGCTTTAAATATTTATTTGTAACACTCAAACCAGTTGATATTAAGCATTCTATCCCCATACAAATGAATAGGGAAGCCAGGTCCAGTACTAAAGTGTGGTGAAGTATGTTATGTCCTTTTCATAATATTTATATCATCTCTCTGGTTTATTTAGCATTAAAATATTATAAGAATTTGAGTTAGCATTTTAGCTCAGAGGACACTTTTAGACGCTAATTTGTATCTGAAGTAAAATCTCCAAAGGTCTGTACATTTGTTAATGATTTCTAACCAGGCTTTGACCTAAATGTGGTCGATGTTTAACAACAGCTGAAAACATCTGGATCGTTCATCATTTGTGATAATTGGTGGCTAATGCTAACGGCTATACGAAAAATACATTAAGCAGGCTAACAGACTGAAAGGTTTTCTGGACGAGCTGACTTGGTAACTGTCTGCATACTTTAGGTGTTTTATTTGTACAAGATTAAATCAGCCAAATACGTCATTAATAAACCACTTTGGTCATTTTACTGGCGAGCCGTGACCTGGTTCATTCTGCATGTTCCTAATGTAAATAAAGCACATGTTTCATTTACAGTTGCATGTATATGCTCCTGTCTGCGCTCGGCCCTGTGGCAATGGCCCGGCGTGTCCTCAGCCTCTAGCTTGGCGACATGTAGAGCTGATTGATCGTAGACACAGCAGGGCTCCAGGAAGCGGGAAACAGCTCTGGTTCACATGATTACACTCAATCAGACCAAGAAATGGGCTGGCGGAATTAACCAACTAATAGTGCAGGGGAAAACATCAATAGTCCCAAAGGAGGAGGGGAATGTAGAGCGATAGAGCGAGCAGGCATGAGTACTGCAGTTTGGACAGCTGTCTCCAATAAGTAACGTTCACATCATACAACACTAGGGTGGAGGACAGTATTTTCAATTTATTTGCAAATAGTTTAGTTGTTTTTGGTACTGTACTCTACAGATGACACTTGTGAAGCTACCGTTATATGAATATGATTAGGAACCAAACTCATAACATCTAGCCTTGGATACAACCTGTGATAGAGATCAGAGCTGGGCTATTACTGTACTCTTTTCTGTAAAAGGGTTCATACAAACAGCCGCAGGTGTGTTGACCAGTTTAAACACTGACCCTTTATAGCCACATAGCGCTCGTTTGTTTGTGTAGCCATGTGCTGTGTGCACTTCTAATAGCCTATATTCTTTATAGGGGAGCTTCATTCTTTCAAGTCTACTCTTCTACATAACGCTATTATAGCTTTTTTTATAGCCATAATATTTAGCGACACTATTCCTCTTCTAATCAGTGCATACTGACTGACAGTGGGCGTGCTCACGTGGGTGCCATGCCATTGGTCCGACAACCCATTAGTTCGACGTCTCATTATTCCGAAAATGTCCCATTGAGCAGAGGTGCCATTAGTCCGACATCTCTAACCCAGTGGTGTTGTGGATTAGAGAGCCATATACAACCACTGGCCCTAACCTTAAGGTCAGTGGACTCTTGCCTGGACCTAATTTTATTTTCAACCCCTACTCAATGGGACATTTTCGGAATAATGAGACGTCGGACTAATGGGCCGACCCCCTCACCTGTCCATTCACTGCTGCGCCCCAAAGGTACAGGAAGATCCATTTAACAAAGGGCTGGTTCATCTTCATGGCATTATTTTTTAAAGAAGTAGACCTAATAGACGCCGATTGGAAACAAAAATTCAACAGGCCCGTGTTAAACTTATTGCTCTGTGTCATGACCACAGTGGAGGGAAACAGGTTTAGTGCACAGTGATGAGGCGGTGTAATAAATGTCCAACTCATAAACAGTGAGTGGGTGATAGACAGTACATTTTGGAAAAAGTGGAGAATAAGTCAGTTGTAAATACAGTCCCGATCAAACATCACATTTCTCATGGTTGGATCTTAACAAGGTTCCAAGTAGAACTTCAATATGCAACCAGAAGAATTGGGACTGGGACAAAAAATGTTTTTGAGTAAACCTTTTATTGAAAACAACAGTGAAACTAAAATAGGTCATTTTGCAGCTGATCAAAAGTTTACGACCACATGCCTTTAAAAGGTTTGTTTATGCCATGTGATTCATCTTCATGACCAATGATTACAATTACATGTAAAGAAATGTAAGGTAATAAAGGCTTGTATTTTATTCTATTTACTGCATTAAAAATCACATTGTATGGCTTTAAATAAAATGTGCCTTTAAATGATGAGCTCTTCAGAATGTTACGACGTCATGTAGAACGATTCCAGTAATAGAACATTGATATTAAAGAGTGTGTAGGCAGTGGTCATACATTTTGGAACAGCCCACAGAGATGTGTTTTCCCTCCGTGTGAATTCACATATACAGTACGTGAATGTGAGACAAATCCAGAGCAGCTTCATCAGGAGAGGCCCTCTCTCCCACTTCAAAAAAACCTCCCGAGAGGAGACATGTAAGAGAGGGAGCATCTGTGAGACGTCTTCCACTTGACTGACCAGCATCATTACTACAGCATGTGACCAATATGCAGCCACAACGGCTAAACCACACTGCACTCCCGGAACAGGCTTTTAATGAATTCCTATAGGAAGGCTGTGAGAAAAGAGCAAGACAGATGGTCTGAGCTGTAATTGGGCAGTGTGTGCGAATGTGTGTACACAAGCTAGAATCGCAAGATGCTAGGTGTGAACTCTTCCCATGCAAGGTTTGTTTATTATGAAGATGAATGTTAAGACATAAATGTGGAGATCACATTTAAAGACATACTGTTATCTGATTTGAAACATGTGAGTTATGTTGGAAACAATTGTACAAGGTCACCCCCAAACAGACTGAGGTGTTGCTACTTTTGTTTTTATAGCCAGACCTTAGTGTTAGTTTCGTACCTGACGGTTTCGGCTACAACTGTGGCCTTCCTCAGAGATTGTCACGTGGTGTTGCTGTGACGTGCCTGGTCAGCTGATTTAAACAGTTTTTGGCACTGTCTTCCTGCTTGTAATAGCAGGCTGACAGCGCCATCTGCAGTCCGACTTCATCAGAACTGTGTCCCAGGTGTGGGAAAGTTGGTACGCCCCCTCGTCCCGGTTCACAGTCTGGGGCACGCTTCTGGATCTTGATGGCTTCTCTGATCCAGCGCTGGTATTTGTTGCTCTCGGTGCCGATGACATGGGCATTGTCCCAATCCATAAGATGGCTCTCCCTCTTGCAGTGGTCTGATACAGCAGACTTCAGCTGTTCTGGTTCTGCTTGTTGTCTGGTGGCTATAAGAACAAAAGTAGCATCATTCTTAGAAGACCTAATGAACCTAATTGGAAGACAGAAGTGTGAAAGCAACCACATCACCGGGCTCTTATTGATGACTGAGCGGCTTCTGCACGTATTCCGTATGCTTTTCTTGTAAACTGTGACTCATGTTGAGTACAGTTTATGTATGGCTTGTTTACAGTGCAGACGAGGTTTCACGCGATAACAACTTTGTACTTAAAGAAATGCGCATGAATGTGGAAAAAAGAAAGATCAAACTCACAACTCCCTGTCAGAGTCCAGCTAATCCACTCCATGCTGCTCATTTCTTGATCCAAATACCTCCGGCACAAATATCCTCCGGTATCCTCTGACAGCTCCCCTGTGGACGCGCGTGTGTGTTTTGCCGTATTGTTTACATTAGCCAAGTTGGCGTGAGTTAGTAGCTGATTTTAATCTGAAAATTCACCGGATTTTCTTTCCTGTCTGGTGCCTGACTTCCTGTTTGGTTCGTTTGATTCCCTGAGCTTGATCAGAAAGTGCTGTGGCGTCTACGGCGTCCGTCAAAAACAGACTTCTGGTTTCCATTCCGCCTCGGTAACCGGAGCTGCTCTGCGCGGGGCTAACGTGAGCCACCAACATTGATTTGAATGTGTTTGGATTCCTTGTGGAGGCTGCACTGCAACTGTTCAGGATTCAATGTGAGCCGGGGGTAAATGCTCCAAGTGCTTTATTTTGAAAAGCCACTGCAAAAATCCACTGTCTGTCTCTGACTGTGCATTAGGAGCATGTTTGTATCGCTGACATGTTTATTGTTTCACGTTTGCTCTAAATGCGATGTGGCGGCCCATAACCTAGAATGTTTTGCAGCACAGCTTTATGTAAGTGCACTTTCTCCCCCAGTTATTTCCAAGTTTGATCGGATAATGCCTGAGGTAAGCACTGATGAGTGGCCATTTTAAGCAGAATGTACATAAATGGTAAGTTGGCTTGATGGGAAACGTGCCAACCATGGCCCAAAGTAAAGCACTACTTCCTGAAAATGCCGGTGTTATCCGTCATATGTCATTGGGGGTTTGGGACGAGAACTTTTCAACCTCTTAACCCCCGCCTTAACTAGTTCCTGAAATCTTCTTGAAAAAAAGCGTCAAAATAGCTACAAAAACGAGACGTGAGGGTGAAAACGCAGCGGAAAAAGTATCAAAAGACAAAACAAAACAGGCAGCAAAAAAGTGATGAAAAAAAGCAACAAAACGGTTACAAAAACGCAACACCGCCCGTAAACATTTATTTATTGCTGCTAATAAGTGGCATGAAAGGACAGGCCATCCATGTTGTGTTATATCCTGACCTCAGGTTTGGTCACATGACTCTTTTGGGGGTTTCGCATGTGACCAGGGCCGGGTACCGTTCATTTTGTTTTTCGATATCAGAGCTTTAACGATACTTGGTTCACGATAACGATACCTGAACGATCCTTTTTCCGATACCTATACCAAAATATATATCGTCTAGAATCAGAAAACAAAACAATAATATGTGGAAGATCTGGAAATGTACATCGGGTTCACCTCCGGTGGCTTCCCCGCTTCAGGTCGGTGGGGAGTCCTTACCTCAAGTGGAGGAGTTCAAGTATCTCGGGGTCTTGTTCACGAGTGAGGGACGGATGGAGCGTGAGATCGATAGACGGATCGGTGCAGCGTCAGCAGTGATGCGGTCGCTGTATCGGACTGTTGTGGTGAAGAGGGAGCTGAGTCAGGGGGCAAAGCTCTCGATTTACCGATCGATCTACGTTCCCACCCTCACCTATGGTCATGAAATCTGGGTAATGGATACAAGCAGCTGAAATGAGTTTCCTTCGCAGGGTGGCTGGGCGCACCCTCCGAGATCGGGTGAGGAGCTCAGTTACCCGGGAGGAGCTCGGGGTAGAGTAGCTGCTCCTTCACGTCGAAAGGAGCCAGCTGAGGTGGCTAGGGCATCTGTTCCGGATGCCTCCTGGTTGCCTTCCTTGGGAGGTGCTCCAGGCATGTCCTATTGGGAGGAGGCCTCGTGGAAGGCCCAGGACACGCTGGTGGGACTATGTCTCTGAGCTGGCCTGGTGTCGCCTCGGGGTCCCCCCAGAACAGCTGGAGGAGGTGTGCGTGGATCGGGAAGTCTGGGCATCTCTGCTGAGACTGCTGCCTCCGCGACCCGGCCCCGGATAAAGCGGAAGAAAATGGATGGATGGATGGATGGATGGATGGATGGATGGGTTCACCTCCAGTGTCAAGAAAATGTGTGAAAAATGGGGAATAATTTGGTGGGGGGAAATTGGGAGAAACTGTGGCGAAATTATGGAAAAATGTGTAAAGGTGGCAAAAATAGGGGGGAAATTATTAGTAATAAACAATTAGCAAAAATTGGGAAAAATTGGAAAAAAATGGGGAGGGGAGAATCATGTATTTGAGCTGAAACAACAGTCACTTCCTTTAATGCTGTCCCTGGACCAACTGTATCAAAACTTGGCTCTAAAGATAGAAGGTTTTTTTTCATTTTCAGTGCCTCCTTTTAACACAGACTTAACGGGCTTAACGGTACCCAGCCCTACGTGTCCCACAAAAATGTCCAAACGGCTTTTAGTCTGTGGCTTCTTTTGGCTGTGAGATAATTGGGGGGAGTGTCCTTCTGTCTATGGTCTGTGCACGTTTTTAAAAAGATTGCAACAGATTTATCAATCCTCTAGGTGTCGTAGGCTTATTTCTCATGTATAATTCCTTCAGATGTGCCATGGATTTGCTGACACAGTGTCCGGTTAATGTTGGTTAAGTTCCATATTGACCCCACACCGGTCAGACGACATGCCCCTCTCTGTCACTCTCAGCTGGGTGGATCCAGAGGGCAGTGTGCTCATTTTCACCCACAGAACGCTGTCTGACTGTGAACTCATGAGAACATCTGTTTGTGCTGGGTTCAGGTGGCGAGGATTCATTACGGCTCATCTCTGCTGATGTGCCTGATACCGCACAGTTACACTTAATCTGTCCGGAGCTTCACCGTTTGAGGAAATTAGGCTAAACGGAGAGAGCTTTTAAAACACATTATAGCATATCTGGAGTATTCGGCTTCGTGGCAGCTGAGGCATTTATTGAAGTAAGAAGGAAGTGACTTTAGTTTGCTATGCTCAGAGGCTGAAGCCGAATCAAGCAAAGAAGTGTGATAAGAGGCGTCCAAATAGGGCTGTCAGTGAGGAAGGAGATAGGGAAAGAAGCATAAATGCTTCAATACAGTATCTACTTTAGCATAGGGACCTCTGGAGGTTCTTCACCAGCGATTAGGAGCTACGTATGTGCCATCGCATAAACCACTGTGCCGCCGATCACCTTATTCATGGAAACCACTGTTGATTGACAGGCGCATATTTATTTCAATAATAAAAAACTGCACAAGCCAAACTTTATAAAAATGACAGAATACATGTTAGAGTCACCCCAGCACTGTCACATGTCAGTTTTCTAAAGAGCCGCCTCAGTAAATGGCCTAAATGATGGCAGTTTGTGCTTTTGCTTTCATTTAGAGGAAACTTAAGCCACATGGATCATTTGGAGGAGCAGATCCCACTGTGTGTTAATGACCTCACTGTGTGTTAATGACCTCACTGTGTTTTAATAATTATCTTTCTCTGACGATGAACCAAAGGACTTAGGATTTAGTGGAATATTTGACCAGAGCATTTTATATTTCTGTGATGAAGCTGTAGGTGTGAAACAGCTTCATATCATGGTCTGTTTTCTGTGTGGCTTCATATCGTTATTGTGATTCATGTTTGAGTCATTGAAGTCAGTGGCTGCAGTAGGAGTGTTTTTGTAGTCCAGTACTATATGGGGTATATTGCTTTTATGAACCAGCTGTCACTTCCCCTGTGTTTTCCGCCCTGGGTAAGGACGGTTAGATTGGGCAAACGCAGCTGAAGCTCTAGTTCCTCACTGCATAGGAATCTAACAGTTGACCTGATCTTGTGACAAGGGGACAGAAGCTAGGATCAGGACATAGGAGCTATTATTGAAGGAATTCAGAAGTAGCCTGAGTACAAGGTTCCAGATAACTACTCAAACAAGAGTGTTTGGTGAATACAATTACTCAAGTACTTAAGAACCGTTTACTAAACAGAGAATATTGAAATTCTGACATCCTCTCCAGTACACCAGTGATTCCCAACCTGGAGGGCACCTGGGATTCTAGGGGCATCCAGAGCTTTGCCTGGTCAGAGGGTCAGGTCATAATTCAAGATTTTTTTTTTTATTATTATTTGTCAAACCATTCACATGGTTTGAAATTATATTTCTCTCATCCTTGATTGTGGAGCGGGGGGCGGGGGAAGAGGGGTGGGAGGGAGGACTGGACCTGGCCCGTAGATTCCACAGTCTCCTCCCTGAAGGCATTACTTTGAAGAGTCTATGTGATGGGTGCGTAGGGTCTCTGGTGATTCTGTCTTTAATGGTGGGGAGAGTGGCTCCGCAGATCCTCTCCACTGCTCTCACGATGCGCTGGAGGCTCCTTCGGCAGGAGGCAGTGCTGGCGCCGTGCCACACAGTGATGGAGCTGGTCAGGATGCTCTCTACAGTCCCTCTGTAGAAGAGCCACACAGTGATGGAGCTGGTCAGGATGCTCTCTATAGTCCCTCTGTAGAAGAGCCACACAGTGATGGAGCTGGTCAGGATGCTCTCTATAGTCCCTCTGTAGAAGAACCACACAGTGATGGAGCTGGTCAGGATGCTCTCTATAGTCCCTCTGTAGAAGAGCCCATGATACTGGTCAGGCTCTTAGTTTGTAGAAGAACCACACAGTGATGGAGCTGGTCAGGATGCTCTCTATAGTCCCTCTGTAGAAGAACCACACAGTGATGGAGCTGGTCAGGATGCTCTCTATAGTCCCTCTGTAGAAGAACCACACAGTGATGGAGCTGGTCAGGATGCTCTCTATAGTCCCTCTGTAGAAGAACCACACAGTGATGGAGCTGGTCAGGATGCTCTCTATAGTCCCTCTGTAGAAGAACCACACAGTGATGGAGCTGGTCAGGATGCTCTCTATAGTCCCTCTGTAGAAGAACCACACAGTGATGGAGCTGGTCAGGATGCTCTCGATTTGTTTGCTTATTGGCCATACTTTTTATGTTTTATTTCATTTGTGGGGGCCACAGTTTTAGACTGGGGAGGTAGGCCTGACTAAAGCATACACAGGGGGAGCCTTCATGGACAAAAGAATGGGAACCACTGTAATACACCATAGTAATAGGTAAAATATTGTATATGAACTAATATTCATAAACCAACACGTTGCTTTTGTCATTACAAACTCCCAATACTTGAACATACTTTAGTATTTGTTGCTTTGTAATGCTAATCTGACAGTTTGAAGAGCTTCAAAGGGAGCACTGTGGTGTGAGTGTGGGTATGAATGTGTTTACTGTGACTGTTATTGTTTATTGCTGTTCCTTTTATGTCTAGGACCCCTTGTAAATGAGATACTGCATGTCAAGAGGCTTTTTCTACAAATACATAAATAAATAATACTGCTACTTCAAAGTAATAACACCCAAATAGAAGTAAAGGGTATGTTTTGTGTTAAAACTTCTCATAGAGGTATAGTTTCTTCACAAGGTTTACTCTGATGCTCCACTTGAGCTACAGTATAAGCATCAGTCTGTTATATTTCACCTTACAAAATGTAAAACTACACAGAACTCATACTATGTCACCTTTAAAGTATGCATTGATATGTATTGATTTTCCTGAAGAACACACGAGCTTCCATTGTTGCTAACACCATGCTCTTTGGTTGTAGGATAGCTGTGCGCGGGTGCTGCTGTTCCGGGGAGGCAATAAGGAGATCAAGAACTACAACAGTCAGACTGCCTTTCAGGTAACGCTCACTGGGTCAGTTTGTTTTCATGATTTAACCTTAAAGGACGCAGAGTGAAGAGACTTGTAGTGAGCAGGAACAGTGGCTCATGTGTTGGATTCTTGGATCACATGGGCTCTTTCAGTTTGAACGTTCTCTTTGTGACGGGATAGACTCTGTCAGGTTCTCTGGTTTTCCACATGAACCTAAAGAATACTGTTGATGACACAGAAGACGAAACTTCTATTAAAAATGCTAATAACTTTTGGGTATGCCGTTTTATCATCAAAGACCATCTTGGCCACTTGGTTCTAAACTTGTAAGCTTTCTGATAACATGAGCTCTCCAGTGTGATTTTCTATGAATCCTTTCAGTCAAAGTCATATTTCTGCAGACTAAAGTTAGACTAAAACTAAATTAAAAGTCGTTTATGAAGTTAAAGACTAGAACTATAATCTCCAGATATTTTTGCTCATAAACTCATAAAAATGAATAGACATTTGAACTTTAGTGACAGTTTGAAAGAGCCTCATACCATTTAAAGCAGTACTAAGTAATTCATGCCCCTAGAGGCCATAAGCGCCACTGCAGGTGACATAGCATGTTGCATTTTTTTACTCATTAATTGTCCGTGAGAGTAAATACTACGCTGACAGACTAGACAAATGGAGAGAGGGATATTGTACATCCAATTACACAATGGAGGTCATTTTTTTCACTCAAACTTGGCTGTAAATACTGTTTAAGTGGCGCTAGCCCGTAGTTAGCTTTGCTCGTTAGCCTGTTAGCTTCTTCTTCGTGATTCCATTAGTGTGTATTGGTGCTCTTTTCTGGCCAGAGACACCAGGGGGAGATGAAAGACCCCCCAATCATCCCATTAACACTTGTATTACCCCCAGAGGGACTACGGAAAGGATTTATTAAGGTAAAAAAGTTACTTAGTACTGCTTTAAACTCCTCGCCTTTGGAACAGGTTTGTACTTTGACCATGTGGAGCTCCATGGAGCAGTACAATGTGATTAAAGTCGCATTATGCAACTTTTTACTTTTACTGTGTTAAGATTGAAAAGTGCATTAACACAAAATGTAAACAAAGTGCTGTGTAACTGCTACCGAAAAACAAAGGAGTGATGATAAATATGCCTCCAAACACAAGTATTGAAAGTATTGCGATAAAAGGTGATCCCGGTGGCCTCTATGATACTCCAGGAAAACATTTTCAGGGTTTCTGGTGGGTTTTCACTGTTGATGGATTTGTGTCCATGGTTATATATTACATTACATCCAGAAAACCTATGTCGCTCAATGCATCTTTAACTATGTTAGAATACAATAATGCCAATGTAAAGTGGAATAGATTAACATTAACGTTTTGTTTACTAAAGGTAAACTAAACTTGGGTTGATTGTTTTTAGGGTTTCTGGTAGATTTTCTGCATTGAATGTATGCGTAACCATGGAGACGGGTCAATCAGCAGTGAAAACACAAACAGGAAGCTGTAAAAACAATAGATCCTGGAGCATCCTAGAAAGTATAGAAAGTAAAGGCGCTATGCTATCCACTCATACACAGCTGCTGGGTCACTGAAAGGTCAAATACTCACACATATCAATTTTATTTCTGCGTAAAAAGTTGCATAATGCACCTTTAACACTGACAATCATGACAGTTGAGATCTGTTTCTTATCCTTCATTCCAAAATACTACACATTTTATTTTTACTTCCAAGTGCCTTTGACACAGAATAGCCTCATCCTGGCATGTACAGGCATGTACAGTGTATATGTGTCTGAATGTAAGACACTGTTATGCCGTGTCATTTAAAGGAACAGGCCAGGAGATATGTTCTTAACTGAGCTTAGATGAGTTGATACGTACCTGTCTGGTCTTTGTGCCCGTGGAAGAGCGTGGTCGCTTCTAACTTCACCACATTTGGAGCTATAGGAATATATGAGAGAGGCCAAATGCTAACAATATTGTTGGTCGTTTTGCATGACTGAGGGCACGCACAAAGACCAGACAGGTACGCATCAACTCGTCTAAGCTCAGGTAAGAACATATCTCAGTATGGAAAAACTGTGGCCTGTTCCTTTAAGCACTATTTTACTCTCACAGCGTCGACACCCATCCACAACAGCTATCACAACAAACACTCATTCAGTCAGAAAATGCACTAAATCACCTGTGTTTCATTCCCGCTTGTGTTCCGAACCTGCAGGTGGCCATCATCGCGGGGAACTTTGATCTGGCGGAGATTATAAAGGTCCACAAAGCATCAGATGTCGGTGAGTTGACGGCACTTTGTGAATTATTGAGAGATTAAAACCAGCAGAGAGCGAATGAAAGCGGGGTGGGAGAGATGAAACCGCGGTCTTGGAGAAAAGGATAAGAGCGGGAGGGAGCGCTTTGGTGGATCCCCCGCTGAGATGAGATGAGGGGCCTTTTTCTCCTGGACATTGAACACGTGGGGAACTCTGCCATCTAGTGCCGGCTCCGAGGAACAGCCCTGTTTCCAGTGCCCATTGTGGAATGATCTTCATGGTTCTTTTTACACGGCACAGAGATTATGTGTAATCCAGTGATATGTCTGCGAGCCAGAGGAAAAGAAGAGCATTATCTAAGTGTGTTAAATGGAATCAGATTAAGAGCTCCGCCTGTATCAAAGGCTGAGGATCTACACAGCCTAAGAGTCCGTTCATTTGATAACTACAAGGAAAGCTCTATTCATTCACAAGATTTACATTATTTGAAATCATTGACAGATAAGTTATAATGTTAGCTTATTGCGTCAACGTCTTTTATTATTATTATTATTTGACTTTATTCCGGACACTAGAATGATGGTCCATATTTAAAAGAAAAGACACACATAACAACAATACATTTATCTCCTGTATAGGCTCAAATGCCAGTGAGTCCACATACGAGATGAATATTGCACCGATATTTACAATATACACGCATAAATGAGTAATTAAACTAAACAAATAATGTCAGACAAATGTTAACACATGAAGAGGAGAGGTGAGGGGGCTGTAGTTTGGGTTACATCACTAACAACAAGGTTAGGGTTAAGGTAAGGGTAAAAGCAAGTCCGATTTAATGCTTTCAATGCCTAATTGAAAGCCCTATGAGGCAACTCCTGTTGTGATATTGGGCTATACAAAACCATTGATTGATTGATTGATTGATTGATTAATTGCTGTATTTTAATGTCTCAAGAGCAAAAAAATGAATAAATCTTGTCATATTTCATTTGTAAACATTTATTCAGCGGGGTATGAGGGGAAAGTTTAATATTCAAAATAACTCATGAACAAAAGATTGGACAATTTCTGTCAGAACTGCAGTGGAATTTGTTCTAGACCAGGGATTCCCAAACTTGTTTTGTCTAAGACCCACAAATTGACACGTAAACAATTCTGAATAACTCATGTTATTCCCTCTTATGCCACTTTAGGGCAGATTTTTTTATTATTATTTTTTTAAATCAAGTTAATATGTATTTAAACTGTTTATTTTGTATATTTGGAAACATTTCATAAATTATAGGCTGTTTTACACTCAAAAATACACTAAAAACAGTAGCATTTAATGCAGAAAAGTTATTTTTATTTGAATTTTTAAGCTACTGACAGGAAGTTGGTGATTCGGACATAAGGCCCACCAGTTTCTCCTCACCACGTGTCGTCATGTACGGCATTCAGAAAGGAGTGAGCCTCTCGTCCAAAACGCCAGCAGCAGAATGAGTGACCATCTCTGCTATAAGTTCACTAAACCTCGGGAATAATGTATTTCTGCAATAAAGAGCGACCAAACTAATAAGACAGTGGAATATTTATGGTAAATATGAGTCAGAAACCATATTTACCATATTGATTGATTAATTGCTGTATTTTCAATCATTTATTTCTTATGAATGAAGAAAAGGCAATAGCCTTTTAGCTCGAGATAGGAAGCTATTTATCATTTAACAGCTCAGGCTAAAGGTCAGAGCTAATGTTTGTAACTTTTCATCATAATGATTTATATTCAAGTAGTTTATTCATGAAAAAATATGTGACAAGTGAATAAAGCAGCTGTTTCCATTCATTCAGGCTGTGTTTAGTTCAAAGACCTGTCGCTGTCTGTGCTCCTCCCACTCTCCCAGTGCATTATGGTCTATATCGTATAGTGACGGTCGCTGCTCACCACTTTTCAGAATGCATTGTGGGAAATGTTGAGTGCACGACTTTTTTCTCTCATTCGGACACCGAATTCGGACACCAGGACAAAACGTGATGACCACAATACAGTGCGTTATAGGAATAGTGAGGACATTTGGGCACAGCTATTCACCTTATTCCGGAAGTTCGCGTGGGCGCCGCCATGAATTGTGCCCGCCCTTTCTCTCCTATCAGTTAACACAGGACTGGAGAAGTCCAGATAAAATCAGTTACTAATGAATACAAAGCCGATTTTAGGCCACATGGAGAAATGGTGCAGTGTTGACTTGTTGGTGCAAATGAACATTGGACATTTTACATGAGTCAATCTACAAAATCAGAATTTAGCAGCAAACATTTTCCCTCGTTCTCCGTTTAAATTAACAGGCTTTGCGGTCTACCGGAAGTGTCAATACAACGGAAGTGGTGAGACAAAGGAATAATAGGCAAAAGTGGGCGGGGCAGAATAAGGTGAATAGATAGAGGTAATGGTCCAGAGCAGTTTGACTCATTTCCCACTGACATAACATGGTCGGCATTTTATGCACTTATTTACAGAATAAAATAACAAGACAAGCGTCAAACCCCCCACCCAGCCCAACCACTCCCCCTCGCATTCACACCACAATCATCCACACATTCATAGTGTTTTAACAGGAACACAAACTATAAATAGAAAGGAAGCACAAAGCAAACAAAAATTAATAACATAAGAAAAATAATAATAAATAATTATTAATTATTATTAATAATAAAACATAATCAATAATACTAATCAAAAATCAATAAACAAAATACAATACAATTAATAACAAAACATTTATGACATAACAAATGGCACACCTTTAAAGGAACAGGGTTTTTCCATACTGAGATATGTTCTTACCTGAGCTTAGACGAGTTGATACGTACCTGTCTGGTGTTTGTGCCAGTGGAAGAGCGTGGTCGCTTCTAACTTCACCACATTTGGAGCTATAGGAATATACTTGGGGAGGCCAAATGCTAACAACATCTTTGGTCGTTTTGCATGACTGAGCACACGCACAAAGACCAGACAGGTACGCATCAACTCGTCTAAGTTCTGGTAAGAACATATCTCAGTATGGAAAAACGGTGGCCTGTTCCTTTAAGAAAGTACACCTAATACTTATATCTAACTCAAGTAAGCGGACATTACATTGTTTTCATGCTCAGTTATTCTGTTGTTATTTGTTGCTATAATTGTTTCTAGCATATACTGATGATAGTGTTTTGTACATAAATTTGATATAGTTTTAGCCTTAAAAATAAACATTTTTAGTTTAAAATGGTTTGCCTCTATCTATGTAACTTCCTGTCAAATGCCCAGTAAGGAAGTGAAACTATAAACGAATGGTCAAACTAAAGAAAACTGGGTCAAACGTTTCACAAAATCTTAAATATAATTGTGTTAACTCTGTTTTAGCAAAAATTGCAACGAAAATGAAAGTGATGAAAAAGTGACAAAATAATATGAAAAAGTGGCTTCAGTTTTGTAGGTCTTAGCTTTCAATTGAGGTGTTATACTGGCCTACAGGCTGTAAACTTTTAAATTTGGAAAAAAGCCCAACTAGAGAAAATGCTCTCTGTTAAGGTACAGGGTAAGACGTTAAGTTGTATTATTTTCTTTTTTGAATGTTATAATGCTGGGGATTTGGTAACAATGATTATCATAATGATTTACTCATATTGATCAAGAAAAGGTTTTGATTCAATTCTATATTTTGATACTGAAAACATAGATAAACCTTGAGTGTGTGTAAAATGCTTGTACTCCTGAACACGTGCCGACCACAGAGAAGACCAGCTGCACGTGTTTAAAACCCGGCTCCAGCCTGTTTGCTCTGACAGACTTCACTTGTATCTCTGAGGACCTCCGTGTGTGTGTTTGTGTCTTCCCCAGTGCCTTTCAGGGAGACCCCCTCCTACACAAACCGCAGACGTGTGATGCCCGGCCCCCTGCCCTCGCCGCGCTCCCTGCTCCGCTCCGCCAGCGACAACAACCTGAACGGAGACCACGAGCACATCCACATCCCCCGGGAGGTGCGCGGACGGCAGGGCCACTCCCCAGTCCCCTCCCTGCGCAGTCTGCCTGCTTTCAGCCAGCACCACAGTAGCCTTGGAGAGGTAAGCCATGTAACACTCCTACCACAAGATATTTAATCAAAGTTTCTCAAAGATATTTCAACTTTTTACATTATTTAAAGGCACTGTTGCGGAGAGCTCGTATTACCGTCACCATTTTTGACATCTTTACTGTGGAATTGCAATCATTGTTTTACACCTAAATCCAAATGATTAATAATCTTTGACATTACAGTGAAAAAAATATATAAAGCACCAACTGCTCCCAGTTTTCATGCGCTGAACTCAAAGACATGGAACTTTTTCGATAAACACAACAGACCCTTTTCTCTCAAATATTGTTGACAAATCTGTCTAAACCTGTGTTAGTGAGCACTTCTGCTTTGTCCAGAGAATCCATCCCCCCTCACAGGCGTGGCATATCCAGATGCTGATTAGACGCATGAGTGTTACACAGGTGTGCCTTAGACTGTCTACAATAAAAGGACACTCACAATGCATCTGGGTCTAAAAACACGGCAGTTCATTAGGAATAGCTGTGTTTTTGGACCCAGGTGTATTGTTATGGATTACAGAGACCAGGCCAAAGGGAACTTTTAGAACAATATAGCATTTCTCTCACCAACGAAATGTAAGAAAGGCCGCTTTTCGTCGTAATGCACTTTATGAATTGTGTAGTTGTTGTCCTTGCCTGTTTTGTCTGTAATGTACTGCTGTGTGTTTTGGCTTATGTGTTTTATATTTTGTATGTCCTTGTCTTAGATTTTACCTCATGGGACTGCGGATGGAAATTAGCCTTGAGCTAAATCCGGCATATTTACAGCACTAGTTGTCTGTTCATTAATATGCACTGTCCCATTCAAATAAATTAATAAATGAAATGAAATGAAAAGAGAACTCTGAAGGTAAGCTGTTCAGATAATGTGGTTAATGCTATGCTAACAGCAGCTAAATGCTATCATCGGCACAACCACCTTTTACAAGCGCGGTATAAAATATGAATCTCGCAGGACATGCCTGTGTTAGTGAGGGCTGTCCTCTCTCCTGCGCTGAATCAGAGCTTCAGTCTGTTACGTTAGCATCTTTGGCCCGAGGTGGAGGACGATAGTGCTGGGATTTAAGGCTCTTTACGGGGAGTCAAGTCTTTGGGAGCTGTCCATTCCAAAGAGCCGTTCAAAAGAATGGCTCTTTTCAATATAAAATGTAAATCTTTGCTTTGACTTTAGTGCAAAAAGCGTTCACCTGTGTGGCCTGCTCCGTTGTTGGGCTGATTCTTGTGTTCGTTCAGGGGAGTTCTGGGTAAAATTGACCCCAAAAAAAGAGAGAGGGCATCAGACATAAAAGCCAAACATTATACAATTTAGAAAACTGAACTGCAATGATAAAGCAATGCAAAGGGGCAGTAATGTACACAAACACATTCAGAGTAAAGCAAACCACAGGAGGTAACTGTCCCCTTCACAGACAGTGTCCTTTGTGTTCTGCGCAGAGCCGTCACGGGGACATGCCTGAAAGCAGCCTCCAGAGCACGGGCAGCTCCAGATCTTCACACTCGCGCCCGCCCTCCCTCCACCACATGCACGAGGACGAGCGGCCGGTCCCCCGGAGGTCCCACAGCCACGGATACCCGCACGGACACAGCCAGCGCGGGAGGCTCAGGTAAACAAAGGACCAGAAAGCTGCTATTTGTGGTCAAAAACAAATGGACCCGCGCGGCTAGGGTGACCACCTCAAGTTGTAGATCAGCGCTGAAGCATTTCCTTTGCTGTTTCGACCCCAAATCACAAACACAGGTAGAAACGGGTCACAAAATATTCTAATCTGGAATGTTGTACTTTGTTTGCAAAATTAAGGACGTTTAATGCCTTAATTAAGCAGAGGAATGGAGTTACATTTGGATATTCAATGTGTGGGGTTAAATAATATTGTGAAATGGACAAAATAAATACTGAAAATTTCATCCCAACATGCAGTCAAACGTGCTTCGGACCATACTTCTTTGTATTTCTATGAATTTATGGCATAAAAGATGGAGAAATTTAGGCTGGATGCCCAACTGTAATTGCTTTTCAGTGATTATTAAGGCCTTCATGTTGGCACAGTTCCGTTGATAACGCAAACAAACTAAAAGAACAAAGACAACGCTGGATTCTCTACGTAAATGTAACTTTATTATCAAGGTCAAACATGCTGTGCACCAAAGAGGGACAGGTGGTCACCCTATGTGCGGCGGTCTGTCTGATTGCAGTCACAGAGAAACGTGTTGAATAGTGGGGAGTTGTCGCCGTTGCCTGGACAGTAAAGTCTGCTTCTCCTGGGAAAGTGTCTGAATGCAGAAGCGGGATATGCGAAGGGATTTATAACAGTAGAAATGAGTCGGGGCCACGGGTTAAAGTCATCTTCCTGCCTCTGTGGCGTATTGAGAACATTACCTTGTGTTTTTAGTTTCGACAAAGCATTGGAAACTCGTGATGGGCGAGTGAAGCCTTGTGACACTTCAAGGCTTTCCTGGCAAAATGTCTTGTAAAGGTTCGGAGCTTCAGAGCTGCTTCATTCTGTTGGAACACGTTTTCATTCTTTTCACACACTGCCTGATGTTGATGTTTCAATGATCAGGCCAATCACAGGACAATAAAGAGTCTTTTATTGTCACGGTAGTACAGCGGTTAGCGCTCATGCTTCACAGCTAGAAGGTCTGGGTTCGATTCCCACCTGGACGGGGCCTTTCTGTGTGGAGTTTGCATGTTCTCCCCGTGTCTGCATAGGTTTCCTCCGGTTTCCCCTATCACTAAAAAAACATGTACAATAGGCCAGGATGAATGAGAGTGTGTTTGAGAGTGCGCATGGTTGACAACGGATGCAAATGCTACAATCCAGTGTGGCTTGTTTACATGCATGAGATGTTCATTAACATGCACTGTCCTGACCAAATAAAATAAAAATGTTGTAACAAGCTTCTGTTCCACGGAGCTGCAGTGGGCGGGGCTGACTCTGCTGCTCCGCCTCTGAGGCAGGCCCATGGATGTATAATATTAACAGGGCAGGACATCAGTGTGTGATCTTTATTATTTCATTCAGTCAGAGCTCATTTAGCATCTATTTACTGTAGCTGGCGCTCCTGACGTTTCCCACGGCCAGGCGGAGAAAACCTGCACCATAAGAACACGGTCAAATGGGAAACGGGGGGAAATGCAGCACATTTATGTATCACCTATGGTTTATTTCACCAACGTAAGGACCAGAAAACATCTGTGGCAGTGGTGTTTTTTTTAGGTGGTCTGGGGTGGCATGAGGATCAGTGTTTTGAAGCACTTTGTATTATTATTTATTACTGCACAATATACAGTCTGAGGAATACCAAATTAACAATTTTAGGTTATATTACAGCTTTAAGTCTAATTTAACAAAATTAGACCTCTGTGCTGAATTTAAAAAAATAAAAAAAATTCTGAAATTAATATTTCTGAGGTCAAATCTCCACTGGAGCCAACTGAAATCCAAGCTGGGCTAATGGGTTGGATTTTGTCACTTACAAAGTGTCAGTCAGCATTGATATTTGCTCAGTAACGTTCATTGTGTCAACTTGCACTAAAGCATTCATAATATTCATTTTATTCTGTATTCTATCTGGGTAAAGATGCTGTCTTCACCAGTGGCGTAGCAAGGGTACCAAGGGACCCCAAGCAAGAATGTTGGTAGGGGCCCTCTGGTGGCCGCTCGGTGTACTGCACACTGGGAGAGAGGACGTCATTTGGGCAGTAGTGGGTCACCTGACAACTCCCATAATGCAGTTCACTGCATAAGTTTCCCTCAGAACAGAAGGCAGAGGTTCTTTGGGTCATGAAGAGAGTTACAATGAACTGGTTTCACTATTAGAAATATAATCTGGTGGAGCCATGAGTAAAAAGTCTGTCCACTGCTCATTATAAGTTAACATTAGGGAACCATGACTCACTAAAGCAGTGGTCGACAACGTCCGGCCCGGGGGACAACTTTGGCCTGTTGCCAATATTTTTTGGCCCGCCAGAGGATATCAAAAAAATAAACAAAAGTCTAACAGAGACTTAATTGTTCTTTATCCGCAAATGTTTTGCCCCTGATCTTTGCTTGTGTTTGGCACAACACCATTCCACTGTTGCATTTTAACTCTAAACAGCCTAACTTCTAGGTTAAATTGTGATTTGTTCCGATCCTCATACTTTACCTCATCCAGGCGCTACAGCGCTGCTCACACAACTGCGGCGTGCCGGTGTTACGCCGAAAACTGCATGACCGCCTAAAAATGCACCCCCTCTTCAACTCTCACGCTTTCACCGTGAGACACACACATTTGAGTGCTTTCACACACTCTCACGCCACACTCCTCATATAATTGTTAAGAGACAGTCCTAGAAACCTTCCTGTCGTTGTTTCATCTGTGAGCGGTCATGCAGTTTTCGGCGTAACAGTGATGTCACCAAATAATCTTTGCAAACGGAGATGACCTCGTTGCAGATGAGGCACAGAGGTTTAGCATTCACATATCCAGGTAGGATGAAACCATATGTTTGTCTCCATTCCTCCCTAAAACACCTGTTTTCACTGTCCACTTTTCTTTTTTGTCCTTTGGAAAGCGACATGTTTGTGATGCTAACTTTATTTTTGCTAGTGCTGTGTAACCCGCGAAAATCCGACAGACTCGGGGATAGTATTGTTTCAAACAATATTTTATTTTTACATAAAAAAAATATGTATAGTTTGGGGTTATCTAGTATTGAATATCCATGCGTGAATAAATCTATTTTTTTATCAATGGACCGGCTGGCCCGCCACCTATTGGCATAAAAAAATATTGGCCCGAAGCCAAGCCAACTTGCAGACCCCTGCATTAAAGCATGCAGCAGGATGGGGATGAACAGCGCCACACAGCATTGGTGGAGAGATGATGTAACTGCATCACCAAAATCATAAGGAAAACTGTATGTCAAGCGTTTATTGCAGGCTTCTGAATAACGGGTTGGTTCGTGGGGGCCCTTGACTGTTGCGGGCCCCAGGCAGCTGCCTGCCTTGCCCCTATGGCAAGCTATGCCTCTGGTCTTAACAAGCAGTCATTAGCACGCGTTAGCACTGCTAATGATTTTGTGAGTGGGGGAGGGTGTGTGTTAATGAGGAAACACTGTCACAAATATTCTTCCTAATGCTCTGAGTGGGGTGGCACTAGGCCCCTGATTTCTACGGGCCACCCCCTAGAAACGTCCCTGTCAGCCGATTTGATACTCGACTCACAGAGTGAAGCACTTTTTGAAACGTTTGATACTTTAGTCATGTGATCCGTTTTTAGCGAAACAGGCTCCTGCACAGTGCTTCGAAGCAATCTGCTTCAGGAAGAGCGCCGGGTTTTTTGCCCATGACTAATGGAAGCACAAAGCCGAGTAGAGCAGAGCAGAATGAGGTAGAGTAGAACTGTAGAAGAAGAAACAACGTAAATGGGATTAATTATATGCTGATGTTATGTGATGTTATATGTAAAGCAGGGCCCCTCGATCACTCCTCCCAGCCACAGATTGGAGTGCTTTAGCGACGCTGGCTTCAGTAAACTCTTTTATTGTTATCATATGTCAGCGCAGCGGGCCGGTGCAGCTCGCCCGATTGGGATTCCTGCGTCCGCGTCGCGGATGTCTGACAGGAGAATTACATTACGACACACTCTTGTCTCAGACTTCGCTTGTAAGTGTCCTCCATCCGTCTGAGCTCCACTCTCTCCGCCGCTCGTTTGATTAATCAGCCCTCATATTCACAGGACAAGCAGCAGGAGTTATTAAATCACAGGCAGCGCCAAAGACTGTCCGCTATAACTCTCCTCTGTGGGGGAAATAGTGTTTTTGGCTGGCGTTGGCTTTTATTTAAAGCAGGTAAAAGAGTGGAGCATCTGAAACTGTTACACAACAAAGCATTTTAATGTGGGATTTTCCGAAATATACCTACAGTTCGTTTATAGGTTCAGAGCTGGGAGTGCATGCTAACATTTGTTAACGGGGATTCGTCATTTTGCATCACTGTTTCCATATCATTACTAATCAAATACTCACAATACTGTTTCCTGGTAATTTACAGTGTTAGAGTAAGCGCTTGGGGTTAGTCGTAATACAGTTCCCAGATTTTCGCGGGCATTTTTTGTGATGGGAGGACAGACACCTGTCGCCTTGAGACTCTGAGTCCACACAATCTGAGGAACAGACAAGTGTCTGTTTATTTATTTCACTCATTAGCATTGAGCTTCAGCTCTTTCAGATCAGTTGCAGAGTTAATGAATTTTTGCAGGAAAATTGCGGGGTTTTGGAAGAGTTTCAATGCTGCCCTGATTTTGCCGAGTTTGTTTTTGATTTTGCGTTAATAGTTGCGGTCGCAACATCACAAAATCCTGGAGGGACTTTGTGTCTCCTGTTTTCATTTAAATGCTATAATTACCATGTTTCTGTCCTATTCAATAGATTATATCTTTTTTGCATGGATGCGTGTTTGGTTTAGGATTTATTTTCATATTTGAGCCATGTGTCCCTTCTTGATGCTGGAACAAGTTTATCTTTTCTTATCATCTTGTCTTACCCTATATTTTCTGATCCCGATTTTTGATGCCAGTTCTTGAATTCTGAAAAATAGTAAAGCAAAGTGAAAATAACAAACAAATGGGCTGAATTTGAGACATAAAAGACAGGAAAGGTTTGTCTCAACTTTGGCCATGTATATTAAAAGTTAAATGTACCTATTTAGTAAATGTAGGTTATTTGTTTTTAATGTATGCAATAAATGTACTCGAGTGAATTAAATGTGATAATGTTGTTTATCAGGTGCGTCTGGGTGGTCCCCCTGTACCTCAGAGCTGCTGAAGCTCTATGGGAAATCCCATTGAAGTTCTGCTTTTAGAAAGCAGCCTGCGTGCAACTGATTGTTGTGAAGTTCGGCTTCAAAGCACGGGGTGGTGTTGTTACACCCACCAGCTGAATGCTCCTGCTCTATGTCTGTGAGAGCAGCATTAGCATTAGCATTAGCATTAGCAGAGCCGGTGACCCAGGCGGCAGCATTAGCTGCTATCACTGTGAAGCTACAAGAGGAAACTGAAGCTGTTGAGACCAATATGACAGAGATGGACTTTATTTCAGTCATTGGACGGCATGATTTATGGAAGCTTTGAAAAGAATAGTTTTGTTAAGAGACTTCTGTGGAGAGTAAAACCATGTTTTCTGGCATTAGCTCCTCCTGCTTTAGCTGCTACTAGCAACATACATCATGACACAAACAGCTCAGAGTTAGCCCGAATGTGGACTTGGTTTCTTTGTTTAGTCCCAGTGAAACTGTGTGTCTGTTCAGGCTTCCTTCAGGTGCTCCAGTTTCCCCTGCCACTACTATTAAAAACATGTACAATATGGCCCTCTGTGTGCTATTACGTAAGGTTTTTAGTGGGATTTTTCAGTATATAAAGGTGCGTTCCAGCTGGTAACTGGTAAATTTCCCTCTTCCCACTTGGGAAAATGCCTTGGAATGCCGCTTGAACTGGTAATTACAACTTGTAAACTCGGAAACCTCAAGATTGCTACAAGTTTGTATATGAGATGAAGACAGTAATGTCTCCCAGTGGAGGAGAGCAGCTAATGATAAAGCTGTGACAAAACTTTCAACATAACGTTAAGTCACATGTTATATGTGACTTTATTTATATTGCTATACAAATCAAATGTATTATTATTATTATTATTATTATTATTATTATATGTGGTTTGGAGAAACTTTAGCTTAGTACCAGTTGCCTGTGCCTGGAACGCACCATAAATCCTAGTCTGATTTATAGAGTTTATTTTTGTTCACTAACACATTCATTTGTTCACATTCAAAAACAAAACAAGATATCCAAAATCCCTCTGAACAAGGCTCTATCCATTAATTTTATTTACATACAAAATGTCTTCCCCCCTGCAGTGGCTGGCGTTAATAAGTTTGGCGCTCCTACAAAGATGAATATAAGTTATAATGTCAGAATGTCGGGGCGAGGGTTGTGTACACGCTCCCTGCTCTGTCTGTTTCTCTCTGACCTTGTGTTTATGCCCGTAGTAACTCTGGAGGCATTATGGGTACCAGGGGAGTGTGAAATTAGCTTGGCCGGTCAGCAGCCCGCCCATCGGCACAATCCAGCAAGTTCCTGTAGAACACGCCATCATTTCAGCAGCCTTGTCCCTCGGCGCCACGGTTCAACAGCCTGCCTGTACCTCCGCGGGGAAAAAAACGGGCTGATGGAAAGACTAGGAAGGAGGGACTGTCGGGTCACAGAACTTCGCCACTGTAAATATACCACCATGTTGGCTCCTGTTAGTTTGGTTGTTAAAAATAGGCCAGTATAGCTCGGATATCCATTTTAGATGAGCAGGCTGGTTAAGTTAAGACTTTTAGGTTGCATTGACACCTGAGACTCGGGACCAAACATTGTTTCAGCTTTCCAATTTCCGCGATTCACATTCACACCTCTCTTTTGTCTATCCTCTGCATGTCTGTGATGGCACTGTGTCAAAACCTTCTACAGATGAAAACAGTGAACAAGAAACGCGCTTCTCTGACAGGTTGATTAAACTCCACTTCCTTTTCCGTTTCTTGTTTACAAGTGGTATCAGATATAGTTTTTTCTTTTTGTACTTTTTAAAGGGATATTTCAGGATTTTTCACATAGGGCCTCATTTCCTAGTTATCCAGAGTGTTGTTGATTTATGGAGATTTATAAATATACATATATATATATATATATATATATATATATATATGTATATATATATATATATATATATATATATATAATTCATGCAGTCCTTATATTTGAAGAGTTTAGTGGTGCTAGGCTAGTGCATGTCTATGGCATTAAAAACAGTCTGACCCAAGCACAGTGCACCTGAGGCAAATCACTTACAACACCAGACTACCAATATATCTGTGTTGACTGAATAATATTTGAAATATAACCATTTTGCATTTAAAAGAACTTATATATAACTTATCTACAGTAGTTTGTTTACCTGCGGCCGGCATTACTACACGTGGAATTCACAAAGGAGCTTTCTACAAATCAGATATGGCAACGTTTGGAGGACTACCCCATGATTTTGAAGAGGTTTTTCTTGCAGCCTACTAGTTACCATAGACATGTACTAGCCTAGTACTAGCCTAGCACCACTAAACTCTTCAAATATAAGGACTGCATGAATAAAAAAATATATATATAATATATATATAAAATATATATATATATATATATACAGTATAAAAACTCTTCCTCACCCTCCGCGGGCGGTCTCTTTTTCCTCCAAGCTCGGGTCCTCTACCAGAGGCCTGGGAGCTTGAGGGTTCTGCGCAGTATCTTTGCTGTTCCTAGAACTGCACTTTTCTAGACCGAGATGTCTGATGTATTTCCTGGGATCTGCTGGAGCCACTCATCCAGTTTGGGGGTCACTGCCCCAAGTGCCCCAACGACCACGGGCACCACTGATGCCTTCACTCTCCAGGCCTTCTCTAGCTCTTCTCTGAGCCCCTGGTATTTCTCTAGTTTCTCGTGTTCCTTTTTCCTGATGTTGAAGTCGCTTGGTATTGCTATGTCAACCACCACGGCTTTCCTCTGCTCTTTGTCCACCACCACAATGTCCGGTTGGTTCATTACCATTCTGTCCGTCTGTATCTGGAAGTCCCACAGGATCTTGGCTCGGTCATTCTCTACCACCTTTGGAGGTGTTTCCCACTTTGACCTTGGGGTTTCCAGCCCATACTCTGCACAGATGTTCCTGTACACTATGCCAGCCACTTGGTTAAGACGCTCCATGTAAGCTTTCCCTGCCAGCATCTTACACCCTGCAGTTATGTGCTGGATTGTCTCATTGGCCTCTTTGCACAGTCTACACCTGGGGTCTTGTCTGGTGTGATAGATCTGGGCCTCTATTGCTCGGGTGCTCAAGGCCTGCTCCTGTGCAGCCATGATGAGCCTCTGTGCTGTCCTTCAGGCCAGCTCTGTCTAGCCATTGGTAGGATTTCTTGATATCCGCCACTTCAGTTATGTTTCGGTGGTACATCCCATGTAGGGGCTTGTCCTCCCATGACGGGACCTCCAGCGCTTCATCTTCTGTTCCCCATTGTCTGAGACATTCACTGAGCACGTCATCTGTTGGAGCCTTGTCCTTGATGTACTTGTGGATCTTGGATGTTTCATCCTGGATAGTGGCTCTCACGCTCACTAGTCCTCGGCCTCCTTCCTTACGGCTAGTGTACAGTCTCAGGGTGCTGGGGTGGAACCCTCCATGCATGGTTAGGAGCTTCCGTGTCTTAACATCTGTGGTCTGTATCTCATCCTTTGGCCAGCTTATTATTCCTGCAGGGTATAATAACATATATATATATATATATATATATATATATATATATATATATATATATATATATATATATATATGTTGTTATATATATATGAAATATCTCTTTAATATGGCAGTGACATTAAGGTTGGGGTAAGTCTCCCCCTTCGTCCTTTAGGAGCAGGGTGAGGGTTAAGGTTTGGGTGGGCCGATTGTTAAGGTTAGGGTAAGCCTCGCCCTTCTTCCTTTAGGAGAAGGCAGAGGGTTAAGGTTTGGGTAAGGATAAGGATAAGGGAGAGGGTTAAGTTTAGGGTAAGGAGGGTGGACAGAGTTTTAAGGTTGGGGTAAGCCTCGCCCTTCTTCCTTTAGGAGAAGGCAGAGGGTTAAGGTTTGGATAAGGATAAGGGAGAGGGTTAAGTTTAGGGAAAGGAGGGTGGGCAGATTGTTAAGGTTGGGGTAAGCCTCGCCCTTCTTCATTTAGGAGAAGGCAGAGGGTTAAGATTAGGGTAAGGATGGTGGACAGAGTTTTAAGGTTGGGGTAAGCCTCGCCCTTCTTCCTTTAGGAGAAGGCAGAGGGTTAAGGTTTGGATAAGGATAAGGAGAGGGTTAAGTTTAGGGAAAGGAGGGTGGGCAGATTGTTAAGGTTGGGGTAAGCCTCGCCCTTCTTCCTTTAGGAGAAGGCAGAGGGTTAAGGTTTGGATAAGGATAAGGGAGAGGGTTAAGTTTAGGGAAAGGAGGGTGGGCAGATTGTTAAGGTTGGGGTAAGCCTCGCCCTTCTTCCTTTAGGAGAAGGCAGAGGGTTAAGATTAGGGTAAGGATGGTGGACAGAGTTTTAAGGTTGGGGTAAGCCTTGCCCTTCTTCCTTTAGGAGAAGGCAGAGGGTTAAGGTTTGGATAAGGATCAGGGAGAGGGTTACGTTTAGGGAAAGGAGGGTGGGCAGATTGTTATGGTTGGGGTAAGCCTCACCAGTCACAGCAGCAGGACAAAGGCATGCAGATGAATTTAAAGATGCGGGACCGCAGTGATGGCTTCTTGTATAGTTCCAAATCAATGTGAATTTTGAGATATTTCAAAGCTGTGGCCTCAAATGCATCACTATCCAGTAATAAAGCTGCCGAGACTTTCTTGGATGTGCCATATTCCTTGTTGAGAGACTTCATTACACCTTTGGCAATCTTATGCATATTCTTCTTTACTTTTTTGATCTGCCAGTCCTGAAGGTCAATCTCTTCCTGGGCTTTTTGAATCAGGCGATCTGCAAAGGGTTTATACAGATTATTTTCTCTCTGAACATTAGGAACATTCTTGAAGATTTTCCGTGTCAACTCCAACACGACAGCTGTAGTCGTAACCTGGCCTGGAGACAGTTCTGACATGTGTGCACTTTTAGAGGAATCAGTTTCCTCCTCTTTGGGAGTATGTAGGACAATGGCCGGTACGTCTGCTGATATATTGGAGGGTACAGATGCTTTGGGGTGCACCATTGACCTCTCGAATATGTTGTATCTTTGGCTGTTGAAGAAAGACTCAGAGTCTGACACTGTTGGCTTGTCCATGCAGATTTCAAACATGTCGATGTTGTTAAGATAATCTAATGGATCCTGCCTCATGAATATGCAGATTTTCTTGATGAATTTTGCCACTTCATATTGGACAAAAGAGTTCAGGACATGAAACGTTGTACTTGTCACTTGTCCCTGATTAAATAAGAGTGCCGTTTCTGAGCGACCTCTTCCTGAGCGACCTCCTCCTGAGTATGCGGTCAGCTTGTTGTACCAGTCAAACAGATAAAAATGGCAATACATCATCTTAACCAGCTTGTCCGAAAGCCTCAACACATCATCGCTTTGGAGATATTCATTGAGCCTTTGCTGACTGGCACTTGACCCATGATGCGCAGTCATATTCAGCGCTTGGAAGATGTCGTCAACATCACGCTGGATTTCCTCATAGTCTTTCTCTGGCGTTCTAGGTCGGCTAGCCAGTCCGGGAGATTCTGGACTAGCCGTTCCACCAGAGGGAATTGAGGAGGATCCTGTGGGACTTGCTGAACCAGCAGATGCAACTTCCATCAGGATTTTGTTGTCAATGTTTTCCTGCATCTTTTTGAAATGTTTCCTGGCAAACAGAGAACAGCAGCAATAACACGGGCCTCGTTTGCGTTCGTAGATTGAGCCCTCTGATCTGGTGTGGGCCTCTGGTTCAGCGGACTGCCCGCTCACAGGACTGTTGGCAGCACTGCGTGAAGCAGCACAGGAGCATTTGAGGGCATTGAGGCATATTTGAAGACAGCGTTTTGCCCGATCTAATATGTTCCGGCGGGTTTCCACTTTCTGCAGTTTGGAAGCGACTCTAAACTCTAACTCCTGTGTGTGCTGTGTCCCCGTGGAAAGAATGCTGTTGACATTGTCGGACACTTCGGTCTCGATGAGCGCGGTAAGCTCATGTGATACATTGCTCAGATCCACCACTTGGGTGGAGGGCACGTTTAAAGCCTGACCAAATATTAAACCTATGGACTGTTGGAGCACAGTGGTGATGGTTTGAAACGCTCTGTTCGACTCCTCGTCGTTCAAGCACCTCACTCTGACCTCCTCCCTGGGAATAACAACCCTTAAAACGTTTGTTGTCAAAGTCTGTATCAGCTGAACAAACATTGACAGGAGAATGTTAGTTGTTTCAATGTCACACGTCCCGTTTGACAGCATTGTCCACTGAACAGGGCTAATTCTGTCGAAATGAGACCTCACGATTTGCAGGAGACCTTCTGAGGTGATGGAAATCTCACCGCGGGCTTGCAGTCTCATCGTCTCCATTGCTATGCTGTTTTGATGAAGGTAAACCACAAGAAGACTAAACAAAATTGAAATTAACACGAAAACAAACAGAATAGTAGTTTAGTTGGACAGTTTAAGCTGCAGCTGCCTGCCACAAACGTCTGGGATGTAATGATTTTCTGCTCAGAGAATCACACACTTACATAACCACTGCATTCCGCATAAACAGAAGGCCAAAGATATGACATCACACTTCAGAACAATTCCGCATATCATTATAGAGTTCCAGAGCAGGTAATAAATGCCCATATATGGTCATGTTCAAAGCAGCCAGAGGGGAAAACAGAGAAGGGGGAAAATAAACCTGAACTTTCTCTTATTTCTCCACCATTACAAATGGTAACAAATGCTGAATTATGAATATACTAATAGATAAAGATACAGAGACATGGAGAGGAGCAAAGTGGTTCAACGGCCCATATAAGTACTTCGAAAACAGACAATGCTAACCAGGAAGCTAACATTAGCTCCATACTATGCTAGCGTTAGCAACAAGTGCTGTTTTTCCCTTCTACTGAACAATTTGCTGTGAAAAACATCTATATAGACCCAATTTTGGCTTGACTTTATTGGTGTGTGATACATGTTTTTATAGTTTGCCAGAAAACATCTATCCACTTTATTCCTGCAGTGGCTTATTTAGAAACAAGGATGGGGGAGTTTCCGCTGAGATGCCGGAAGTTGCTCTGAGCCATTGGTTTACAGTGGTTTCCAGGGTGAGTTTTTGTTTCACATAGAGGTTTAGTTCAACATTTTAAGATGATTTTCTAAATGATCAGCCTCTGTATAACCTTTGAAAAGATGCCCTCACACAGCTCAGGAACATGTTTCACTGTTCACGGTTGAATTAAAAACCTGAGAAAGTGACATTTATGGCTCTGGAACATGTAGTGTTTGGAACATGCTTGTGGACTAAAGCTGGACTTAAAATGACATGAAATGTCTTAATACTATCATCCATTTTAGATTTCTTAGTTATGGAAATAGCATTCCAACTATTCTCTGCAAAACCTTTGAGCTTTTGAACTACAGACATGGCGTGTTTCAGCATAAATGCTACCAAATAAACCAATAAATTAATGTAATGAGGCTTCGTAAACTGACTGTAGCTCAGTTCAATCCAAAAATGTGAAGATCTTCGCGGATATTGACCAATCAACATGAAACAAAAATACTGGCAATACATTCTCTAAGCTTAAAGTACCACATCTGAGTAAAGTCTTTGTGAAAGATCGTAGAATTAGAAGATATCCACAGGATACCCCCCGGATAATTTCAATCGGTTCACTGAAAAGAGCTGGCTCTTTTGGCTCCCACATGGTTCTTCATTTTTCTTTACTTATACAGTTTAAATTTCAGATTAAATTTTCATTCATGACTTGTTAAATGAGTCATTCTACAGCTCCCTGCACAAAACAACCATAATCAAGAATAAAGCAAGAAATGAAACAAACATGAACAAATGAACAAAATATTTTATTTTACTCATTGCTATTATATGGCTTATCGTTGTCTGTGTTGTTGTGTTGTTGTTTGTTGAGAAAAGAGGAGACCACACCGAAAGTTGTATCAGAGATGCAGATGTTGAGGTAAATCTTCAAAAAATCAAAAAAGCAGCATCACACACTCAAGTAGCCGATGTCCATATTTATTCATCAGAGATTACATTTCAGCATTGCCTTTTTCAGATCAATATTTTTTTTCTTTTTTGAACCACAGTGTTGTTTGCTGTCTTCAGACATCAAAGTTGATTTGCGGAGGTGGTGGAGCCATTGTTTATTATGGCAACACCCACACTTTTATAGCAGGAATTAGTTTCATGTATGTGCTTTCTTATTTACTGTCAAAACCCTGTTAGTGTTTCTCAGTGGTCCCCCCAGTCCTTTTGCTGCCTGTGTCTGTTCCTGCTCCAGGCCCGACGGTAAATGGCCACAGGCTCCAGACATCACTGAAGTCACAACTTTAGCCAGGACTCCTCTACTACTGCTTTAGTTGCTTTTGTAATGATCCCATATGGGTTACAAAAGCTACTCCCAACTTGTAACCTCAATCGTACAGTGAGTTTCAGCTTCAACAACTCTATTTAAATGGAAAGAAACCCACCCAGACCTGATAAGAACTCCACACAGAAAGAGACGTGACATGGGGGTCCTGTTTCCATTATTACATGTCCAAAACTATTACAAACTGTTTATTATATTTCCCAAACCATGCCTGCTTAAAATGATTATGAGGCAGTTGGCTTCGACTTTGAAGAAGCTCAAGAATGATTTTGGCAGTTTTTACTGTGATCTCGGAGGTGCTAATTGTCCCGTGCCTCCAGCGCGACTCTGTTCATTTCCCATATTGACTTTTACAATTCCGGTGTGCCTCTCCGTTTGTTCAAATGTTCTGAAATATAAACATTGACTTTTTTTCCCCATGCTGCTCTCTACCTGCTGTGTCCTGTCCCGTTGGCAGTGACAGCCCCAGCAGCCATAAGTCAGGAGTCAGGACACTGTTTTTGGTCCATCGCCTTTTCTCATTCTTCCGTCCTTCAGCTGGAATAGAGATTTAAAATGCACTGTCATGGTTTTAGTGAGCAATGTGAGGTCATAAATTCAGACTTTTAAGGGTGATAAATCATGCAAAACTGACCTTTTTTGGAGCTTTTAACCATTTAACCTAGTTATCCCGTCAAAAACATTCATATACTATAATATTTTGCTTATTTATGTAAATGGTTGTTTCTTCTTCTGCGGAAATTTTGACTTTGGTAGTGTCCTGCCCATTTTCAAAACCATAAACAATCATTATTTATTGGTTTATTTGGTCAGGACAGTGCATGTTAATGAACATACATGGGTCTCATGCATGTAAACAAGCCACACCAGATTGTAGCCTTGGGCTAATTTGCATCCGTCGTCCCCCATGCGCACTCTCAAACACACTCTCATTCATCCTGCCCTATTGTACATGTTTTAGTGGTAGGGGAAACCGGAGTACCCGGAGGAAACCTGTATTGTAAGTCTAAGTCGTATTTGATGGTACTGGGCTTCTGCAGGTGCTACTCAGGGTAATCTGTTATTTTAAACTATTCATCTTCATTTAATTAAGGCTTTAATGCATTTAAAGGAGGTGTTTTGTAGACACGGTTTACACCCAGTTTGAAGAGAATGAAGTCTAATTTGGGTCTATTGTTGACCCGTTTTAGTCCTGATTTGATCCCAATCCAACCGTTGTTGCTTGAAAAGTCAAATGTTTTATTGGGTGGTGCTTGATGTGAAAAGTTTGAGAACTGAATATTTTTGAAAACTATGGCTGCACAGTTTCAGTCCCATGACGTTTTCTTGTCATGCAAATCCCCAGCCGAGCACCGCAACAGAAATATCTCACCACTTACTGTGCCACAACAGATCACTTTTGTTTTCACCATTCAAAAGATACATCTTATAGTTCTGAATGGTTCGAATTGCTGATTGCTAATCCTAGTTTTGATATTTTCGAGAATGAAGTAGCATTTCTATTGTGATGTTAATACTGTGAAGATAGCTACCATAACATGAGATTGGGAAATAGTGACATAGTTACCTTAGTGTGACCATATTTCGACTTTAGGATCCCGACAACTTAATGCTCTTTTCACCTTGCACAGTGGGCTGCCTGTGTCACCTTCCCATTCTCACTCCTGTCCTCTTTCTTCCAATCAGTCACAGCAGCGGTCGGCCGGGACTGCATTATCCACGCTGCTTTAACTGGGAGGCAGCAAAAATGGCACAAGAATAAGGCCACATGACAATAGAAACCAAGAGGAGGAGCTGGATACCCCAACCAGCCGTGTCTTTAACTTTACGCCTAAGCCCACATTTCTTTGTGATAGCTTTGAATCTTCTTATACTGTGGACGGGGAAGGAATAGGAGAAAGGAAGTGACTGCAGCGCACCAGAGCAAGGAAATGTTGTCGATCATTGCAAGGGAGAAAGTAATGCTGATTATGGATATGTTTATAATGTTTCAGCTCACGGAGTTTCTATGAGGGGAAAGCCATATGCCGAAAATATATTTATGTGAAATAATGCTACATAAAACGTCACAACATTTGGGGGCATCCACGCGGGAAAGCGATAAACACAGAACGTTTTCACACCGCCAAGGGTTTGATGAATATGAGTAGCGTTACCAGTTCACCTTTGGCTGCTATTGTTGTTCACCTAGTTTGCCGCAATTAACTATACACCCATGGTCTATGTCTGGGTCTCCCCCAGTGTTTAAGCTCAAATCCGCCTAAAACTGTTAAATGGAGGCTAATTAGCATCCATGACTAGCGGCTGAAAGGCTAACGTTATATGATACTGTTACGATAGGCTACGGTTCTCTGTTGATGAGAAATGTTTCATAAACTATAAATTACAAGCACAACACGTTTCAATAAAATAAGTTCTGGACAGAACATACCAGCTATTTTCTGATCGTTATTGAGTGAAACATCCGACCAAAATAAACTGCAGACATTGGGTGTTTCCGCCGGACACGTAAATGTGGCTCACGTAATAATGCTCCATAAACAGACAGAAGCTCCGTTCATTTGTGCAAGACAAGAGACATGCAAGACATGTATTTAAGGGGGCGTGGCTTATCTTAATGAGATGTAAATGAACCCTATTGTCACCCCAGCTGCAGAGAGAGGTGAGAACTGCTCATTCTTGAAAGCCGTTTACTCATTTCAACCTTCGCTGAAGGCCTAAATTCAAGTGTCTACAAAATGGTCCAAATATGATCAGATTTCCATGTGTTACAGATTGTTGGAACGCTTGGAGACTACACTTTAATAATCTGTGAAAATCTCAATATGCCCCAGAACCAACTTGTGTCCCTGGTTCTAGTGGCTGGTCACAAATATGGTAATCAATTAATCTATGGTAATCAATTGTTTCCAAAAAAGTACAAGCAGAATGTCGTTCAGGAACAGCCCAAACACAAGCCTCAAATCAAATGCGAGCACATGGCCCAATGCGCTGCTTTTTTCTTTTCTTTTTTTCTTTAATTTTAGAGCACTGGGGGTTTTATTTTGTTTTGTATTGTGAGCCCAGGGGCACATTTTACTGTAAAGCAGCTTTGAAAAATTATAAAGCATTTTCAATGTATTTCTGAAATTACAAAAACTGCCTAATAATGAACATTTAGGCTACTTTATTTCAAAACTGACTTATTAGCCATTTATATCACGCTTGCACCATGAACCATACCGAACCGTGAGATAGCTGAACCGTTACACCCACTAATATTTACTTTTTTACCTGAGGTCCTGAGGTCATTCTAATACCGTGCAAATAGGGCTCTAGTCAGACTAGGCAAGAGATTCGACTTTCCCTTCATCCATGTAACCACGGTGACTTTCTAACCATTATTGGAAGCCCTCAAAAGGTTTTAGAAGGTGTTCCACTTTAACTATATCTCCTTCTATTTTCAAACCGCAAACGAGGAAGGGAGTTGAATTTAAACGGTGAACCATGTCTCCAACCCCATTTCTTCAGTTTTCATGTGCAGCATTTCATACGCACATTTTACTTTCAGACTGAAGTGCAGTTTATCATTGTGTAGCAGCGAAGAGATATCTCAGCGCGTCCTTCAGCATCGCAGTCTGATGACATACGTGCCCCTCAATGTCGCGGACAGAGGAGAATTGTAAAACCATCACGTGATTGTGCAGGAGTTTCTTTGTTCATGGCAACTTACTTCCTGATTCTAACTTACAATAGACTTGTTATACATTGGCGTTGGGGAGAGTCTGAGTGCATTCACGAGCTGCACAATCCATGGCAGGGCACCAGAGTTCACTTCAAGTGCATCGAGTGAACACGGCCTAATGGCTCGGCTGCTGTGGAGGAGAGTTGTGGCGTGGAGTTGAAACTACATGAAGGAGGAAGGGAGATGGAGTGTCTGCTAAATGCTCATAAACTAAACCGAGATCTTCTTCATCATCAGCATCATCTTTGCCGATTTGTTTGGTTTCCCTCCCTTTTATTGACAGTTGGCATGGTTACAGAGGCAGGGCTGGTGTCCTAGGAAACTGCAGCTTTTCTATAAACCTAGTGCTTATGAGCATGGAAATCAGAGAAATGCCTTTAGCTCTGAGCCTGGTCCTACAAATGTGCACATTCTGTTAGCCGTCGAATCCTGGAGCCATTTAAAAAGAGCATTCTATATAGGCAAAAACAGCGCAATACTAAGGTATGATATGTTACGTACCCTATGTTTTATCCGTTTAATGGCATTTATAAAATTTCTGTTGTTTCTTCAGCATTAACATCTTGTACATCGTGTAACATATCAAAAGGATATTTCAGGATTTTGGACATTGGGCCTCATTTCCTAGTTATCCAGAGTGTTGTTGATGTCTGGAGATATTTTTTTCTTAAATTCATGCAGTTCTTATATTTGAAGAGTCTAGTGGCGCTAGGCTAGGGCAAGGCTAAAGCATTTCTATGGTAACAGCTAGCCTGCATTAAAAACAGTCTGATCCACTCCACAGTGCACCTGAGGTAAATCACTTATAACACCAGACTAACCATATAATATAAATAAGAGTCTAGTAGCCTAGCGCCACTAGACTCTTAAAATATAAGAACTGCATGAATTGAAAAAAAACAACAACAACACTCTGGATAACTAGGAAATGAGGCCCTATGTCAAAAATCCTGAAATATCCCTTTAAGACGACGTTTAGTGACCATTGGATGTGTAGCTGGCCCCACAAACAGCAGAAACCTAACTAAATTTGATTTAGCATCAACACTTTTAGACACTAATTTGTATCTAAAGGTGTTGTTGTCTTTATCATAGTTTAAATTTAAATTTCTTATGCATGCCCTTATAGCCTTATAGTTAAAAGTTTTTTTTAGTTTATTATTAAACTAAATTATGTGTGCACGATCGACCGAAAAATCGTCCTACTTGTGAACCTGTTCATAACCAATAAAACATATTCTGATTCTGAAGTAAAATCCCCAAAGGTCTGTACGTTTGTTAAGGATTTCTACATTTTTTCTAAGCTTAGATCTAAATGTGGTTGATGAGTCGACAACAGCTGAAAATATCTGGGTCATTCATAATTTGCGATGATTGATGGCTAATGCTAAAGGCTATAGGAAAATTACATTGAGCAGGCTAAGGGAAAAGTCTCCTGGACTAGCTGACTTGCTGTCTGCATACGTTAGGATCGAATGTTGCTTCTCCTCTCCAGATTGTGAGTTAAGGGTTAGAATTAAAATAGAATGAAACTTTGGTACAGTGCTCTTTTCTTGCATGTCGTGGAGGTCGTAACGCATGCGACAAGTCACATTTTCAACATGAAGATGACCAACGACATAAACACATAAACATAGACAACAATAGAGGAGGAGAGAGATGGAAATACGTCACTTTTCTGAATCTGTGGCAGCTTTGTTGATGTTGCTGTTAAAATGCACTTCCAGTAAAGCGTTGGTAAAACCGGTGTAATTTGCATTTTGAGGCAGAGGAGGTGATGTCAGCAGCTTATTAATGTAACTGATAGTTACTTTTAAAATCAAGTAATCAGTAAAGTAGCTAGTAATCACAAGTAATCAGATTACCTTTTCAAGTAATCTGTGGCAACACTAATGAAAATTAGCTTGGTGCTAAATCTAGTGCAGCTGCACATTGTCCTTCAAATAAATAAACAAACTAAACCTAAATTACAGCGACTGCGTTACTGCTGTAACCGCACAGATCCGTCTGTCGATCTCACGCTCCATCGGCCCCTCACTCACAAACAAGACCCAGAGATACTTGAACTCCTCCACTTAAGGACTCTCCACCAACCTGGAGAGGGCTCAAGGAAAGATACATTTGAGCTTAATGTTAGTTTTCTGATTTTTGTGGGATCAGGTAGGCATCTATGGCTTCTCACATGTCTGCTCAGGATTAGCTGGAAAATGTGCCTGTTGGAAACCCGACAGACAGGGGGAGCATTCAGGGAGCGCTGCTGTTGAGAAGAAGGCACGCTCCGTCTGCCCGGACCTTCCCAAATGCATGAAACTGGAAGGCTGGCGTAGACACGCGTCACTCCGGCGACGCACAGGCACACATCCTCCAAGCGATCCCATTTTGGGGCTGTCGGTGTGACTTTGACACAGCCTCGTCTCTGTGCGGGGCCCCTCCCTCGCCCCGCGTGCTGCCGCGCTGTGCACACATTAACATGCGGCAGCCATCCCGGCCCCTCTGTCCCTGCGGTAATTGGAAAGCCGTCAGCCAGCCGCTCTCTCGATAGCAGTGGGGCACGGGGGGGAATGCCGGTGTAAGATATGGAGAGTGAGGAGAAGCTATAGCCGGAGCGGAGCCAAACAAAGCTTGAAATGGGGGAAAGGGGCGAACAGAAAGATGTAGAAAAATGTTAAGGTCATAAATGAGCTAATCCCAGCGAATGAAACCGTAAAAGGAGGATGCAGTGTGAAGGGAATAGTCACGTTCTGTGTTGGTTCGTTAGGACTGAAGGGCAAAAGTGTAACGTAAAACAGATCAGTCTCTACTGTCATTAAATGTCTATAGCAGGGCACTTCGAACAGTCTTACGTAAAGACAATGTATTGATGTTCATTTCAAGTAACCACTGACAACAGCAGGCAGGATTGGGAATGCTCCTTGCACAGCACAAAGTAGTGATGAATGGGGACTGCTGTTGTATTCCAATTGAGCGGCGGAGTGCGGAGATACATTGTGCCGAAATGTTAAAGACAGGACTGAGAGGGCAAACGGAGCCGGAGAATGACTGAGTGAAGGAGGGGATTTAAGGTGAAGGAGCAGGGAGGAGCAACAATTAAATCAACCGGGCTGGATCCCCCCCTCCCCAGCGACGCACGGCCACACGTACACACGCTCACCCTGCCTCACCCTCCCTCAGCCTCCCTCAGCCTGCCTCAGGGAGCTATGGACATCACACCAGCATCACACAGGTCCAGCGAGCATATGTGTGAGCCTATGAGCTGTTAGCCACTGGCTGGCGGTGGCGGCTGCCATGCTAACAGAGCTGCGATGTTAGCAGCGGAGGGGGCAGTCTGTGCCTGCGCGCACAGGCAGAATGCACATTGAGAGTGTTTGGCGTGTGAATGTGAGCAGGCTGTCTACGGGGAGGGGAGCCACGGAGCACAGCAGCAGCACAGCAGAGGGGTGGAGGGGAGAGCACAAGGCTGACCGGAGCCTCTCTCCTCCACAGCGGGACATCCTGGACCAGCGCTGGGCTGAAGCTCTCAGGATGGGCTGGACTCAGGCTTTCACACACCTCTGACTGACGCTGATGTGTGACGGCTCGGTGCCTGTCTAGGAGGATGCAGATAGAGCAGAGGACAGTGGAGCGTGTC
Organism: Neogobius melanostomus; assembly: GCA_007210695.1. NCBI lineage: Eukaryota > Metazoa > Chordata > Actinopteri > Gobiiformes > Gobiidae > Neogobius > Neogobius melanostomus. Next base: position 763,770 of record VHKM01000834.1, read on the forward strand.
TGACTCCTCTCAGGACATGGACATGTGACTGTTGACTGTGGGACACCTTTATGAATCCATCCAGGGGGTTCCACAGCCCTCTGCTCACCATGGCGGTGACCTCGGGCTTCACTTACCAACTCCCTGGGATTACCACAGTAACCTATGTGTTTGTTTACAGCCCTGGCTCTGTGCAGCGAGACACAAGCCCGCCCCATCACACTCCTCCCATGCTGTCGGGCCCCCGGGGGCCCAAGAGGAAACTCTACAGTGCTGTCCCAGGACGTACTTTTATTGTGGTGAAGCCCTACTCACCACAAGGAGAGGGAGAGATCCAGCTGAACCGCGGAGAGCGGGTGAAAGGTAAGCTGCTGCTGCTGTGATGTTCGTATGTTTGTGATCTAAACAGTGCTCACTCCTGATCACTCTTCTTCATCTCACAGCCATGACCACGTTTACATGCACGCAGGCACTCCTGTAGTGAGTGTGCTGCAGCTCTGCTTTCATACATTTGTGTGTGTGCTCTTCTCCATTCATGCTTCACTCCAGAGTATGACTGTAATGACGTAGAAGGTAACTCCATACTATTATTCTGCCCCTGCACCTCTCTCCCATGTGTTGGTCCTCCCTGTAGCTCTGGTCTCTATGCAGCCAGCCACTCACTTGGAATCAGTGGTTACTTCAAGTCGAGGGCATGCAAATTCAAGTGGCTCCCTTTGTGCTTTGGGTTGTTGTCATGCATAAGCCGGGTCCCGTCGCTCTCCACACGAGCCAGGTTTTTAAACTGCCCTTATCACCAGTGCACAGACACCTGACCCTCACAGCCCACTTCCTGCCACTTCACTTACCTCTGCATGGATCAAACCCGCATTAGCCTAATGGATACAGTCCCCCATGTCCTCAGAAAGGCCCGCGTCACTGTCCCTGCTGGACCTGAACAGGAAGTACGCATTAGGGCCAATTTGGAATTTAGTATTGGGTTTAAGTGTGTACGGTCAACAGTAGTGCACAATCCCATTTCTGGAGCTTGGTTAGCTCTAAAGTTTGTGTTTCTATGTAAAATAGCCTCTTTATCTGAAGTCACATCAAAGTTGCATGTATAGTTGGCAGAATTTTGATTGTGTGGCTATTTTTCAGAGAATATGAATGATAACACTCATAGTTAGAAGTTGTGTGAAGCCATTTATGGTCAAACAATTGACCCTGATCAAAAGTTTACATACCCAAGTTCTTAATACTGTGTATTGCTCCTTTTAATATCAATGATGGCTTGGATTCTTTTGTAGTCGTTTTGGATGGGCCTCTTTTTTCCTCGGATGGTGAAACTTGCCAGTGTTTTTGGCAAAAACCTCCAGTTCCTGTAAATTCCTGGGCTGTCTTGCATGAACTGCACAGTGGCTCCACAGTGGCTCAATGATATTGCTGTCAGGAGACTGAGATGGCCACTCCAGAACCTTCACTTTATTCTGCTGTAGCCAATGAGAGGTCGACATGGCCTTGTGCTTTGGATCATTGTCGTGTTGGAACGTCCAAGTGCGTCCCATGTGCAGCTTCCAGACTGATGAGTGACACGTTTCCTCGAGTATTCTTTAATAACATGCTGCATTCATCCTGAAATCAGTTTTGACCAAGTTCACTGAAGCTCAGACATCCCCAAAACATCAGTGATCCACCTCCGTGTTTCACTGTAGGAATGGTGCACCGTTCATCACAGGCCTTGTTGACTCCTCCAAATGTAATGATGGTGGCCAAAAAGTTCCATTTTGATTTCATCATTCCAGAAATGTTGAGGCTTGTCTCTGTGCTGTTTGGCATATTGTAAGTGGATACTTTGTGGCATTTGCGAAGTAATGGCTTTCTTCTGCAAATTGTCCATGCAGCCCATTTTTCATCAAGTGCCTCCTTATTGCGCATCTGGAAGTAGCTGCACATCTTATTTGATACAGTCCTTCCTTTCTTTGCATCCACAATTGTTGTGCCAGTTTCTACTGAAATTATTTTTGTTGGTATACCTGACCGTGGTTTAGTTTCAATAACTGCTGATTGATACTCTCAGTACATTGGATATCTTTTTTTATAACCCTTTCCCATTTTATACAGTTCATCTACCTTTTCTTTCAGATCCTCTGACAATTCGTTTGCTTTCCTCATGAATCAGAAAACACCAGTGCAGCACTTGTGTGCATATTACCAGGCCAAGATCACCAGGGTTTGCAACTTTGGATCAGGGTCATTGTGGTAGTTTATTTTGCCATTATGATTTAAAAAGAGTAAACTCAGTTGTTTTTGTTATAATTCATATTCTCTGAAAAATAGTCCCAAAAAAACATCAAAAATTCTGGCAGGGTATGTAAACTTTTGAGCACATCTGTAAGTGTTTTTGTTTGGTATACAGCTACGGTGAGTTATTGTAGAATGCTACTTAAATATTTTGACAATCTGTATTATGAACCTCCAGCCTTTTGTGCGTAGCGTTCATTTTGGTTGTGCAGAAAACCCAGCCAGTGCCACAGCCTCGCCAAGTCAGCCATATGGCCTTTTTATGGTACACTGGCAACCAAAGCCAGTCATGTGTCCCCTTCTGTGTGGTCCTGTATTACTGCTCATTTAACAGACAAAGAGAGTCTCTGTATTTTAGCACAATAATACACTGATTTACAGACAGTGAGCAGGAACTATTTACTCAATCATGTTGGCAGGACTGCACAATCTGTCATTCAAAGCTCCTAAAACACATTTAATTTGATCTAAATTACACAGCTCTTTTAACAGTTGTTCCATCCATCCATCCATCCATCCATTTTCTTCCACTTGTCCGTTGCCGGGTCGTGGGGGCAGCTGTTGGAGCTGCACCAGCCCCTATGGCTCCTCCTGCAGGTGGTGGGTCCACAGAAGGACGGCCTCATGGTTCTAACCGGGCCTGTTAGTCTCTCATAAGGGGCTTCTGAACCGCTCTTTGTCTGACCCGTCACCTAGGACCTGTTTGCCATGGGAGACCCTACCAGGGGCATGAAGCCCCAGACAACAGAGCTCCAGGATCATTCAGGCTCAAACCCCTCCACCACGTTAAGGTGGCGGTTCCAGGGGGGACAGTTGTTCCATAAACTTAAAACTGAAATCAAAGGCATGTTTTTCTTTCCCTGTCTGTCAAAATTAAGACTGAACAAAGAATAAGCGAAGACCAAACCAAAACCGAATCAGAACAAAAGGAGTAAGCTCATGAATTTTCATTTAAAGTTATGATTCACTTTTGTTTGAGTCTTAAATCCATGTGGAAGTTGTATTGTTTGGCCCTGGAAGACATCCCTGTTTAGTTACTATTATCAGTCAGTAACAAATCCTTTGACTCCCACAGTATTTAAAGGGGACATAGGGTAAGGTTATGAACACTTTACTGTCCCTGAAAAGAACAACAGCCTGTCAGGAGCAGGGGGCGACCGCAATGCTGCGCTCAGATCATGTCTGATGACAGCTCATGTGCTCAGCCTATGGCAAACACCTACCCAAACACCGGGACAACTCCACCCAAAAAGGTCCACACCGTCCAGGAAGCAAACCCGAGTCCTTACTGTGAGGGAAAAAGTGCTAACCACTTTTATCGCCGCTTTTTCTTTTACACGAGACACTTTGGCATTAATATAATATAATATTAAGGGCTCCAAAACTATTAAAGCATTTTAGAAAATGTATCAGTCAAACATTATGGAGAAGTATAGAACACTTGTATGATGATCATTAGAAAAGAAGTTAATCGCGGACGCATAACGTAATTTTGATTGTTTCAGTTTAAGTTTTGTGCTTACGTGTTACCGTCGTTGATATTAGAGAAACTGTATTATGTGTCATCTTTGGACTTAGTGTCACAGTTGTAAAAGGGGATAGGCAGTATACTTAAAGTACACATTTTTCTTATTGTATAATGTATAAGATCTTTGAAAAACATGTGACTTGTGAACTAAATGTTTATAATTACCGAAGAAAATAAACTACTACTACTAATATTGTAGGTCTCTAACAGATAGATGCAAGGCAATTTAAAGCCACACCGTGTTAGCCTGGCTAACGCCACGCTGCTGTGTGCGCTCGAATCATTTGGAACTTCACAGCAGTCTGGGGACCATGGCCGAAATCTTCACATGGAATTGAGGACCAATCACAGAACGAGGAGGGACAGTAAGAAGATGACGCACTATTCGACATACGGAAGCTTGTAGTTTGTTTATGGATAAAAAATAAATAAATACAAGTTTATTTACGGATCCAACATGACAGCAGCAGATGCGACGCCATCTTTTGATCAAGCTTTAGAACGTGTTCTAAATAGTTTAGTTTGAAAGTTTACAGCAGGTACGTCATACGTCATTGGATACAATGACACGATTGGCTATGGCTACGTGCAGACGCATGAGAGACATTCAGCACAATAAACCGATATGGACAATCGTAAACCACACCTCTCCTACCAGAAAATGAATTGGTCACCAGACTAAATATCATTTGTGATTGTAGTCTGGCGTTTTGAGACTTGGCCTTGATTGGCTAAAACAAGGAGCTCTCAACCCAATCAGCACCAGCAAACGCTCTGCTAAAAGTCTGTTCTCAAATGATTTATACAAGAGTTATTCCAGATTAGTATTTCCGTGCTCATGATATTTGCCAGATTAGTGAACCTATGGTGTACACAACATGTAGCGTTCCAAAATGATAAACCAAAGGAGATTATGAAATGTAAAGTTCCCAAAGTACCCCTTGAGGTATTCATTTATACTCCAAGTACCCCCTCGAGGATCAAAGTGAGCAACTAAACGTCGAGTGTTATGCTCAAAATACGCTTTAAATTAAACCTTTATTGAAAAAACATCATTAAAACGAACTTTTCTTTGAAAGAAATATTGAAATTCTACTCAGTTTCACCTTTTTTTAATCTGAGGTCATTCCAAGTTACCCCTGTCTAGTGCTCAAGCACCCCCAGCGGTCCCCGTACCCCTGGTTGGGAAACACTGATCTTGATGTGCTCAGAAATATCGTCAAATCTATGTAGAAAGAATAACTGCCCCGCCTCCAGCCTCCAGCTTTAATTAGCAGGATGTCACGGCTAACCGTTCAAACGATGTGTAATTATTTTCCGTTGGTTAGCGACCTCTGAACTTGTTCTCTCAGAGGCAGCTGGCCCTGGGTTTGATACATTATACATTTGATCTAATCTGTGCTCAAAAGTGGCTAATAGGGCTCATTTGCACTAAAGGACAGAAGACGATGGGAGAATTTACATCTTCATCACTTCATTAACGGGACAAAGAACAAAAATCAAGCGCGAAGCCGTGTTTCATTAGATCACGGCGTTGACGCACTGAAGTCTTTTGAGGCTGGTCATTTTGTGAATTACACAGAGAACATGAGTCACACTGGTTGGACTTCTGATTGGAGATTGCCATTTGCTGTGTGTGTCACACTGTGCGTGTTTGAGCAATATTTTCGATTGTACGTACAGTAACGGTCAAAGGTTTAGAAATGCTTTTTTATGTATTGTTTTGTTTTATTTCAATACTGTTTACATTGTAGATTCTCACTGAAAAGCATTCAATTAAAAAAAAAGGTGAAATCGCCGCCTTTTGCTTTGATTTCTGCTTTGCACTTTGGACATTACATTTCTCAAAGAGCTTCACGATGTCGTCACAGAAATGGTTTGGACTTCACAGACGTGAAACCATTTCAGGGACAAGGACCTGATGAAGCTCACTGAGGAAAGGCCAAGAATTAAGGGTGGCAATTCAGGAGAGTTTCAAATATAAAACATATTTGGTGTTGTTTCCTCCATAATCCCATGTGTTCATTCATAGTTTAATGCCTTCAATGAGAATCACACAATGGAAATAGTGTTGGAAATAAAGAAAAGCCAAAACATAAAACACAGGTATTGTAGGTCTAAAATATCTAATTGCAAGTTTCTAGTAGATGATATTTGTTGTAAAACCAGGACAGATCACATTTGAACGATGAGTGTAATACGAGCTAATACAAGGATCACATGCATGTCCGCTCGTATGACTGTGTGTGAGGTCTTAACTACAGGGTCAGACAGAGACTGTTGTGGGGCTAAGTCTCTGCTTTAAACCAATTTTCTTTGGTGTGTCATCACGAGACTAAAATTTCCAACTCAATTTCGATACTGAAAATAAATTTGGTCCACGACCGTCATGTTAAAAACTGTCTGTTTCTTCATGAACAGTAACAGGATCAGAACAGTGCAGTCATTTAAAGCACAAACAATATTAAAACAGGCCTTTAAAAAGATATATTCATGAGTCAAGTGCAGATAGGAAACATGTAACTATACAGTTTTATTGAGAAATTTTAGGAGAAAGAACGGCCTAATATCCAATGCTAACAGATACGAAACAAATCAAATGGATGCCGCTAGGCTAAGCTACGCCATAGGAATGAATAGAGCGCTAAGCTAACGTGCAAATTCTAAAGATTCTATCAAAACGCTTGCTCTTTTCGACCTGGTCCAGCAGCAGTAATCAGAGTACTTCCTTCCTGCTGTGCTCTGGCAGTGGGAGGAGAGGCGACTGTGTGTGCCGAGGGTGAAAGTATCGATACCTAAATTGATACTTATTTTATTATCAATACAGTATTGAGGAATCCATTTTTTGACAACTATACTCTTTAACCAGAACACAGAGAGGAGAAACCTCAAAGATCACAAATAAAGGTCACTAATATATAATTACTGTGAAGGATACTTGTACCAAAATAAAGGATTACAGACTGTGTAAAGCTTCGTCTTGTCTTTGGACAGAGCTGCTCGTGTTAAAGAAAAACGTGGCCTGTGTTTGCTTCCTGTTGCTATTCCATGGCCATTTTGTGATGTTGTTTGAATTTATCTGGCCCTAAAGTAAAAAAAAGAAAGAAAAAAAGAACAATAATCCAGTTATTGTTTGGGTGGATGTTCTACAGTTGACCGTCCTCTGCGATTGGCTGACTGACTTCATGAAAGACTGTTCTGCAGATTCCTGAAAATGAAAACAGTGAAAGGCATTGTGGTTTAAATGAATGATGAGTCTCAAAAACTCACAGCTCAATTTGCTTAATTAATATTGATTGTGTGTCGAGCAGAGTGATATACTCTGTAATTGTATGAATGCTCTGAGCTTGTTAAGGATTTGTGTTCATCCTAAAGTGTACATAGGCATCTGTACTGCAGCAGAGTAATTAAATACATACAACACGGACATATTTTCACGAACATAGTTACTACAGTTTAAGAAATTACAAGAAATGTGAACTACTTATCACACCAAGTATCACCTTATAATCATTAGACCTTCCAAGTATCACCGGGCCTGGATCAAGGTCAAGTCAGGACTAAACCAGGTTTAAACTGGAAGTAAACCATGTCCATGACTGTCTTTTGGGGTCGCCCCTGGCCACCAGGGGGTGGTATTACAGCTATGTCAGCTCCCCGCCATGCGGACCATGTAGAAACGCGTTCCTCGCCCATTGGTTTAGACAGTATTGCACAAAATTTGAGACTATCAAGCAGTTTGTAAAGCACTGGTAAATACTTGATTCATCCTTTATAAGACGTTTATACAGTTTCACAAAGCGTTGTTAACCTTAATAAGCACCAACACTGCACACCTCCATGTGTCTGGTCAAGGTTAGGAAAAGGATTTGGGCTCATTGTCTTATAGGATCTAAACTTATTCATTCATGGACTATAGCTTCCAGTGTAAAATGTCTGTGACCAGTGTGAGTCTAGACCAGGTTTCTACCAACCAGTAGATTTTATCAATTTGAACCAAATCTGCAAACATTTAGGTAAATAATGTCAAGGACACAATTAAAAGTTATTTTCTTCAATCATTTTTAAATATCTTCTTGGCTACTACCTCTCCAGGGTGAACTCGTCCTAAGTCGCATAGTTACACAAGGTGTAACTAACAGGTCATAAAGGTTGGGGACACCTGGTCCACCCTCGTCAGCTCGGAGACAGCCACTGGTTCACACTTATCGAATGGCGTTTGTCCATCCCCTTCACTCACTGTCACATATGCCACGGCGGGCTGTGATTCTGCAGCGCCGTACCACTTCATTGTGTGCGTGTGCATACAGGTGTGTGTGTGTGTGTGTGTGTGTGTGTGTGTGTGTGTGTGTGTGTGTGTGTGTGTGTGTGTGTGTGTGTGTGTGTGCGTGCGCCCGCTCGATGTGGGTAATCCTTTTAGCACTCTCTATTAACAGCTCTGCCCCGTAGCCGCACCGTACTGTTTGTTTCCGCTGTCCTCCCGTTGATGTAATCTGATCTCATCATCCGGATGGGCACTTCTGGAGAGGCCACTTACCGTCGCCACGGTTACAGAGAGGAAGCATACCTCCATAGCCTGGTCAGTCTTACCGTGGCGGGAATGGTGTGAGATTTTCAGCAACAGAAGTTCTCAAAAGACGTCAACGTGTGTGTCTTTGCTGTAAAGATGCTGGATTATGTCAACAACAACTACAAAAATCTAATCAAATGCAGTTGAGCCTACTGAAAATCCATAGTTTCTACTTAATAAAAGACCTGGAATACACATTACTGAAGGGACAACAGAATGGCGATGAAGTTTTGTGATCCTCAATGAGAACAATGTGGACAAATGCTGCCTTTTGGTGGGGTTTATGGAATCATTCAGAGCCAAGACAAATATTAGAGGAAAGAAGCAGCTAAAAGAAGTCCTATGAAGGTAAGCAAGATGCTAATGTTATGCTAACACCAGCTGCGCTAACAGTGGCTAAATGCTATCATTGGCAAGATCACCTTTTTCAACAGCAGTCTGATGTTGTGAAATATTAAATCTGCATGACCTGCATGTTTTAGTGAGGGCTGCCCTCTTTCCTCTGGCCAATCAGAGGCCAGCGTCTGTTCATGTCACAGTCTGGGTTTAGCGCTTTGACCACGGCCAAAGTGAAAAACACACCATAAATCTGTTCTCCTATGCATCTAAAGTTCAACTTCAAACTCTGTCTCTGTTTGATCTGCAAACTCCTTTGCACAGATGGGTGAGTGCAGTTAGTCTAAATCTTTAGTTTTCTCGATTATGCCACCTTTGAAATGGTCGAGTGTAGGGCTGGGTACTGTTAAACGTTACTAGCATGATATCAAACAAAAAATGTAGGTACTACTGGTATCGAAAAAAAGCAGGTCCCGTAAAAAAATTACAGTTTTGATGCTTTTGGTCCAGGGACAGCATGGTTGTTTCAGCTCAAATAAGTGCTTTTCCCCCCTGAATGTTCCCTTTTCCCCTTATTTTCCCCCAATATTTCCCTCATTTTTGCACATTTGTATTACAATTTTTTTCTCAATAATCCCCCTATTTTTTCCAGAATTGTCACCCCATATTTCCCATCATTTTTTCTTACACAATTTTTCCTTATTATTCCCACAATTTCTCCCAATTTTCCACCTTTTTTCCCCCCAATATTGCTCTGTTTTCTGAAAAGCATTGTCCTGAATTGAAAACCAAGTATGGTTAAAGTACTGGTTAAAAAAGGTACCCAGCCCTAGTCGGGTGTAATCATGTTAATGTAAAGTGTGTGAGTACGTCTCTAAACCTCTCTGTTCCAGTGTGCAGTCGTTTGACTCGTGGCTTGCTCAGAGCAGGCTGTTTACATGCAGCAGTAACCGCGTTCTCCAGTTGTTCCACTCCCATTAGAGAGATTGGATCAGTGAGACACGGTTTTTTTGCCATTGGAAATGAGTTGGTTTCCCTGACGTGAAATAAACCTCTGCGTTTCCCCGCGATGTGCCTGAAGTATGACAGTACGCAAAGTGCAGCGCGTGTGTGGAGCTCCACGCCGCCTGCAGCATTAGAGGCGCTGTCCTCACATTCCTCTTGTGAACAAGGTGACACGTTTAGGAGCTTTGGGAACACACACACACACACACACACACACACACACACACACACACACACCAGCCCGTGCACTCTCCGCAAACGCCATTATAAATCTTGCAGACAGCCTTGAAAATGAAACCAGCACAAGTAACGTTGAGATTAGACATTCACGAACATGATTAATGAGGTTCGGCCGCGCCCAGTGTGTTCGGAATATTAACAGCGCCAGTGGCCAGTGAGGATACCTGAGCACGATCAACTCCAGATCCTTGTTTTGAAGTCGCAGCTAACCACAAAAGCTAAGACTACTCAGGTAGTATAATGTGAAAAAAACGGCTCTTCATACTTCAACTGTGAATGCTCCTGGATGTGTTTCAGATGTACAGGTGAAACTCGGAAAATTTGAACATCGTGAAAAAGTTCATTTATTTCTGTAATTCAGTTTAAAATGTGAAACTAATGTGATATAGACTCATGGCATGCAAAGTGACATATGTCAAGCCTTTCTTTGTTTTAATTGTGAACATTTTGGCTCACAGTTAGCTTATGGAAGACCAGGATGCTTCAACCAGAGGAATCTGACATCTGAAGCCCATGTCCAGGATCCGTCTGTGTGTGGAGGCTCTTGATGCACTGACTCCAGCCTCAGTCCACTCCTTGTGAAGATCCCCCACACTTTTGAATGGCCTTTTCCTGACAGTCCTCTCCAGACTGCACTCATCCCTGCGGCTTGTGCACCTTTTTCTTCCACACTTTTTCCTTCCACTTAACTTTCTATGAATGTGCTTTGATACAGCCCTTTGAGAACATCCAACTTCTTTTGCTCTGACCTTTTGAGCCTTTTGTCAATGATGGTTTTCTGCACAACTGTCAGGTCAGCAGTCTTCCCCATGATGGTGAATTCTACTGAACCACTGAGAAACCATTTAAAGTCTCAGGGACCCTTTGCAGGAGTTTTGGATTCATTAGCTAACGACAGGGAGACACTCGAGCTACAATAATAGTCCCTTTTCACAATATTCTAATCTTCTGAGTTTTTGAATATGTATTTTTTTTTACAAGCTGTGAACCAAAATCATCATGCAAAGTGAGCCTTTATTTGTTATAATTTTGATAATTATGGCTCACAGCTTGTAAAACTCCAAATAAAAAATCTCAGAAAATTAGATAATTTTGAAAATGGACTGTTAGCCATAATCATCAATTATAACAAACAACGGCTTGACATATGTCACTTTGCCTGCCATAAGTCTATAACCTATAACCTATATCATATATTAGTTAATTACAGAAATAAATCAACTTTTTCTAACTTTCCGAGTTTCACCCCGCCTGAATTGAGCGCATTTTCTCCAGTTCGGCTTTACCCAAACCCAAAAACGTCTCAACCGGAGAGCAACAGTGTAATGCCTCATTTGAAAGCTAAGACCTACAAAAGTAATTGTAACTTTTTTGTCACGTTGTTGACATGTTTTTGTCACTTTTTAAAGTGTTTTTGTCATGTTTTGTTGGTTTTGTTGCTTTATCATCTTTTTCTTGCTTTTTGTCATGTTTTCACCACATTTGTGTCGTTTTTGTCATGTTTTTTGTTGCTTTTATCATTGCTTTTTGTCACTTTTTTGCGATATTTCCCTCATTTTCGTCACTACTTTGATGCTTTTGATGCTTTTAGATTTGGGTAAAGCCAAACTGGAGACAATGTGCTGGATTCAAGTGGGGGTTTAGAGGTGAAAATCTAATCACAATACCGATTCTGGAAAACTGATTCTGAAAACGACACGCTCCAGCAGCTTCTGGTACTAGCACCGATGTCCGACAGTAGCCACATCCACGGTGCTGAAGAGGCAGAGTTTGTTGATCATGGGGAGTGAGGAGATCAGGGTTCTTAGACTCTGTCCACATCAAGTCAAGCTCAGGACTAAACCCAAAAATCCAGCATATCATCCGCACGATTTTGGAGGTCTGTGAACAAACATTTTACCAACTATGTCCCAGACGTTCACATGTCTCCATCGTTACGGCGTCTCCACAACTTTTACTAAAATGATGACATCACAGAGCCAGTGTCGTGTCTGTTATTCATAATTTACAGACCTTGTAATGGCTTTTACAGTCCTCCACTCCTCTGCCCTACAGTGAACCACAGGCGACAGTAGAAATCCGGTCAGTTTTTTTCTGCTTTGGTCCTGTGACGTCTGAAGCATAAATCCACCTCCTCGTCTCTTCTGTAGATCATTTCATTTTTACAGAGTGTTACTGTTTACTTTCCAAAATGTTTACTGCGCGTGCTACTTCTTCAGTCTTGTTCTATTATCTGTGGTAGCGTCACAGCGCCGCACACAGGCCTGGCAGATGAATCGCAGTAGTTTTACTCCACACGGCTTCATGAGGACGCACACATTTACTGAGCTGGCTCCGTGTTTCTTTAGAACGTTTTGTCTTTGTGTGAAATAGCCTTAAAGGGACAGGCGATTTGCAGCGCAGGTCCAACTGGAAACCAAAGAGGGGAAACTTTGATGATGTAGATCAATATTCTCTCAACAGGATAATGTAAGACAGTGATCAAGATGTGTTTAGAATTAGCACCAAACTCTTGTAAAAGTATCATAACTCCCCTCTCTCTGCACGTATCACTGACGAAGCTTTCAGCCTCCATCAGTCACAGCTGCATCTGAGCTCCAACCACTCAGCCACTGTCTCCCTTATTACATGATATTAATCATCATTCCCATTCTCTCGTACACGTGTCTCGCCAGCTAACCAGCCAGCTTTTTTGACAAGAGTAATAAGCATATTTTTCTGTTTCTAAGCAACAGATGCTGTTGCGCATTACAATACAGAGATATCACTTAAGACAGACGTAATGGCCGCATTACTCCATGAGAGCTGTAAAAGGATTGATTCAGCAGAGGAAAGTGCTCCGTCTGTGCGGCTTTAATCCATGTGTAGGTCAGCCTGCACTGAACCAAGTCCTGAACTCCGGCTAAACGCGGCTGTTAGCATCACACTGGGAGAATTCATTAGCCCGCCTCTCTCCAGCCTGGTAAAAGAGTGTGCGAATGGTGTGGAACTGCGCTAATCTCTCATAATCTGCTTTAGAGCGCCATTCCGCGTCTATTTGCCTTTGTGTGTGGAATCGGGGGAAGTAATTGCCTCCCACAAGTTAGATCAACAGCCGCTTTTGCCTTTTCATAACCAGCTGTCCAAGTATCTGGTGTGCATACGGAAACAGCCCGCCACTCTCTCTATGCGCTTCAGAAGATGTGGTTTTATTCTCCGTCGTGTTGATAAGAAAATGAACTCTCCATTACAATAACTACACTGTGATTCAATGAATCAGTTGAGAGCTTTCACATCTTAGGTTCCTTTTGTGAGTCTGTGTACAAATACTGCATCAACTTTCCCTCCGTAAAGGGAATCTGCCATGCAGTATAAACTCTTTTTCTCCCAGTCTCGGGACATCTCCTCTTAAAGACATGCTGCTTAATTTCACCCAATACAGTAGAGAGAATAAAACTGAAACATTAATGATGGTGACAAAAGGCAGGCCTCTCCTCAGACCTGACACATAACTTCACCAGCTCGTCTGTGTTCAATGTCTTTTACAAAAATAGCATCTGGTATTGTTCACGTATTTGGTCTTTTCAGGGTTTTTACCACAGTTTAGCTCGGCGGTTCTCAGGACCCACCATCACTGTAGGATGATCTGCCATCCAAATAAGAATTGAGTTTTTCTTTGTAATGTAGAATATAGATCCCAAGGGTCCGATCTTTGGTCTCAAAACACATCGAGTCCGTGGTGGGAAGGGGAGGGAGAGGGTTGTGGGGGAGTGGGGGTGAACATGTGCATTTGTTTTGTTTCACGTTTACAGCCAAGCGCGGGCCGGTCAGCGCCACAGTGGACGGCTGTAGCTCGTTCTCGAGACATGAACATTGTTTAGCTCACAATGGGAAATAAAGTGTTTAGTTTGACCTGTGAGAGCCTAAAGCTTAAGGAAGAACACAAGGCAGCGTGATGTAAACGAGGAAATGAATGTCAGAGCAGTCACCTCATCTTGTGACGTCCTCTCACAAGTGGCGAAGGTGAATTGTGCATATCCGCCACTCAGTTCACCAGAGGACTGCACACCTCGTGTGCCAGGCACTAGATCTGGCCCCATGAATGCATGTGTATAGGCTTAAATACGCCTATACGCATGAAATAAATGTTTCCCAGAGGGGTTCTCAAGGTGTGACCTTTAGAAGAGGCCACCACCAAGTGCCCAAAGTTACATGTTTTTATTTACTTTTTACGAAAGAAGGATTTGTATATCTAATTTTGACACTGATTTGTTTAGCTTTTAAAGGAACAGGCCACAGTTTTTTAATACTGCGATATTTTCTTACCTTAGCGTAGATGAGTTGATATGTAGCTGTCTGGTCTTTACACTTGCCCTCAGTCACATAAACAGAGCACAGACGGTGTCAGCATATAGCCTCTCCTGCTCTCCTCTATGGGGTCAAACGGGAGTGAAGATAGAAGCGACCAAGCTCTTCCACGGTTTCCCCTATTTTAATACAGTTACATGAAAAGTTACACGATCCAAGTTTAGTCACTCAAAATTGAACATGTCAATTTTCTAAGTGGATAAAAAGGGGAACCATATTGTAAGGTGTAGTAATATCCTATAGTACTATATTGCAAGGCGTAATAATATTACTACGCCTTGCAATATAGTTCCCCTTTTATCCACACTATATGCTAATACCGTCTGTGCTCTGTTTGCGTGAATGAGTGCACGTGTAAAGACCAGACAGCTACATATCAACTCGTCTAAGCTAAGGTAAGAAGAGGCAAACATGTATCTTCATTTCAGTAGGTTTGAGTGTGTGAGATTTCCAAAATCTCCTCAGTAAAAACAATATGTTAATAGAATAAGGCAATAGCTGTATTGTTTTATATAATTCCATATGATTCTATTCTTTGACAGAATATTAGCCGTATTTTCTTCTTAATGTGGACTATTTATTCCCCATTCACCAAAAGTGCCTTCCCTCACATAGCTGTAAATACTTATGATGACGCTAAAATAACAATAGCTGCATGCGTGAAGTAGAACAACGGCTTTGGGCAAGAGCATCAGTGTCACACCAAACCCTGGAGCCGTCCAATCAGAGGAACACCGGGGTGCATGGCCCCGCCCACACACCTCCCTGCTTCCTGCTGTACACAAGCTGTCCCTCCGTTTGTCCTTTACCTCCTGACCACATCCACAGCGATTGTTTTGGAGAGATTACACTGCACGCTTAGCATAAGTCGAATGTACTGAGCAAGCGCTCCCACTAAATGCTAATGCGGGACACAGTTAATCAGTGTATGAATAAACATGAACACTACAGCAGCACAAGGCAACACATTCAGCTAAAACACCTGTCCGCTTCAGGGGCAGATCACAATCACACGGCACTCCAGTCGTACAATCACCAAATCACAGACAACTAACCGAAAAAGCATCAAAACAGTGACGAAAACGAGGATGAAAACACAACAAAAAAGTGACAAAAACACAACAAAAAAGCAATGAAAGAGTAACAAAAAAAGGACAAAAGAGACGAAAACACGACAAAAAAATGCTTCAAAATGTGATAAAAGCGGCAACAATGTAACAACAAAGATCACTTTTGTAGGTCTTAGCTTTCAGATGAGGCATTATGAAGCTTTTAGATTTGGGTAAAGCCGAACTGGAGAAAATGCTCTTGGTTCAGGCCACGCCCCCGCACCTATGTAAGAGGTTAAATAGGTGTGAATATCCAAAACAATCAGTCAGTATTTCTCGTGTTATTTTTGTGAGACTTGCGATCCACCATAAATGGTCCTGTGACCCACTTTTGGACCCCCAACATAGACATCTAGACTGTCATTGCTCACTCCTCTTCATTTACATTCATTACTCAATTTGAGAGAGAATCCCTGATGTAGCTCAGTCTCCTAAAAGCATGTTCCAAAAAAAAGGACAAAAAGGCGGGAAACTGAGCCCCCATGCGCTAACCATAAAACCAGCGTGGTTAAAAAGATTTCACTGTTCTCAGAGTTGTCACTGGAGTGTTTTTGACACGTGTAAAGTGCACATTGGTTTCCATGTTATAGCCAGTGGGTGAAGATAGCACTGTTTGGTGACTGTCATGACCATAGACATATTATTAATAGACCGTCAATACTCACTCCTCCCCGTTTACCATAATGACCGCATTCGAGGGGAAATCATGGCGGATTTACAGACTCCTCCTCCCCAGCTCTGACGAAGCATGTTCCTAATAAGGGCATAAGGGCGGGATTTTCACTGTAGACTCGGCCCTTGCGTGACGTGTAGCTCGCGCAGCTCCAATGCTAACAGTCCGACCTCCGTTAAGTAGGAGATTAAAAAAAAAATGTATTTCGAAAACCAGCCTGGTTTCTTTTTTTGTGACTAACCCAGCGTTATCTCAGGAGGAATATGTAGCCATAGAAAGTGTTAAAAAAATTGAAACCAGGCGTTAAAGAGTAACTAAACACCAAATCAAGTTTTTTTTACTGATAAACTGTCTCAATGGGTGTCTCATAGTGTTGTCCACTGGTCCCTGACATTATTCTGACATTATAGCGCAAACATGTGTTAAATCCTAACTTTGGCCTGAAAACGAATGGGTTGCGCCCCCTTCAGGGTAAACTCTGCTACTAAATTAGAATTTCCTGATTGGCTGGAGACGTGTCCACGGCCTCCACAGAACGTCATAAGCCGCACCAGCTCCACACATCGTCATCAGGTGCTGCCCATTGTCCTGCCCCTGTACCTGTGGTTTATAACCAAGTCCCTCCCACGTAATCAGTCTGCTGTGATTGTGCCAATGCAAAGGCCCACACACTCACCCCCCGCATGTCACCCCCAAACTTCAGAGACCGCCTCTTTCACAGCACTTTTTGACTTTTGTTTGTGGGTGGGGAAAGGCTTTGGCACGCCCGTTTAGGTACTCTTTAAAGTTGTTTTTAACGTGTCTAAAGTCCAATGCTTTTCAATGGCGATGATATGGAGGTACTACAGCAATGGTGGCCTCCAGTGTTGCGGTCATAAAGCAGAGCAGCTAGCGGCCATTGGTCATGACAGGGGACTGCCATTGCTGCAATTCACCTTATTTCGCCCCGCCCACTTGTGCCTCTTTTTGCCATCTGGACTTCCATTGTACTGACTTTCAGTAGAGAGCGCAGTCCGTTCACTAAGCAGAAAATGAGAGAAATGTTTCCTGCTAAAATATGCAGTATAGATGGATTTGTGTCAAATGTCCAATGTTGACAACATTGACTGACAACAAGAAAGGGGTATTTCATTTTTAACACCTTTATTAAGTAAGTAATTTAAGCAAGTGCTGTATTTGTCATTGTACAAGCGTAAAACAATATTGTGTTCAGGTGTTAGTCCTGAGCCGTTGTATTTAAACTTTGAGCACAACTGTAAATGGGGAGGAGTGAGCACAATATGTTATATCTATGGTTACAGCAAAACTCACACCGTGGAGTTGTAACAGACTGGAATCAATTTGAAAATGCATGTTGTCAAAGGGCAAGTGGAGTTTGGTTTCATTCAGTAATCCTGCATATTTAGCAGTATCCTTTATACTGTGCGTCACACGGACTCCAAACACCTTCATCAAACTTGTTCTGATCTTGTCCCGTGCCAAATTGCGTTTGTTTTCCAGTTCCTGTTGTTGATGTTAGCAGCATTGTGCCCTCTGCTGGCATTATGTATAACTGCATCATTTTTCTAACATTTGAATTCTTAAACTGTATTTTCTAGACACGTACTAAACAAATGTCAAGGTAAAATAAAAAGCAGTTTAAAAAAAGCACGCTAAAACTTACAAGTCATGTTTTAGCTGTTCCCTCCCCAAGAGCTCAAAAACGACATGAGCTTTGACAGTCCAGGAAGTGCTCCTCAAGTCCTTGTGCCTTCACCACGCTGAGGTTGAGCTGTTAAATTGCCTTCACATGTCCCGTTAAAGGCCCTGTACCTGATTTTTTATTTTTAATTACAGACAATGAAAGAGGAGGGCATTAAATGTGAACGTTAGTTGCGATCCCAGCTCACTCCGAACTTTCCAACATATTTGTAGCATCCAAATTCTTAACAATTCTATGAAGTTGATAAAAATGCTGTATTATTAGATGCACAGTGTGAAATGTTTAGTTTAGTTTTTTAGTTTATTTGTTTATTTGAGCAGTTAGTCTGTTAATCAAAAGGAGTGGGCCGAAGCAAAAGGCTTATAAGAGCCCACCCCCAAAATAAAAACAATAACATTTTATTTAACAATCAAAGCAAGGAACGTAGTGCAAGGTAACAAATCATAAACAAGCGAACATAGGGCAAGGTAACAACAAATAATAAAGAACAATAATAAAGAAACAACAGCAAAATAAACAACAGCAAAATAAAGAAACAGCAAAAGAATGTACTACAACACTTACAATATATATATCCAGTCAATACATCACACCAAATCGGCTATTTTGACACAGACCAAACTTACAAGGCACTATTTTAACTCATCCAGTAATAAACAGAAACAAGTAGATACAAAACACAACAGCTGTTTCATTTCTTGTACAATGTCTAGTACAGAGCAAGTAACAAATGATGATCATTAATATATTTCTTATACATTATTACCAATGCCAACCATTAGTACATTACTAGAATCACTAGTGTAACATTACCGGAAGTCACTAGTTTTATGTTATAAAGGCACGTTACTATGCAGTACATATTATACTTCGTGATCTTGCTACTTCCCAGTTGTCATTACCATCCTCAGTATAATATCAATTTGTGTACAATTTCCTCTTTTTCTTTTTTTCATGTATAATGTATTATGAAAGCCCTACATAGTGTAATGCATTAAAAAACATTAATACATATTATACTCCAAGATCTTGCTACTTCCCAGCTGTCATTACCATCCTCAATATAATTTTTAATTTGAGTTTAATTATTATTATTATTATTATTATTATTTTTATTTTTTATTTTTATTCATTTATTTATATATTTAGTTGCGTTATTTGTGAAGTGTGATATAAGCCCTGCATAGTGAGGTGCATTAAAAAGCCAGGGTGTAGAGCGGGCTAGTTGAAGAGGGCAGTAACTCCCCCTCAACAAACCCCCACCCAGCTGCCCTAACAGCATAGGAACATCATCTACAAAATCAGCTGAGTGGTGCATTAAAAGACAAGGTTTTGAGCCCGTTGGGAGGGTCCCTCTCAACAGATTCATAACTTGCCTACCCTAATTCTCAATTTGTAAATTTGAGCAATAGAATGACAACCGTTCCAAGCAGCAACACTCTTCCTTGATTATAGTTTATATAATGTTTGAGTTTACAATATACTGAAGAAGGACAGAACACTCTTTAACCCAGGGGTCACCAACGTGGTGCCCGCGGGCACCCAGGTGCCCTTTGGGGCATGCCCAGTAGCCCTTGAGACTTTTTCTAAGGTGTAAAACTCTTCATTTTCTTGCATCTGATTCTTAAAATACAAATATTTCTGTTCTTGTGACTCAGTACGACTTTAAAATAAAGCTATTGATATAATATGGGGTCAATATCCTATAAGTAAACGGTGTACATTTAAGTCTTTAGGATTTGTTTTTAACTGGTAGCTCTCGAACAACTCAATGCTCTTGAAGTAGCCCTCGGCTGAAAAAAGGTTGGTGACCCCTGCTTTAACCTCTTACCAAGCACATTTTCTCTAGTTCAGTTTTACCCAAATCTAAAAGCCTTTCGACCTGGAGCTTGCAGCCTATAGGCCAGAGTAAGGCCTCATTTGAAAGCTAAGACCTACAAAATTAATCGGGACTTTTTTGTTGCGTTGTTATGTCACATTTTTGTCACTTTATAATAGCGTTACTGTTGCTTTTCCGGCACTTTTGTTGTGTTTTCATCCTCGTTTTTGTCGCTATTTTGATGCTTCGTTCAAGAAGCTTTTAGATTTGGGTAAAGCCGAACTGGAGAAAATGTGCTCGGTTCAGGCGGAGGTTTAGAGGTTAAGGTCGAGATGTGAAACTGAAATGCCAGAGCCAAGCTGTCCAAAAGCATTTTCAAAATGTATACAAGTTATAACCAAGGATTTGTCACGTTCCGATACTGATCCAGTTATATTCTTAGGAAGGGCCAGACTGGAGTCGTATATAGATGCCTAACTCTGAGAGATGGCCTAGTGCTGATGTGTCCCAGTTTTCTCCTGCCCTTGAACGCACCGTGCGCTCACAAATCAAAAGTGCTCAGAGTCTCACTCCTCAAAAAGTTTTTTTTTGACAGTTTGGTGTTAACTGAGGCACACTAACACGCCCTGACAAACATACAGAAATATGTTTGTCTTTTGCATAAAACAAACTATTGTCTGTCTATTATTTAACCTCTTTCCCCCCACTTTAACCGGCTCATTTGAAAGCTAAGCCCTGCAAAACTGATCCCAACTGTTTTGACGTGTTGTCGCCGCAGTTTTATCACATTTTTTGAAGCGTTTTTGTCGTGTTTTCGTCTCTTTTTCATCCATTTTTGTTGTTGTCTTGTCGTGATTTTGTTACTTTTGCATGGCTTTTTCCATTCCTTTTATGTTGCTTTTGCATCACTCTTCAGTCATTTTTTGTTGCTTTTTTATTGTGTTATTGTTGCTTTTCCGGCAAGTTTTTTGCCACTCTTTGGGTAATGCCGAACTGGAGAAAATGTGCTGGGTTCAGGTGGGGGTTTAGAGGTTGATTTGATTTGATTTGATTTATTTATTTGAGCTATATTTACATCATTACATTTACATTTTCACACAAAACCAATAAAAATAAATAATAACTCAAAAGGAGTAGGCCGAAGCTTATAAGTGCCTACCCCGTATTCAAAACTAACAGGTTAAAGTGGATAATTGTGGCTTATGAACCTCAGCTTCGATACTGAACAAGTCCAGGCTCATATTTCCTCTGTTTGTAAAATGACATCAAATCTGTAGTAAGTGTGTGTAAGTGCTGTAAGTCCGCACACCGCGGTCCACCAGCAACCTTCTCTGTTTTCGACATCAGTGACCATTTCTCAGTTATGGAGTCCGTTATTGACAGTTTATGTAGAGAAATCCTGTTGTGCCGTTTTTGGAAGTGTGGCGACAGCGCGTGGGTCTGGCGCGTGTCCATGAATCAGTGTGAGTGCATTAGTGGCAGCGAGCCATTCGCCTCTCACTTCACTGTGGGGCCTCTGCAGGAGAACACAGGCGTCTGACGCATCCATTCATACCTGACAGACACATGAACACGTCTCCCATTCATTTGTTTGTTTGGCTTATATGTACAGTAGGCAAGGCTTTATTTATACTGCGCATTTCGTACACAAGGCACCCAGTACCCGTCAAACGTTTGGAAACGCTTTCCATGTGTTGCCTTTTTTATTTCCAACCCCATTGTGTGATTCTCACTGAAGACTTTAAAGGATCTGTATCATGCTATTTTAGCCATTCCAAAGTAAAGTATAGGCATATATATGATATATTGTACCTCTATCACTATGGAGTACTCATTTTTGAGAGAAATATAAGTATTTTCTGGGGGTATTTTCCCTACCCGGAAGACAAGACGCTTCGATTCAGTTAACTCCGCCCCTCTCTCCGCTCATTCCACATTTGCAGTATTATAAATATAAATATTGCTGCAAAAAGTGAAGTTACTTCACATAATGCAGTTATAAGGAGTTGACATGTGCAACAGTTTCATAAATGGCTAACACACATGCTAACAGTCGTTGTGATTGACTCACCGCTCAGTCTGGACTCCCCATGAGATCGCGTTGGTTATAAAAGTGAATCCACTTTGATTCTGGCCAAGGTTCACCAAGCATCCATCAGGTTGGTTGATAAAGTCGCTGAATCCCAGAAAGAAATTCCAACTTCTGGCGAGTGCACTCTTCTTTAGGAAGGTTGAATAGTCCTGTTCCTCTCGTAGCCAAACGCGAACCCGTGACATTATCGTTCGGTAAGAAAAAAGAACAGGCGTGTCCAGAGTAGGTTAGAAAGAGCTCAGTCTTCAAAAACAACACTTATGCTCGGATCCATGGCTCCTCCAGCCGTGGGTGCGCTTGATTAGCGTCGCGGGACAGCACAGACGCGTCGGAGAGTTTCTGCTTTCTTTTTTTTTTCAAAAAAAAATAAATAAAATTTAAAAAGCTGTTTTATTAATTAAAATCAGGCCGTAAGGCATTACATTACAGACGTAGAGCACTTCCTTTGTGACGACACAACTGAACAGCTCAGTGGTTTACCAGGAGAGGGCGGAGCAGCTGCTCAGAGAGCAGGATTCAGGAGGATTACTTAGAACTGTGTGAATGAAGCCAAAAACTGCTCTGGGGGTGTTTTTGATAAGGAAATAGCATAACAACATGGCTAAAAGCTCCAAAAAGTCGATTTTGCATGATATAGGACCTTTAAAGTATGGATGAACACATGGGGTTATGTTGGAACAACATTATTCTTAGCGTTATCTCAATGAGCTTCATAAGGTCTTTGCCCCTGTAATGGTTTCATCTCCTCACCCGCACCTGAAGCGAGCACATTTTCTCCAGTTTAGCTTTATCCAAATCTAAAGGTTTCTTGCCACAAAATGCCACAAAAGCGCACTAGAAAAGTGACAAAAATGCATCAAAAAGTGATTTTTTAAAAGTGACCAAAATGTGATGAAATCCACAAAAAAGCAACAGAGAAGTAATAAAATGTTTAAAAAAAAGTGACAAACTTTCAAATGCGCCGTTACACTGGTCTATAGGCTGTAAGCTTTAACATTTGGGTAAAGCTGAAGAAAGTGGAGAGAGAAAATGTTCTTGGTTAAGTTGGGGGTTAGGAGGTTAATAGTCTGTGAAGTCCAAACCATCTCTGTGACGACATCGTGAAGCTCAATGAGAAAAGTCAAAAGTGCAAAGCAGTAATCAAATTTAGTTTTGTTTGTTTTGTTGTTTTCAAACATAATTCAGTGTTTCCAAACTTGTGACCTTTGTTTATTATTTGAATTATAAAATGTATTACAGAATGCTCCATTGTTTAGAATACTAAATAGAAATAAAAATAGCGAAAGGGGGAGAAAAAAAAGGGAGGAGGTAGCTCATGTTAAGACAAACATGTGGAGGTCAGAATGACAAGCCTGTGTTGGAAAGTCCTTTAGAGCAGTGACCCTTCATTACCCTTGTCCTATGACGAGCCAACCCCCATGGTCACCCAACCCCCCCACCCAAAAAAGTAATATATAATAATTAGTAATGTATAATAATTAATATAGTATATATTGTATAAATATTGTAGTTTCCACACAGGTTTTTATTGAACAACAGATTTGCCTTTTATACTAAAATTATGATCAAAACCCAATAACAGTCATTTTAAAGGACTCTGGTAAGGGTGGGAACCTCTGGGTACCTCACAATAAATTTTTTTCTCTCTTTTTTTTGTATTGTTATGTCTTTTTTTTTGTCGACCGTCGCCCACTGCTCCTTACGGGTCGCCTCAGTGGCATCGAAGGATGGGTCAAATGCAGAGGACAAATTTCCCTACGGGGACAATAAAGTATACAAACAAACAGTATATTAAGCAGTAAAAATAAATAATACATACTTGTAATACAAGAAAGAGGGGAAAAACAAAAACAAAACAAACTACTACTCGTACTGTACCATTAGTGCCGCCGCCACTACTACTACTACTACTACTACTACTACTACTACTACTACTACTACACTACTACTACTACTACTACTACTACTACTACTACTACTACTACTACTACTACTACTACTACACTACTACTACTACTACTACTACACTACTACTACTACTACTACTACTACTACTACTACTACTACTACTACTACTACTACTACACTACTACTACTACTACTAACACCACCACCACCACCACCACCACCACCATCCACACCACTACTACCACCACTACTACTAAAACAAACATTTGATAAGGAATTTAGAGTAGAGTAAATCCACAGAACAGAAAATATAGAAACAAATATAGAAAAATAAATGGGTTTCATTAATTAATGAATTTTGATTGTAATTCAGTGTGTGGTGTTTTCCTCATCCATGGCCAGTTACTCATGTCAAAGAGGGCAATGTCCGCACACCGCTCCCCGCAGTACCTCACAATTCGTGGCTCACAGTAACGATAACCTTACGCTGATACTGCGATAATCAATGCATTGCACACCAAAAAACTATGAAACATCACATTCTTTTATAATACATTTGTGTGTTTGGTCCAAGCCTTCTACTGTCGTAACTGAATTCTTGATCATTATTGGCCTCTATTGACAGTTGAGCACTGTTGCCTCATTAATATGCATGACGTCATCAAAAGTATCGATATCAGAATAATAAGTATGGGCATGGTATCGTCCCAAAAAATATCGCAATATATCACTAAATTGATATATTGTCACCCCCCCCAGACTCTAGTGGTGTTTCCATGCAGTTTCAGATGGAACATATTGAAGAAAAAAAGTGTATCCCCCATATGGCTTCTGGCAAACAGCAAACGGGACTTCTTATGGTTTTCTTTTAAAAATGGCTTCTTCTAGCCACTCTTCCATAAAGGCCAGATTTGTGCAGTGTACGGCTAGTAGTTCCCCACCTGAGCTGTAGCTCTCTGCAGTTCATCCAGGGTCATAATAGGCTTCTTGGTAACAGCCCTGGTCAGTGCTGTCCTTGTTCGGTCAGTAAGTTTAGGAGGACGGCCGGGTCTTGGTAGGTTTGCAGTGATGCCATACTCTTTCCATTCCTGGATGGTGTATTTAACTGTACTTTGAGAGATGTTCAAAGCTTTGGAAATAACACTAACTTTATCCCGGACCGGTCTGGTGTGTTCTTGGACTTCATGATGCTGTCTGCTCCCAATAGTCTCTTAACAGACCTCTGAGACCATCACAGAGCAGCTGTATTTGAACTGACATTAGATTACACACAGGTAGACTCTATTAGTCATTAGATCAACATGTGATCATTCAGAAATCAAGAAACCTCTGAAGGCAATTAGTTGCACTAAAAGGAAAGGGGGGTAGATACTTGTGCACATCCCACTTTTCAGATTTTATTCATAAAACAAAGTTCAAAATCATGTTTACATTTTATTTCACTTGACGATTGTGTGTCACTTAGTGTGTGTCTTTCACATAAAATTTCAATAATATATTTATGTTTATGGTCCATAGCGTGGTAAAATGTCGAAACGTTAAAGGGGGGCAGATACTTATGCAACCCACTGTAACTCTACAAGTGCCTCAGACTTTAGCCCACTGTTATTTTAAAGGTTTAGAGTGTGGAAACTGTATTTAGTTTCAGTGTTAATCCATCTTCTGATTTGCATATGTTGGTCATAGTCTTCTTTGTTCATGTCATCTTCTGACAACTGACAAAAGCTTGAAAAGTCAATACGAGTAAAAGGTGGCCATCCGGTTCATGGCTTTCTCAGCCAGGTTTGTAGAATAGCCTCTGCGTCAGCCTAGTGTTGCATCTGTGTGGTTTTTGGCTCACTCGCTGTCTTTTATCTGTGACTGAGTACTGTATTCACTGAAGAAATGAATGACTCAGCTCAAAGCAACAGCACAGCAAGGCAGAAATTCAGACGAGATCAATGGTCCGTCACGTCGGCACGTGGGCGCCCCTGCAGGGAGGACCCGAGGCTCGCGGGCTGGCTGTGTGAAGAGTATAAATAGCACTGCATCCCCACTGCTGCTATTTTTACACCAGAGTCGTGACTGACTTAAGCAAGGGCAAACACACCCCTCCAGCCGCACTACACTCACTGTAGGTAACTTACCCAACCTGTGTGAGGGCACGTCCTTGTTCTCTAGTTTCAAATGTCAAAAGCTAAATATATTGTAAGTTAGTACCTAATTATCCTGATACATCGTGTATCATGACAAAGCATATTGTAGTCATTAGGATGGGAATTGATAAGATTTTATTGATATCAATGCCATCAATAATTTTACCTATCGATTCGATTCTCCTATCAATACCTGACTTGTCTGTGTGTTGGGAAAAGCAAGGAATGAATGTGCTTTCGATAAACTCTATCAAGACACATTGTTAGTTTTCCCAAGAAAAAATATTTATTAAATTAAAGTGCATATGTCAGGTTCATATTTTTTTGAAATTCGTATTTAATCCGTTTTCTCATTGCCCGAGTAACAATACAGTGCATCCGGCAAGTATTCACAGCGCTTCACTTTTTTCACATTTTGTTATGTTACAGCCTTATTCCAAAATTGATTCAATCCATTTTTCCCTCAAAATTCTACACATAACACCCCATAATGACAACGTGAAAAAAGGTTTTGAGATTTTAGCAAATTTATTACAAATAAAAAACAAAACAAAAATCACATGTACATAAGTATTCACAGCCTTTTCTCAATACTTTGTTGAGGCACCTTTGGCAGCAATTACAGCCTCAAGTCTTTTTGAATATGATGCCACAAGCTTGGCACACCCATCTTTGGGCAGTTTTGCCCATTCCTCTTTGCAGCACCTCTCAAGCTCCATCAAGTTGGGTGGGAGCGTCGGTGCACAGCCATTTTCAGATCTCTCCAGAGATGTTCAATCGGATTCAAGTCTGGGCTCTGGCTGGGCCACTCAAGGACATTCACAGAGTTGTCCTGAAGTCACTTCTTTGTTATCTTGGCTGTGTGCTTAGGGTCGTTGTCCTGCTGAAAGATGAACCGTCGCCCCAGTCTGAGGTCAAGAGCGCTCTGGAACAGGTTTTCATCCAGGATGTCTCTATACATTGCTGCATTCATCTTTCCCTCTATCCTGACTAGTCTCCCAGTTCCTGCCGCTGAAAAACATCCCCACAGCATGATGCTGCCAGCACCATGCTTCACTGTAGGGATGGTATTGGCCAGGTGATGAGCAGTGCCTGGTTTCCTCCAAGCATAACGCCTGGCATTCACGCAAAAGAATTCAATCTTTGTCTCATCAGACCAGAGAATTTTCTTACTCATGGTCTGAGAGTCTTCAGGTGCCTTTTGGCAAACTCCAGACGGGCTGCCATGTGCCTTTTACTAAGGAGCGGCTTCCGTCTGGCCACTCTACCATACAGGCCTGATTTGTGGATTGCTGCAGAGATGGTTGTCCTTCTGGAAGGTTCTCCTCTCTCCACAGAGGAACGCTGGAGCTCTGACAGAGTGACCATCGGGTTCTTAGTCACCTCCCTGACTAAGGCCCTCCTCCCCCGATCGCTCAGTTTAGATGGCCGGCCAGCTCTAGGAAGAGTCCTGGTGGTTCCAAACTTCTTCCATTTACGGATGATGGAGGCCACTGTGCTCATTGGGACCTTCAAAGCAGCAGAAATGTTTCTGTACCCTTCCCCAGACTTGTGCCTCGAGACAATCCTGTTTCAGAGGTCTACCGACAATTCCTTTGACTTCATGCTTGGTTCGTGCTCTGACATGCGCTGTCAACTGTGGGACCTTATATAGACAGGTGTGTGCTTTTCCAAATCATGTCCAATCAACTTCATTTACCACAGGTGGACTCCAATGAAGCTGTAGAACCATCTCAAGGATGATCAGTGGAAATAGGATGCACCTGAGCTCAAGTTTGAGCTTCATGGCAAAGGTTTAGTTTATTTATTTGTTTGAGCAGTTAACCTGCTCAAAGGGAGTGGGCTGAAGCCAACGGCTTATAAGCGCCCACCCCAAAATAAAAATAATAACATTACATTTAATATTTACAAGGTAGCAAATCATAAACAAAGGCTGTGAATACTTATGTACATATGATTTTTTTGTTTTTATTTGTAATAAATTTGCAAAAATCTCAAAAAACTTTTTTCACGTTGTCATTATGGGGTGTTATGTGTAGAATTTTGAGGGGAAAAATGGATTGAATCTATTTTGGAATAAGGCTGTAACATAACAAAATGTGAAAAAAGTGAAGCGCTGTGAATACTTTCCGGATGCACTGTATATGAGTTTTAAAACAACACATTGCTGTGTTTATAAAGAAATAAGCGATAAAATCAAGAGCACTTCCGGGTTTGATAAAATCACGCGACATGACGTGACTATAGGGCTATGAGGTGAGACGCAGCCGAGTGCCCAGTGGTTTGTTTTGATCGTGTTTTCTTTCATCTCAACGCTTTTTAATTGTATATATTTTTAAGTTTGCCTTATGATTATTGGAGGCTGTACAAATTGTTCTTCTGGATATTTAATGTATTTATGATTTGTCTAAAGTGGGAGCAGAAAGGCAATTGCATGACTGTCAGCTGCTCCCTCAGCTAACGTAGCTACATACGGCTATTGTGACTATGTAGCCTTATTAATACTTAAACTATTAAGCTAAACCCATCTCCATCTTATTTACCACTTAGATCTATTTGTCTCAAATGATAAATGACATGTTAATATCACAGTATCCAAACTAGTTTGCCTTGTAGTTATCACAGTATCAATGACAGTAAGGTGCTGTCTATGCTTGTATTTTGTTATTGATAAGAGAATAAAAAATACCCCAAAAACTTCACTGATATCAAAGCAATCCATCATTATGAATAAATGTTTTATTTTCAGATGTGTTTTTATATCATTGCTCCAACAGTCAGACACCACTGCTCCACAAATTATTTTGTAAAAACATAAGACATACTGTGGAGCCTTTCAAGAAATCAGTTAGATGAAATCCATAGGTACTTCTCTCAAAAGTTACTTCTCTCAAAGTTACCTTTTACAGACAGTCGCGTTTTAAATGCAAAATTGGATAGGTTCGGCTTAAACGCAGTATAGCACTATAGCTGGCCTCATGGTTATTGTTCTTACATTTTCATGCATCTTTTCATAATATAAATATTAACTAGTATGAACTAGTCATTATACACAATATTCCTATCTTGGTATATGCCATAAGGGTTTATTTTAGTCTCACAAAGGCAAAAGTTATATTCTACAGTATAAGGTCAAATGTATATTCCTCTTGACCATTGCTCTCTGGGACATTGTTTTTAATGCTCTTCCTCAGTGCTAAGGAAGTGTAAAGTCAGAGTAGAAGTTTCTATATTTGGCACAGCTGTAAACTAAACTTGTTTTGTATTTACACCAGCAATAAATGAATGAAGGGCATTCACTTTATTAAGACATTGTTGTGCCCGGTTTATCCATTGGAAACTGTTTCAGACTTTGAGTACATGACGGTGACAACAGCATTGGCCCAGTGTGCAGGTCTGCAGCTCTTCTGTTGTGGAGGACAGCACAGGCAGCAATGACCTGGAATGTAAATACAAAAGCTCTTCATTATGAGTCACAAACAATTACCTTCAGTGTAAGGAAGAAGGTGAGATGGCCTGGACTTACAACAGGATGCCAATGGAAGTTCTGGTGTTCTGCCGAATCGTGCGCTGTTATCAAGATTTGTATCTCCTCACACATAAACAACTGCTTTGGGACATGTAAGAGTAAAATGCTCCCTTGTCTTTCACAAAACCCTCAAACTGTTATTTATTTCAGCAGCTTCATTGTTATATCTTCCTGCTTATTACTTGAGTTAAAACTAGAATATTTTTGATATTTATGAAAGAGTAACGCATGCTCTAGATCTAAATGTCTTCGGCTAAATGCAATATAGGGTAAACGTGAACAACAGAAATCATAATGAGATTTACATGTGACATTATACCATACAAATTATAGAAATTCTTCAAGTTTTAACATTAAATAAAGTAAAATATATGATAATGATGTGAAAGAAAAGGGAGCATTTCTCTCTCACAGGTCTCGAAGCTGTTGTTTTGAGTGAGGATATGCACATCTCGACAAGGGTGCACAATAGAACACCGGGCAGGCTCTCTTTGCACCGTACTCTTGTAAGTGTGTCACTGCGGAGAACGGAAGAAACATTTTTGTTTTGTTTCTGTAGCAGTATCATTGGAGACAGGTCAACGCCAGTGCAGATCATCACCATCAGTTCACCCATTAGCTGTCCATCACCGAGCTGCAAAGGAGACAGAGAGTCATTAATATCAAACACAGTATTGGCATGAACCATTATGTTAATAACACAGACGTGTCTGCAATAAAGCCAGCACATATTTGTTTTAATCATGACCCATTGTATGTATTGCTTTGCACAACATTGTTTTTACTCTTACATTTAAGCATTCAAAGGTTATTTGAAGCAGATCAATTATCTCCAATTCACGGTGGGAGTATTACAAGAGTACAGACAAAAAATAATCTTTAACAATTATACACCTCCATACAGTATATTACTGTATGGAGGTGATCAATCTTACAAAATGAGTCCAAAGGTTTCTCAATAGGGAATGCTAAATGTTCCATACCTTATTGTTCCCAGTCATTTGCATCCAAAGTGTGTCTTTGTAGAAGTCGGCTGGAGGTCTATCAGCAACATCAGGTGATACTGCTGTGTTGTCTGTCCTTAGCTTTTATTCTGCAGAAGAGACAGAGAAATTCATATTATAATTTCAGTTAGTATGTTTTCAGATATTGTTAGCACTGATCTGTGACTAGTTACTCATTGCACGTTATACATCTAGAAAGGTTCATGTGCAGTCTGCATTAACAGTAATATTTAAAAGTATTATTTACTTTTTTAACTGTGCCCTTAAATGTGTAAATGCTGTAGCTTACCTCGAAGCAGCTACATCATGTTTAGTCTCCAAAAAACAATCAATTTTCTCATCATAGCTTTTATCAATGAAGCCATGTGCTCCTTGCCTCCTAAAAGTAAAAAATATATGAAGGGGATTTGCTTGCAGTCAGTCAAATGTAAAGATCGAAGTTTTATTTCCCCTGTTAGCGATAGCGTTAGCTAGTTTGCTACAGTACTATCCAAACAGATACATCTTCTAGGCTCATCAAGTCTTTACCAAACGTCCTTTTTATATTCTTAGATATGCTAAGCCATTAGTTTATGAAAATTGTCCAGTTAATGGTTGTTAGATTAAGTTTTGAGTCTGTACTTACTTCCATGTCCGAGCCTGAGGTGCAGTTTCTTCTCCCTTCTTCTCTGTCTCTGACCGAGTCGATTCCAAGCCCGATAGCTACGTCACCACCCTGTGGCACATTTTAGAATGCGGAAGTAGATTTTTCTCACAAAAACGTCTATCTTCTTAATTAGCGCGATTAAATTTATTTTTCCACCTGGAATCACAATTACAGTACCGTTCTTTATGCTTACTGAAGAGAGTGGTCTAATCTGACATATGCCCTTTAAGCAAGTTTCCAAATGTACTGTGGCTCCTGCTGGCACTCAGCCTGCCTGGCATCCTCAAATATAATGGTAACATTTGTACTTTTCAACAAGTGTCTGTAACTTGTAACAGACTGATGCTGTTTTGTAACACCTAAACAACAGGACTCAGTCTCAGACCAAACCCTACAGATTTTCATCTATTTCCTCTTCATCCAGCGCTACATTCTCCTTCCCCCTGTCCGTGTGAACTACTTCTGCTGCAGCCCGTTAGCCAGAGCTGCGAGAGATCAGCTGATCCGCTCATAGCGCACTCATAGCGGGACGGGCAGAGGTAACCACTCACAGTGCGCTCAGGCGGGAGGCACTAGGCGGACAGGCAGAGGTAGACCCACTCACAGTGCGCTCAGGGCGGGGACGGGCAGAGGTAGACCCACTCACAGTGCGCTCAGGCGGGGACGGCAGAGGTAGACCACTCACAGTGTGCTCAGGGCAGGGACGGGCAGAGGTAGACCCACTCACAGTGCGCTCAGGCAGGGACAGGCAGAGGTAGACCCACTCACAGTGCGCTCAGGGCGGGGACGGGCAGAGGTAGACCCACTCACAGTGCGCTCAGGGCGGGGACAGGCAGAGGTAGACCCACTCACAGTGCGCTCAGGGCGGGGACGGCAGAGTAGACCCACTCACAGTGTGCTCAGGGCAGGGACGGGCAGAGGTAGACCCACTCACAGTGCGCTCAGGGCAGGGACAGGCAGAGGTAGACCCACTCACAGTGCGCTCAGGGCGGGGACGGGCAGAGGTAGACCCACTCACAGTGCGCTCAGGGCGGGCAGGCAGAGGTAGACCCACTCACAGTGCGCTCAGGGCAGGGACAGGCAGAGGTAGACCCCTCACAGTGCGCTCAGGGCGGGGACAGGCAGAGGTAGACCCACTCACAGTGTGCTCAGGGCAGGGACGGCAGAGGTAGACCCACTCACAGTGCGCTCAGGGCAGGGACAGGCAGAGGTAGACCCACTCACAGTGCGCTCAGGGCGGGACGGGCAGAGGTAGACCCACTCACAGTGCGCTCAGGGCGGGACAGGCAGAGGTAGACCCACTCACAGTGCGCTCAGGGCAGGGACAGGCAGAGGTAGACCCACTCACAGTGCGCTCAGGGCGGGGACGGGCAGAGGTAGACCCACTCACAGTGCGCTCAGGGCGGGACAGGCAGAGGTAGACCCACTCACAGTGCGCTCAGGGCAGCGACAGGCAGAGGTAGACCCGCTCACAATGCGCTCAGGGCAGGGACAGGCAGAGGTAGACCCGCTCACAGTGCGCTCAGGGCGGGACGGGCAGAGGTAGACCCGCTCACAGTGCGCTCAGGGCAGCGACAGGCAGAGGTAGACCCGCTCACAGTGCGCTCAGGGCAGGGACAGGCAGAGGTAGACCCACTCACAGTGCGCTCAGGCGGGACAGGCAGAGGTAGACCCACTCACAGTGCGCTCAGGGAGGGACAGGCAGAGGTAGACCCACTCACAGTGCGCTCAGGGCAGGGACAGGCAGAGGTAGACCCACCACAGTGCGCTCAGGACGGGGACAGGCAGCTGCAGCCTCCGCTCTGAGCCCCGGGCCTGAGCAGAGTCTGCCGAAGTGTGCTCAGAGCGGGTCAGTCTCGGACCCGTGCTCAGAGCACAGCAGCACAGGGAGACAGCGGGCGCAGCAGCAAGTCATGTCAATAGCGACTTATCAAAGTTTGTAAAGAAACTCCAAAGTCAGCCACAGAGCAAATAAACAGAGCGTTCGCAGCAGCAAAGTGAAAACGTAGAATTGACATGTTTATAGCGATGGACTGTTCTAATTGACGACACTCCTTCATCTCTCATGAACGCGTAAAACGGCAGGGAAGGGCTAAGCTAAGGGCTAAGGGATAGAACTGAGATTGGGACGAAAGTTTCTCTGCTTACTTCGAAGCAGCGTCAACAGACTCGGAGAACCACATCATTACACATGTGCGTCTAGCTCGGCAGCGCAGTATGGTGTCCGAAAAGGGGAAAGAAGAGTGTTTTCAGAGCGGGAGCATCGATAATGAAGGAGACGTACGGTTCCGATGCTTTGCTCAAACACAACCGGGTCTACTTGTAGAACTGGTTCTCGATTCCCATCCCTAATATTTATACAATAAGTGTTTCCTTTATTCTTTCAAAAACATGACTAATCTGCGCCCCCCGATCTGATGAGATCATGGTCAGATCAAATATTGGTTTTAATGAGAACTATCTAGGCCTGCCGCGATAATTACTATATCGACTTATCGCTCGATAAGTAAAATGAAGGACGATAACATTTTTAGTCTCGATAAATGCACGTGCTGCGTGTGCTTAAAATAAATACAGAAGAATGAACGCTATCACAGCGCTGACTGAGCGGAGCGTCCAGCCTACCCTTCTCCATGTGCGTAAAGACAGCACTGAAGCACATCAGCCGTATCCCCGCATGTATCCAGATCATTTATAGATCAGCGCTGCTTTTGGAAAGAGGCGGGGTGTAAACAAAGTGCCACGCTATATTTACTTCAATGGCTACTATGGAGAAGCTGATTCCGACACTTTCTGTGAACTTTATCGCGGAGCAAGAGGGGCTCGTGTGAAAACACTTGGAGTTCCAGCCAAAAGAACTCATCACAGAGAGAATAACAACATTAATGCCACTGCAGGTTTGTCCAACTGAGAACGAAACGAAACCACCGCCCAGTCAGTGTATCAAAGCTAATCAGAGCTACTGTTAGCGAGAGGAACCCGAGCGCTTTTGCCACTATCCAAATACAAGCGCGATAGTCCTGAGAACATATTACTGGTCCACACTTTTCAAAAGCCAGAGAAACGCTGCAGCAGTTTGACAAACAGTCACTAAGTTCCCCCACCCCCCAAAAAAGCTGCTTTACTCCGACAGCCGTGTGTACAGGAGGTGAGATTTGAAAAGAAAAGGAAAAAACAAAACATATAGCTACTCTATTTTTGCAGTAATACAGTATTATCTGAATCCATACATTTAATATACATTTTATTCTAACCAGGTTTAATTCAACATAGAAATGAGTTTTTGTCGGGGAATATTTAACCAGACTAATGTAGATGAAATATCAACATTGTTATTGGGATATTTTTAAAGAGGACACTGTATATTGGCTATTTAAAAAAATGTCATGACAGACCTAGTTCAAACACAGAACCTGGTGAGAGTAAGTTATGTTAAAAGGTTGAGAAGCACAGATGGATACAGTGTCCTAGAATATATCGACCCTTCTAGTTTGCACTTTGTTTGGTATAAGGTGTTAATATTGAATGCCAAAAGTTCAATACATTTCAATTAAAATAGTTGCTTACAGTTTTCTTTTTATTGCCTACAGTATTTGAATTATACTCAATATTATCGTTTATTGCGATATTTTCTGAGACGATATATCGTCCTAAAAAAAAATTATCGTGGCAGGCCTAGAACTATCGTAATCTTAAAAACCTTTTACATAATGTAAAGGTTGTATGTTTTTTGGTTTTGTTTCTTGAGATGATTATCTAATCAGAACTCAGCAGAGGCAAGTAATAGCTACATTTACTCTTACTCTTTTTAAAGTAGTTTTACCATTTGGTACTTTTACTTCTTGATGTATATGTACTTGTACTTGTTCCACAGTGAGTAAATCTTTATGCTGCAAATGCTTCATGTTTGTACTTTTTTCTGGCATTTCCTTTGGAAATGATACGACTGAATCATAAATCAGACTTTTACGCATTCTGCATTAAAGTTGACAGACAGGAAAACAACACGTGCACTTTTTATGAATGAAATTAATGAAATTGAAATGCTTCTCGTTAAAGACATCGCTGTTTCTGTTCCACAGAAGTCTATAGTCCAAAAAACTGTCTCTCTTCCTTCTTAGAATGATTCTGTTATTGATGTTCTCGCTCCGTTAGTTTCCAAAAACGTTTCTATTGCCAGATCTGCGGCGCAGTTTCCTGTTTACTTCCTTAAGCAGCAGAGTTCTGTGCCCTCGACTGTTTAGACAGAGATCACTCACAGGTCACATTTGAGAATAATATGAATGACCTTGCAAAAAAAATCTGATTAAAAAAAAAAGCATGAATCCCTGCAGTCTGAACGTAGCCTTAGTGACTGAATAATGGAGGTTCTGAGCTTTCAAATTATGTATGTCTATATACAATAGTGTCTTCAACATGCAGCGTAACTCAATCCAAGTTGAGTCAGCTCACTGTACGGGTCACAGACTGGTCCACTGACGACCGGGTCAGTGTACAGGCCGCAGACTGGTCCACTGACGACCGGGTTACTGTACGGGCCACACACTGGTCCACTGACGACCGGGTCACTGTACGGCCACAGACTGGTCCACTGACGACCGGGTCACTGTACGGCCACAGACTGGTCCACTGACGACCGGGTCACTGTACGGCCACACACTGGTCCACTGACGACCGGGTCACTGTATGGCCACAGACTGGTCCACTGACAACCGGGTCACTGTACGGCCACAGACTGGTCCACTGATGACCGGGTCTCTGTACGGGCCACACACTGGTCCACTGACGACCGGGTTACTGTACGGGCCACACACTGGTCCACTGACCGGGTCAGTGTATGGGCCACACACTGGCAGTGGTCCACAGCAGCAGCTCCCGGGAGACGACAGGCTGCAGTGGGTAAGCTGGGATCAGAGCGTATCAGTGAAGCCTGTGTGCTGAGTGTCATGTCTTTACAGCAGGGGGTCGATAAACACGGCACTTTCACTCAACAGCTCTGTCTGCCTGTGGCTGCTGGAGTGTTCGCTTTGGGGTACGCTGTCAGTCAACTTTATATTGATCTGTTTGTATGACAGTGGAGGTGGAAAATGTCACAGAATTGCTGTAGTTTGTTTATGGTAGCAGTTTATAGTTTATCTTCTCTCAAAGGTTAAAGGGAACATATTGTTAGCCTCCTAGCATAATTGCCTAAGTCATTTTGTATTGTTACAATATCAATAAAGAATAACAATGTGTTTTCCAAAAATTTAGTTTTTTCTTGTTTTCCAAAAACTATGACATAGGATTTAGACAATTATGCTATGAGGCTAACGATATGGAAAATTAATGTTTGTGAGCTTTGAACCATGCCTCTAGTCAGTGATCCTGTTCACTTTGGTTGTTTCTTCGTTTGCTGCTGAAGTGCTCCCTTATATTCCACTCTAAACCCAGCGACCTCTCTGTATAAGCAGGCAATTAAGATATTGGACAAGGAACTAGCATCATTAGCCAAATCGACACATGCGCCCCCGGCAGGCTAAACTCCTGTTAAAGTCAGGATTTTTGGAAGAGGGCTCTCTCAGACCCTCCACCAGAGCGTCTGTGCTCCCAAAGTTCAGAACATCTTTCAGACAGTCCAGCTTCTTCTCCAAGGGGCCTATGTTTCCATGGAGACAAAAAATCTGATCAGAATCTGATTTCTGGAATCCTCAGATTATTGAATCAATCAATCAATCTTTATTTATATAGCGCTTTTCATACATTTCATGTAACACAAAGTGCTTTACAGATTTAAAAACCCAAACACACCCACCTCCTCCCTAAAAAATACACATGTCATATTCACACTCTCCCCACCCACCGTCCCAGAGACACACCACACAAGCACACAACACACACTCAGGGTAAAACAATGGACACAATGGGCATAAGGCTGAGGTAAGGCTGGGTACAGATAAACCAGGTAAGGAAACACTGGGTGCCCGGAGGAGGTGCGGTAGAAACACCAATGTAGCGACTCTAAAACCGGTGTAATGTGGTCCCGCCTCCTGGTCTGACACGAGCTGCTGAATTTTGTAAAAGTTGTAAACCTGAGATACTCTTTTTGGGAAGACCAGAGAGCAGGACATTACAGTAGTCGATACGACTGGTGATAAAAGCATGCATTAGCGTCTCCGTGTTGGCCCGAGAGAGAATGGGGCGGACTCTGGCTATGTTCTTTAGATCAGTGTTTCCCACACATAGACTATTCTGTGGCGCACCGCCACAGAATCAACACCGCGCGCCACATGTTGTTTTTCTGTTTTTTTTGTCTGTATTTTTTTTTTTTTTAATGCTATTTAAAACCGAAACGACGGGGCGCCAATTAGTAATGTGTCGGTCGCGAACGATCCGGCTCTTTTGAACGAGTCTTTACAGTGAACGATATGAACAGGTGAAGTATTTATTTTTTATTCCTCTTTGGGGGAGGGGCGTCACTTTAAAAAAAACTCTTTTGCATAATCCAGAACAACAGGCCTGTCTCCACCTGCTGCGCTCATCGCCGCTTGTTTTACATGTCAGAAGTCGTAAATAACACTTATCCATGTTATAGCTGCTGTAACCAGGCGTTGTTGTTTGGGTCAGTGCTTATGGCAGCGTGGGAGATGCTTTCAGGGACAGTATAGTACGGGAAAGGCGCACTTCTTACTGTTTTTTTTTTTTTTTTACACAAACGCGCGGAAAATCGGGACAAATATATAACAGTGGGGTTCTCCAGCGGGGTGGCAATAGGGGTGGCAGGAACTGGCTCGCAAACATCAGGAGGAACGACCACAGGAAGAAAAGCCAGTGGAACAACTTCAGCACCGGAGCGCGGACTGGCCGACTTTGTGTGACTTTTCTTTGGCATAGTGCAGGTACTTTTCGGCGTAGCGTGTGTTTCTATCAATTCTGAGCGTGAAAACAGTGATTCTGCACTAATGCTGTGCGAATGCGCTCACGCTGAATTACGAAGCGCCACCGCTCATCACGAAAGAACACGCTCCGTTGCGAACTCCACGAACAGAGGGTGAATCGTGACATTCGTGGAAGATTTTTTGACAGCCAAAAACTTTCTCCACGAACATCACAAATGTCACGAGCTGATGCGTTCTGTTAAGAATCCCATTAAGATCTGTTAAGTCATGTCACGAACGTCACGAATGACGGAAAAATGCCATTCGTAACGCATCGTGCGTAAACCCAGAATAAGATCATTTAAAATCTTTAAAAGGGCCGTCTCGGTGCTGTGGTTTACCCTAAAGCCAGACTGGAATTTTCAAGGACATAAGAAAGTAGATACCGGTCTAAAATTGTTAAAATCGATCAAATCTAAATTGCTCTTCTTCAATAGAGGCCTCACCACCGCCCCCTTAAAGGCAGCAGGGAAGACCCCCGTCTGAAGAGAGCAATTCATCATGTTTAAAAGCTCGTCTCTAAAAGATCCATAAAATGTTTTAAAAAACGGGGTTGGGACCGGGTCTAAAAGACATGTGGTGGGCCTCACTGAGGAGAAAACTTTATCAAGCATCTCAGCATTAACCTGGACAAAACTGTGCAATGTTTCCTCTGGAACAAATAAACAACCAGATGTATTTAAAACCGTGTTACTTTGGGTAGATAAAATATTACATCTGATCGTGTCTATCTTCCCCCTGAAGTGGTCTGCAAACTCCTCGCAAAGGGAATCTGAGGGAGTTTCACGGAAAGCTTTGGGATTATGATGAAGAAGGTTGTCAATGGTTGAAAAAAGAACTTTTGTATTATTTTTATTGTTCGATATGATTTTAGTGAAGTATGAAGGTCATGAGTTTCTAACGGCTCTATTGTATGTTTTTAACTGTTCGGCGTAGATTTGGTAATTGATTGTAATTTTATTTTTCCTCCATTTTCTTTCCAGCACCCTGCAATTTCTTTTTTGTTTTTTGAGTTTGTCATTTCTCCATGGAGGCGTGGGTTTAACTTTTATATGTTTTAGTTTTAGAGGCGCAACCAGGCCAAGGGCGGATTGAAGCCTACTGTTAAAATCATCAACAATAAAATCACAGGGTGCAGGTAAAACCAAGGGAGGGTGTTTGTCTAAAACATCAATAAAACTTCAGGGGTTAGATGGCGCTTCCCTACAGTTCTCAAGGAGGTCTCACTCTGGATGGAAGTGGTGATTTTAAAAAACACGCAGTAGTGGTCAGAGACAGCCAAGTCAACGACAGAGGACACACCAGTGGACAGGCCATACGTGATGACCAGGTCCAGGGTGTGTCCTCTGTCGTGAGGACACACCATTGAAGAGACATGTAACCAGCGTAATCTGACATACATTTTCTGATAAAGATGTAATCTTTCTGTAGTATCTTTCTGATCTTTCACACAACCAGGGAAATAAAGCTAAAGGGCCAAACCAATGTTACAAAGATTAAAAGATATAGTAAAAAGTTATCCATGAAATAAATCCCAAATGTGTTTAACATTAAAACACAGAAGGCAGCTGATAGTTGAGTGGTTAGAGCTGCTGCACATATGCCGAATATTGCTCCATCATCAGAGTTGTGGGTTCGAGTCCCAGTTTGAAATATTGATTAAATTGTCTCGACAGCTCTTCCCTCAGATCCTTATCAAAAGTTAAAGCGGTTTGTGCTGTTTGTATTAAACCTTCCTGAGATCATTCATAATGCACAGTTGACCATGTTTGAACCCTGGACCTTTAAGGTTGCTAAACTCGGGCTGTCTCCAAATGGCCATGTCCTATAAAGAGTTTCTGCCTGGCCCATGTGTGTCCTACTGTCCTATCCTTACATAGACATTATTCCAAATGATAAAATATCCTCCTGAGGAATCCAAAAAATGGTTTGACCCATCCTTGGAAAGCCTCAGGGAGCAGTGGGCGACCCTGCAGGCCTTGAGCCTGGGTCTCACTCAGGAGTTACATCTGGCGGATTAGCCCCCTGCGCATGTTTCCCTCTGAGTCGGTGCGAGTGGAGTAAAGCCCATCTCGGAGGCAGCAGACTCGGCGATTTCAGCACGCCGTCTGCAGCCCCGTCCCCACGTCTCCATGGCAACACGCTGAGAGGCAGGGCTGGAGTGTAGGAACGGAGCGCGTGTTTGTGTGGACTCAACGGGATAATGGATGCGTGTTGTAGAAATGAGCGTGCCGGCTCAGGCCTACAGGGGAGATCAATATCAACCATGCATTCATCTCTAATTACCACAGCACCACGCCTGTGTCCTGACTCTATGTCCACACTACCAGAGGGATGGAACAGTATTCAAACGTGGTGGGAGCACAATATCAACATGGAATTTGACATTAGAGGGTATGCACTTGCGTCTCTGTATATAGCTGCTTTACAATCAACTGTTTTCAAGAGCGAAGGAAACAAATGTATTGATTAGAACCCTGAATTCACTTAATAAGCCTACTTCACTCTCGCATTTTTCAATGCGCTTATTGGAAGAACGAAACAGATTTTTTTGTATAAAGTTTGACAAAAAGCTAGAAAAGACAAAAACAAACCCATCAGTCACAGATCGCCTTGTCCCTAGAAGAATAGTTTCCCAACATGCAATGGGCTTTATGAGTGGTTCTGTTATAAGATTATGTTTAGTGGCCATTGGATGTGTATCTAACCCCACAAAAAAGCAAAAACTTAACTGAGTATGAGTTAGCATTTAGACGACACTGTTAGAAGCTAATTTGTATCTAAAGTAAAGTCTCAAAAGGTCTGTACATTTGTTAATGGTTTCTAACGAGGCTTTGACCTAAGTGTAGTTGATGGGTTGACAGCACTGAAAACATCTGGATCGTTTGATTTGATGGCTAACGGCTATAGAAAAATACTTTGAGCAGGCTAACAGACTGAAAAGTTACCCGGACAAGCCAACTACATAGACTCTGAAATCTGTGATGTCATGTGCATACCCTTTATTAATTTTTTTCTGAACAGGGTTACAGTGTGATTCTCAGCACAATGTTGCAATCGATCCCATGAGATTTGGATATTGGTTCATCCCCAGTTACACCCTGAGCTTGTCCCGTTACTTTAGAACTTTTCTCTCGTTACATACTTCCCTTATAATCCCGTATAAAGGCAAGTTTTAGCTGGGGCAGTACAGGTACAGGTTAAAAATAATAATAGTTACTTTGTTAAGCTTTTTTTTATTTTGTCAGTAAAT
Organism: Neogobius melanostomus; assembly: GCA_007210695.1. Taxonomy (NCBI): domain Eukaryota; kingdom Metazoa; phylum Chordata; class Actinopteri; order Gobiiformes; family Gobiidae; genus Neogobius; species Neogobius melanostomus. The sequence goes on from VHKM01000834.1 coordinate 804,839, forward strand.
TGTGTCTGTATGCCCTAACCCCTCATTCACTATATAGTCACTGATTCTGTTAGCGTTTCGGACATGTTGCCCTCTACTTCCTCCTCGCCACATGTCGTCACGTGCGTCGTGCAAAAAGTAGTGAGCGCGGTGTCCGGACTGCCAGCAGAATGAGTGCACTACTACTGTAGTCGCTAAACCCCTGAATTTATTTATTCCTGCGATAAAGACCGATCAAATTCAAAAGACAGTGGAAATGTATATACAGTATAAATATAAGTCAGATACGTTTAATTTCACACGGAAATGTTTGGGCCTGAGAGAGGAAGCTATCGATCATTTAACAGCTCAAGCTAAAGATAAGCAGCTAACACACGTAACCATTTATATTCAAGTAGTTTATTCATGAAACACTCATTTGTGTTGTGTTTAGTTCAAAAACCCGTCTCTGCAAAGATGTGTAATACAACTCTAGAGCAGAGATTACACTTGTTGACAAGGCAAACGTGGCGGCCATCTTGTGACTGGCTGGCAAAGCTAACACCTACAGCAACCAATGTAAAACCAGGAGCAACATTTTTATTGAGCCAACGGCAGAATGTGAGATATACTCATTGTTTGTGATTGGTTTATAACTTCTAAGTCTTGTATCTCAGTCAGGATCAGGTCATTTCTTTGAAACGTGGTGTTGTTTAGCTGTGTTAGCTTTGTTTTCTCCATTCATCCCCAGGGTTCAGTGGTTAGTATTCACTGTATCTCTGTCCCATGTTCAATAAATGTTAGTCATGTTAACCTGTTACCTGCCACCTTAGGGTTAGGGTTAGCAATTCTGCATGTCCAAATCTCAAAGCATATTGACTGGAGAGCTTACAGCCCATATGCCAGTGTGATACCTCATTTGAAAGCCAAGACCCTCTAGTTTCTAAAAATATGTGTGAGACCTGTGTGAGTGAAACACAACTTACATCACATTTGCCATTCCTAACCATAATCATAACCCTAATCACTGACCCTATCCTAGCCCCCGATCAGGGGGGAGCGGCAAGTAACAGGTTAAAAAGTACAGAAATACTGTTTTCATTTCATTCATTCATTTCATTTATTTATTCATTTGAGCAGAAAATATGTACAAGCTCTGTATAACCATGTAGAAATAGGAAACTCATTTTTATAGATTATATAATTTTTTAGAAGTGAATGATTTGAAGTGTTTGACAAAGGAAAATCCATGAACAAATGGTCTAAAGTCTGTGCCACCTATAAAACGTTTGAGACACTGCAAAAAAAAAAAAAAAAAACGTTATTTTCTTCATCATCAGATATGACATAAGGTCAGTCACAATGATCAAAGAGTCATGACATAACTCAAATTGATCAAAATAGTATCAAGAAATTTCCCATTAGATCACATTTCACTGGGCCAGTCACAAGATGGCCGCCACAACTGCCATTCATTCTAACGTATTACTATGGCCGTGTCCTATCTAGAGTTGTATTAAAGATCTTTGTGTATCTGTCTGTTCTCCTCCAACTCTCACAATGCATTGTGCTCTACATTAACCCCTTTTTTCTCTCTGGACATTTGGACACCACTACAAAATGGTGTGACCACAATATCGTGTGGACATTCGGACACAGCCTCAATGATCAGTTTCACTTGTTTTGCCTTTAAAATGCTTCATGTATGAACACATGAAACCAGCAGAGCCTATAATGGTGTTTGGATGTTACTATTATTGCCTGTGTCTGTATCAACCCAGTGAAAACAGGACCTTTTAGTGAAAAATGATTCTAATGAAGTTGTTTCTGTGTGTGTTATCCAAGCCCCGCCCCCTTTACCAGCCTCTCTGACTGACTCGTTCTCCTGTTGTCTGTCTCAGTGTTAAGTATAGGGGAAGGAGGATTCTGGGAAGGCACGGTGAAAGGACGCACCGGCTGGTTCCCCGCCGACTGCGTGGAGGAGGTTCAGATGAGGCAGTTTGACCCCCGGCTCGGTAAGAACACAGCTACTCTACTGTCAACTTCACCTGGGTATTTTACAGTCAACAACAGTGCACAGACTGTACTGACTCTCCGGGCGCTGTCCATGGTGCTGAAAAGACCAGCGCAAAGGTTTTAAAGGTTATTTGGCCATAAGGGATGATTGTATTTATCAGTTTGAGAAAATCCAACTAAAGCATGATGTCTATGGGATGTAAGAATGAATTTAGATTTATGTCATGCTCATTCTACATTGTATATTCTTCATTCTAAACTCGCAGCCAGTGACAGTCTGCTGCTGTCTGATGTCTATGTTGGTAGAGTGAATAATCTTTCTTACGTGATACGATATGTGCATGACATGTGGCTAAAGTAACTTATGTTTTACATACATAAGTGTAAAAAGTCGGCCCCAGAGGCACATGTTTAACTAAAACAGCATGTGCTTATGTTTAGGAGGCAAAGATTCCAACTACAGCATGATTTACCAAAAATCTGCTTCCACTCCTGACACTAAATGAAGAAACAGAAAACCTTTGTCTGTGTCATGTCACACAGCCTCAGCCTGAGTGACAAGGGTCACATCTGAAGTTTTCAGTTTTCTTTAAAGGCACTATACCCGATTTTATTCTAGTAATGGAACAAAATGTGTCTTTTTCCTCCTCTCATATATTAGAACCACTGTGTACTTACAAGCTGGTTTTCTAGCGTTTCTGTGACAATGACCCTGAAAGTTGTGAAACGTGGGAATCTTAGGGTGTATTCAGACCAGAAAAGTCCTTTGCTCCGCTTGTTTGTTCCGGATCAAAAGTGGACTTTTTTTTTGTTTGGTGCAGTTCACATTCAGACTGTACTTTTTGCAAGTGAACTATATTTTGTAAACACATACACGTGTGTGATGATCGATGCTCCCATTGGACAGCAATGACCACAACAAATGAAATAAAAATGAATATTTGACGCTTACTATGAAAGAAACGTAAGAGACTAAACCATTTACTGTTAGCCTCAGCTCCACCGTAGTAGCTGGTGTAAGAGGTGTTTTGTGTGGGTGAATGGTCGTCTGCTGAGCTGTTTGTTTCTATTATGTCCACGGGACAAACTGTTGGTCTTGTTCCTCCGCTCTTCTTTAATGCATCTCGTAAGTTTGGCGAAGTTTTTTCCACTTTGACGCCGCGGCTGTTCAGGAGACCGCTCGAAGCCCCTCTCCTTCATTTTCTCGCTAAACATGCTGAACACGAACGCATTTTTGTGAGTCCTTTTTAGCAGTTGGGTTAGTGCGCATCTGCCCAAATATCCAGGAGGCGCAGTCTCCTCGTTGCCCCAGGTCTGTCCACGGCTCATTGTTTGTAGCATCCATCCAGTATCCAGCCAGCTACGGTGGCTTGTTAAGCCCAAAAAGGCACATGTATCCTGGAGTTGTTTCGGATCAACAGTGGTTTATATTCACACCTGAAGCGAATTGCACCAGAGTCCGTTTGGAAGCGGACCGAGACCACCTGAGAAAGTGGGTCTCGGTCCGGTTCTTTGATCCGCACCAGGATTCGTTTGTTGTATTCACACCTGCATAAAAAGTCCGGACCAGCGTTTGAAACGAACCCTGGTCCGTTTAAAGTGGACCCAACAGTGCAGGTCTGAATACACCCTTATTTGTATAGCTCTTTTTATATGACACTAGTCACACCCAAAGCGCTTCACACATGAAAGGGTTCATTCACTCCATGCTGATAAGCTACATTTTGTAGCCACAGTTTCCCCTGGGGTAGACTGACAGAAGCGAGGCTGCACACATCTGCGCCAACGGTCCCTCCGACCACCACCAACCACTCACACATAGGCATTGGGTGAAGTGTCTTGCCCAAGGACACAACTACAGTCTGCAGGAGCCGGGATTCGAACCCCTGACCTTTCGATCATGAGACGACCCGCTCTACCATCTGCGCCACTGTCGCCCCTCACAATTCTTCACAGGGACGTGCCTATAAGCTCGTCCCTGTGAAGAATTAGGATGCAACAAATATGTTTGGAAAGTTAGCAATGAGTTTGTATCACAGCTAAGATTTTTTAGAAACAGTAGATTTTTTAATTAAGTGGCTTCCTCTTTCATTGGGCCTTTAAGTATCAGCTGTTCATCTGCATGAGGTGTACTGTATTTGGATGTGGTATCTTGAGTTTAGTCAGTGGACAATACATGCAGGGGCTGTGACTGAAGAGTGTAAATAATCTCAGGAACCTCCCTCTCCTTATTGTTGACCCAGACGTGCGTCGTCATCAGCCTAGACAGGAGCATCCAAAAGTGTCAGTGCATGATTTCGAGACAGTATTTTTTACATTCCTGACATTGCATTTGATGTATTTTTGATTGATGCAAAGGAAGGACTTCATTTGTATTGCGCCTTTCACAGACATACTGTAGTCACAAAGCACTTTTACATGGGCCCATTTTAGTCTATGGTAAGCTCCGTATGTAACTCCAGTGTCCCCTGAGAGAGACTGACAGAAGCGCCGTCGTGACTGCACACATCTGACCACCACCATACATTCACACACACATCATTCATCCTGGCCTATTGTACATGTTTTTAGTGGTAGGGGAAACCGGAGTACCCAGAGGAAACCTACGCAGACACGGGGAGAACATGCAAACTCCACAAAAAGGCCCCGTCCAGGTGGGAATCGAACCCGGGACCTTCTTGCTGAGAGTGCTAACCGCTGCGCCACTGTGCCGCCAATCAATATATTTCACAATGACGCCAAATATCAAAATACAGTTTCCAAACTAACATAATTATATACGATTTTAAATGTTTTTCCCCTTAAATTATCATAAATGTGAATTACATTTTACAGAAGGGGGTCCCAAGTTGATCTGAAAACCCCTGTCCTAGAGCAGAGGAACCTCAGGAAGTTCTTCATCAGTCCATAAGGAGCTAAGAACAAACCCAAAAGCCATTGCTGACGTTTCATTCAGTAAAAACATGAGCTCTGTCCTAAATATATGAAAGAATAAAGCATGTTCTGCAGCGTTGGAGCCACAGCAGCATCTGAAAGTTTTATTATGGAAATCTATAAACTTATGGCAACATTACACACTTTTGTTTACATTTTACAAGAACAAAACACATGGATCATTTGCATATAATCTGCTTCACAGCTGTCTGTGGTGAACTAAAGGACAGGATGTGGTGAATATTAGTGATGATTGAACAGTGCACTTTATTTAACACATCATTCTGACATTGTTGCTCAGACTTTATTTGTACTGTTGGTAATTAATGAAATTTGTTGCAGGAGGATATGGCGCGTATATTGTGTGGGTGTTGTAGTTTTTATTCATCAGCTGTTGGCAACGTTACTTCCTGGGTGTTCCCCCTTTGGGTTTGGAAGGTTCAGATTGTCCTAAAGGGCAGAAGGAGCAGCTGTAACTGCAAAAGGTTCCTCAAGGTCGACCTCATGACGTCGTCCTCAAAGGTTAAGGAGAAGGAGAAAGGAGCCATCTTGCCCCTCTTTAGATGCAGCCATAGTTATGATATGCATTAGCTGTCTTCAAAATGGCGTCCACACTGCGGTCAATTCTACACTTTGCCCTGTAAACATGTTTTACAAAGGCTTACAAAGTTTGAAGCAAAAGGCCCATTCCTATTTGTAAAGTTAGCACAACATCACTTACCATCCCCTGCCCTTGAGCACATCTTTAACCATCATTACGTCTCATTTACATATGTGTAAACACTACAACACGCTACATAATTATGGTAATTACATGTAATCACGCTCGGTAGAATCATCTACATCTCGCTCCCTCACCGCCTTTGTTAACTCTTAGTCTATTGTGGTGTGTTTAAAAAGTGCGGCTGGAGTTTAGGCTTTAAAGCTGTCAGGGACATTTCATCAGAGCGGCGATGGAAAGGTCATCCTGTTTAGCCCGTGTTAAAGATGTACTCCGCCGCTGCGCTCAGTTTGAAGGCAGACGTGCTGAGGCTTCAAAATGTCACTGAAAACGATGCTTCATGCTGAGAGTTGATTTCACTTACCTATAACAACTTTAAAGTAATGACGTTTACTCCAAATCTTTCAAAGAGGACGTAGCATGCCAATAATCCTGCTTACTGAGGCTGTCTCTTCTGCTTTGGACTTCCTGCTTTTTTACAGTGCAATAGGTTGAAGGTGGAAGTGTCCTCCACATTTTTCAAAGTCATAAAACATTACCTGCCCCGTCCTGAGCCGTTTTGGGGTTGAAAGTGTGTTCATTACGACACGATTGATTTGTCAGCATGCATTTAGCTCATAGTGAAACTTTGTATATTTTCTCTGTCTGTTTCTCATTTTCACTGCTGCCTCCAGGGGGCGCTCCAGGACGATTCAAAATTGGATCCACTCTTATAAACTGTCATTTCCAAACATAAAGACCTGTTTTACCATGCTGAGGTGCCACAGTTATACATTAAATGACCGACATCTGAAAGACTCCAATGACCTGTGACGTAGCTCCATGGCTGCATATTTTATTTCATTTAGACACAAGGATTTGCACATTTACATTTATAATGTATTATTTAAAAGTATAAATCAGCAGAGTGACTCCCATCAGCCCTGAGGATAAAAATGTACATTCTTTCCAGCATTTGTTTTAGCTGCCTTCATTATCATGCTTTTGTTGTAGAGGTGCACGAGTCATGTTTCCTCTGTAAAACCGCCCACCACTACAGAATAATAGAACATTACAAATCGACATATTTGTCTATTATCTATTTCTAACAGTTACCACTTTACTCAGTCATTTCTTCTTAAGTTGTCCTTTGAAACCACAGTACGGTGCAATGCTCGCACAACTGTGACAAATGGAAATGAAACACTTTGTCAACAAGCGGAGTACATCCGTAATGTGTCTGTAAAATCTGTCACTTCATTAGCAGATGGCACTTTGGATTGGCTTCAGTCTCTGGGGGCAACAGCATGCGGCGGAGGGTGATGTAGTCTGCTCTTCTGGAGGGCGTGTATCTGGATCTGCGAGGAACCAGCCTCAAAGTTCAAACTCTTATTGTCGATTTCACCGCATAATTGACCCATCGCAAAAGCCCCGCCCCCTTAGTTACTGTCTAAACTTTCTGATGCCAATGCTGGAGGGATTTGAGTTAGTGACTCTTATTGGGGCAATACCTGCCTGGTACCCCCTCTGACCAACCGAAACCTGACTATGAACGGAACCCACTTCTCAAGGTATTTGAAAGCATTTTGTCCATTATCTATTCCTAGTGTTCTAACATTACACCTACAGAACGGTTACCTGACTTGTGACTTGTTTTTCCCAAAGCCAGAATCTTTGTGATGGGTCTGATTGGTAATGACTTCCATCAGTTTTGTGTCCCAGCTGTGAGCGCCTGTATGATGGCGTTTGGATCTGACATCGCCATGATAGCGCCTATAACATCCCATGGCTTTCTTTGTCGCTTCCCCTGTTTTCTCTTTGGTCTCGGCTTTAGCGTGTTGTCAGCTGACGTCAAACACGCTCCGTCTTGTATAGCCACACGACAGAATGAAAAAGTGGTCAAATCTGCTAGAGCACCAATGCCTGTTACTTCCTCCGAGCCAATCTCTCTCAATGTCATTTTACTGCGTGTAATTTGACATCATTTTGTGCTATGGTTACAAAACAGTGCATCATTGATTAAACTATTTGAAAAATGGCTGCCCTGAGTTGGTGTGTGAAATAATTGCTTTGAGCAGAAAGCCCTGTTGATGCATCAACCTCAAACCTTTGCATTAAAGAACATGAGAATGATTCTGTTTAATGGATGTGCTCATTTATGAGCCCACAGATGCATTTCAAAGCTGCTGAGGAAATGTGAGGACGTATTTCAGCCCATGTACAACAGTGTAGTCAGCAGAGTGTTGTTAATGCGCAGACAAGCACTGAGGCGTCACTGAGAGCCAGGCCAGGCCGTCTCAGTCAGACCTGTCCACTATTAAGGATTTACAGCACACACTTTACTGTCTCCCCTTCCACTGGCCTCTGCACCTCAGACCCAGAGAGAGAGAGAGAGAGAGGGTTGAAAAAGTCTTGTTTTGTCGGAGAAATAGCGCACGCCGTGGGGGCGTGTCATTGTGCTGTGTGGCTTCATTATTATGCAACACTTCCCCGTGTGTGGCTCTCAGAGGCCACTGCTGCTAACACTGGGATACTACTGCAGAGGTTTGTTTTTCTGCGTGAAACCAGTGAACTTTTCCAGGCTGACTTTCCCAGTGCGACTGATGATGCCCTGGCTGTAAGCATGCACAGCGCCCCCTGCTGACCATTATGTTTCCCGAGCCAACTCCTCGCCTTCAGAGTGTGATTTAAGACAGAAGGATGTAGCGCGGATTTGCTCTACATTGAAAAGAACTGAGCGACAATAATGGATTTGATCAGGAGTTTGCTGAGCAGAAGGCACGCAGAGGTTACTTCAGACGGGTGAGTGAAAGTTTGTTTATTTTCGACAGTCATGTAGTCCACGAGGAATAATCTGCTATTTACACAAAATCAAGATCTCTACAAACTTAAACTACTCCATAAATGTAGTCAGCACATCCCTAGCTTTCAGCCACTTCTTATTTGAGAGAGATCCGCTTCATATTTTGGTTTTATGGTTGGATAAAGTTATGCTGGGTTTGTGCAGTGAAACGTAAACATGTGATCAAGCGCAGCGATACGACACAATGTCGGCCTTTACCTCTCATGTGTATGAGAGTGTATGTGCATTACTAAAGTAGTACAGGAGTCTTTTCTAAAGTTATAACTTCAGTTATGTCTGGAGTCTGTAACTCTCAGCGTGAGGCTCCAGCAGCTCACGGAGGCGGAGCTGACACAGGGATAGAGGGACTGGGGAGAAGCTATGGGAGAAGATAAATGGCTACCCCCCAAATTAAGCAACATAAGCTATTACATTAAAAAAAAAAAAAAAAAAAAAAAAAAAAAAAAAAAAAAAAAAAAAAAAAAAAAAAAAAAAAAAATGTGCATTATTTCATTTCATTTCATTAATACAATTCCTTAGTTGATAATGACTACAATAATGTCCATATGCATACGATCACATTGATAAGATGATGAGATGATTTTCTCTGCAAGATTGGGTCCTATATTTACAAAGTACTTATGAAATTGCTTGACAGCTTCACTCATATCTTCTATTTTTTCATCATCATTATGGATAATGTAATCTATAGGGCAGTTTATGGTTAGTCTTTTTTAATTAGATTAATACTTTCCATATTTCTGTAATCTTGTTTTTATTGCTTTCAAGCAGATTTGTATAATAATCTTTCTTGCTAGCTCTTAATATAGTTACCACTTTGTTTTTGTATCTTATATTTCATTTCATTTTTAGATTATCTATTTCTTAAAGAGGGGGTATTATGCTTTTTTCAATCACATAGCACCAGTCTATAGCATACTACAATGATGACGTAACCTTCTGTTGGTCTGTATATGCAGTAAATTAAAATAACTGCCTTGAATAAAATTGCTCTCTCAAAATGGCTGTACTGAACGTCTTGAAATAGGCCTCTGTCTCTTTAAGAAGCTTTCGGACACGCCCCCTTCAGCACACTGCTGTGGCATCTAAACAACACTACTGTGTGGGGGGGGGCTCTGCTGAGCTGAGGAGCAGTGGTTGGTGGCTTGGCTGGTGACAAAAGGTCCAGAGGCGTCTCCAGGAGGTGGGGGCGTTCCTAGGAGGACAGAGGCATTGCTACACCTAAAATGGCTGCCGTCTAAGTTTTTACTGATTACTCAAAAATATGTGAATGAGCCAAGGCAACACTCCAGGCATGTGTTTAATGAGGGAATGACATAATAACATGATATAAAGCTGGAAAAAGTCGATTTTACATAAACCCCTCTTTAAGAATTAAGAACAGTTGATTACACTATGTCCATTATCTACATCACTATGGCCCAACATACACATACCAACAACATACACATAACATGACATGACAGTGGGGAGCTATACGGGGGTGTGACTTATCTAAATGAGATGTAAATGAGCTCTATTGTTATTCTCAACAGCAGAGAGAGGTGAGAACTGCCCAAAACTTTGGAGAGCTTTTTCTGCCCTTTTGGCTATTTGGAGATGTTAACTTCAAATCACCGCTACGTCTCCAAATATGATCAGATTTCCATGTGTTACACATCGTTGGAAAGCTTGGAGACTACACTTTAATAATCTGTGAAAATCTCAAAATGCCCCAGAACCGACTTGTGTCCCTGTTTCTAGTGACATATGGTCATGACCTGACATTTTTGTGATTACATATTCACGTCACATTTGGCATTTATAAAAATGCAAACTCCAGTGTAAGTGCAACTAAAGGCTGATAAACTGTATAGCTACCGCGCGGTGTGAGAGTTTTCTGTGTTTATCTGTTCGCGGCGGTTTCTCGTATCATTGACCGCACCCCCTGGGCGCCGCCCTCGCTTCTGTGGGCGGAGTTTGGTCTGTAGTGACACTTTAAAGGTGCATTATGCAACATTTTATGGGGGAAACAAGTTGATATTATTGCGTATTTGACCTTATCGGTGCCTTTATTTGGCCTCTAGGATGCTCCAGAATGTTTTAAGGGTTTCTGGTAGGTTTTCCCAGCTGATTGAACCGTCTCCATGGTTATTGGTTTTGGAGTGTTATTGAGGCCAATACGCACTAATATCAACTCTTTTTTTGTTTTGTTGTTGTTGCTCAATCCAACAAAAGGTTTTCTGAGTTACCCTTGTTGTTTCCGTGTTTTACAAATGTGCGCATGTGCAATTCCCATTCTAGAAGGTGGGGCAAGTTTTTTACACACAGCTACATTGCACACCTCTCTAAGTAATGCATCTTTAACCACTGGGCCCATGGAACTGCGTGTCTTATTTAAGGCTGTTCAACACATAGCTGCACGATTGCGATTGCCTCGTGCTGTGGGGATGTCCGAAGCCCGCATGATGCCGTAGTGATAGCGCTTTCATCAGTCGTCTGCCCTGTTTTTACCTTCCACCCTCTTCTGCATCTCAGCACGTGGTTCGGATAACAGAAATTCCTCATTTCCGAAATACGCACTAGGTCACAGTCAAGGCAAACACTTGAGACAGGCTGCAGGTTGGGATAAACGTCAGTATAACTCTAGAAATATTTACTTGAATTACTGTACTTTAATCTTTATGTAAGGGACATTAAGCTCATAGAGACATAGACGTACTGCACCAGATTAGAGCGAGTTTTCATCTGTATAGCCTGGATGCAAAATAAATTAACAGTGCACATTCTATAATAAACAGTAGAACAACAAGATCACAATGCTCTAAACTTCCCCCAGTGTTAAACCCTAGTCAGACAGTTTCACAAAGACCTGTCATCAACCTCACACAACACTTACCCATTTACTGCATTTCACTTTGTATCAGTCCAAAATAATTCAACTAGATCATTTATATTTACAGAAACAGGAGAACATCCCAATGTCAGTGTGACAGGTCTGAGCACAGCAGCCACTTTTTTAGTTCATAAGTAAAAGTACTGTAGTTTGTTTGATCATTTAATTCAGTTGGGAGATTATTCCGTTCTTTAATTCCATTATATGAGAAAACTGATTGTACGAATGCCGAATGGCATTTTGGAATGCTACACTTAGCAGTGGTTCCCAATCTCTTTTGTCCTGCGTACCCCTAGAGTCAAGTTCCCCCACCTCAATCCTGCAAATATTTGTGACCATTCACTAGAATCAAAGACACAAGTCGGTTCTGGGGCATTTTGAGATTTTCACAGATTATTAAAGTGTGGTCTCCAAGCTTTCCAACGATGTGTAACACATCATATCATATTTGGAGGTGTAGCGGTGATTTGAAGTGAACAATTCCCAAAAGGCCAAAGGGCGGAAAAACCTCTCCAAAGATTTGGGTCATTCTCACCTCTCTGCTGTTGGGAGTGACAATAGGGCTCATTTACATCTCATTTGGATAAGCCATACCCCCGTCAAACTCCCCCCCCCTTCCACAACAAACCATTGTTTACCAGTTTCATTATGTGTATCTGTTATATTTTTGGCTTCATGTATTGATCTCACCTCACAGAAGAAGGTTGTTATTGTTCTTTTTATGTTTTTAATATCAATTGATAAACTGTCACTGGCTTGAGAATGTGTTGTGTAACACATGTAACTTTTATGTAAAAAATAATTGTTATGTTCAAATCAAAAACAGTGTATATATATTATATACAGTATGAGTATGAATCCTAGTATGAATCAGAATCGATTTTATTGCCATTGTCGTTTTTTGCTAATGGTAAATAATAAGCAATAAACTATGGAAAATAAAAAGTCAATAAAGCAAATCACTCAAACATTTTGTATAAAGTGATAAACTAAATTCAGATTATTTAGAGTGTGTTCTCTTCTCAATGAAGCTGTAATACTCTCAAATTCAACCCTTTTACTGAAACACATTGTATTTAACTTTGCTTTGAAAGTAATATTGATATTCTACTCAGTTTCAACTTTTTTTTAAATCTGAAACAATTCCAAGTACCCCCTGCTAAGTGCTTAAGTACCCCCAGGGGTTTCCGTACCTAACTCTATACTAAAGGCGGCATTGGAAGCACTGCAAAGGTAAGTCTTCCCTAACAATAATGATGTTTTAGCAGGTGCAGAGCCTATTATCTATGAGCTGTGTTAGCATTAGCGAGTGCATTGCGATTAGCCTATTTATTTATTACGGAAACCAAGGTCATGACTGTACTACAGGGATGGCATGTGACTGTACTACAGAGATGGTATATGACTGTTCTACAGAGATGGTATATGACTGTACTAAAGAGATGGTATGTGATTACAGAGATGGTATATGACTGTACTACAGAGATGGTATATGACTGTACTACAGAGGTGGTATGTGACTGTACTACAGAGATGGCATGTGACTTTTCTACAGAGATGGTATATGACTGTACTAAAGAGATGGTATGTGACTGTACTACAGAGATGGTATATGACTGTACTACAGAGATGGTATATGACTGTACTACAGAGGTGGTATGTGACTGTACTACAGAGATGGCATGTGACTTTTCTACAGAGATGGTATATGACTGTACTAAAGAGATGGTATGTGACTGTACTACAGAGATGGTATGTGACTGTAATACATAGATGGTATATGACTGTACTACAGAGATGGTATGTGACTGTACTACAGAGACGGTATGTGACTGTAATACATAGATGGTATATGACTGTACTACAGAGATGGTATATGACTGTACTACAGAGGTGGCATGTGACTGTACTACAGAGATGGCATGTGACTGTACTACATAGATGGCATATGCCTGTACTACATAGATGGTATGTGACTGTACTACATAGATGGTATATGACTGTACTAAAGAGATGGTATGTGACTGTACTACAGGGATGGCATGTGACTGTACTACAGAGATGGTATATGACAGTACTACAGAGGTGGTATGTGACTGTACTACAGAGATGGCATGTGACTGTTCTACAGAGATGGTATATGACTGTACTAAAGAGATGGTATGTGACTGTACTACAGAGATGGTATATGACTGTACTACAGAGATGGTATATGACTGTACTACAGAGGTGGTATGTGACTGTACTACAGAGATGGCATGTGACTTTTCTACAGAGATGGTATATGACTGTACTAAAGAGATGGTATGTGACTGTACTACAGAGATGGTATGTGACTGTAATATATAGATGGTATATGACTGTACTACAGAGATGGTATATGACTGTACTACAGAGATGGTATGTGACTGTAATACATAGATGGTATATGACTGTACTACAGAGATGGTATGTGACTGTACTACAGAGATGGTATGTGACTGTAATACATAGATGGTACATGACTGTACTACAGAGATGGTATATGACTGTACTACAGAGGTGGCATGTGACTGTACTACAGAGATGGCATGTGACTGTACTACAGAGATGGTGTGTGACTGTACTACATAGATGGCATATGACTGTACTACATAGATGGTATGTGACTGTACTACATAGATGGTATATGACTGTACTAAAGAGATGGTATGTGACTGTACTACAGAGATGGTATGTGACTGTACTACATAGATGGTATACGACTGTACTACAGAGATGGTATGTGACTGTACTACAGAGATGGTATGTGACTGTACTACAGAGGTGGCATGTGACTGTACTACAGAGATGATATGTGACTGTACTACAGAGGTGGCATGTGACTGTACTACAGGGATGGCATGTGACTGTACTACATAGATGGCATGTGACTGTACTACAGAGATGATATGTGACTGTACTACAGAGGTGGCATGTGACTGTACTACAGAGATGGCATGTGACTGTACTACAGAGACGGTATATGACTGTACTAAAGAGATGGTATATGACTGTACTACAGAGGTGGTATGTGACTGTACTACAGGGATGGCATGTGACTGTACTACATAGATGGCATGTGACTGTACTACAGAGATGGTATATGACTGTACTACAGAGGTGGTATGTGACTGTACTACAGGGATGGCATGTGACTGTACTACATAGATGGTATATGACTGTACTACAGAGATGGCATGTGACTGTACTACATAGATGGCATGTGACTGTACTACAGAGATGGTATATGACTGTACTACAGAGATGGCATGTGACTGTACTACATAGATGGCATGTGACTGTACTACAGAGATGGTATATGACTGTACTACAGAGGTGGTATGTGACTGTACTACAGAGGTGGATGTGACTGTACTACAGAATGGTATATGACTGTACTACAAGATGGTATGTGACTGTACTACAGAGGTGGTATGTGACTGTACTACAGAGATGGTATGTGACTGTACCACAGAGGTGGTGTATGACTGTACTACATAGATGGTGTGTTACTACATAGATGGTATATGACTGTACTACATAGATGGTGTGTTACTACATAGATGGCATATGACTGTACTACATAGATGGTATGTGACTGTACTACATAGATGGTATATGACTGTACTACATAGATGGTTGTGACTGTACTACAGAGGAGGTATATGACTGTACTACATAGATGGTATGTGACTGTACTACATAGATGGTATATGACTGTACTACATAGATGGTTTTGACTGTACTACAGAGGAGGTATATGACGGTACTACAGAGATGGTATGTGACTGTACTACAGAGATGGTATGTGGCTGTACTACAGAGATGGTATATGACTGTACTACATAGATGGTATGTGGCTGTACTACAGAGATGGTATATGACTGTACTACAGAGTGGTATGTGACTGTACTACATAGATGGTATGTGACTGTACTACATAGATGGTATATGACTGTACTACAGAGATGGTATATGACTGTACTACAGAGGTGGTATGTGACTGTACTACATAGATGGTATGACTACTACAGAGGTGGTATATGACTGTACTACAGAGATGGTATGTGACTGTACTACAGAGATGGAATGTGACTGTACTACATAGATGGTATGTGACTGTACTACAGTGATGGTATGTGACTGTACTACAGAGATGGAATGTGACTGTACTACATAGATGGTATGTGACTGTACTACAGAGATGGAATGTGACTGTACTACAGAGTGGTATGTGACTGTACTACATAGATGGTATGTGACTGTACTACAGAGGTGGTATGTGACTGTACTACAGAGGTGGTATGTGACTGTACTACATAGATGGTATGTGACTGTACTACAGAGGTGGTATGTGACTGTACTACAGAGGTGGTATGTGACTGTACTACATAGATGGTATGTGACTGTACTACAGAGGTGGTATGTGACTGTACTACATAGATGGTATGTGACTGTACTACAGAGGTGGTATGTGACTGTACTACAGAGGTGGTATGTGACTGTACTACATAGATGGTATGTGACTGTACTACAGAGGTGGTATGTGACTGTACTACATAGATGGTATGTGACTGTACTACAGAGGTGGTATGTGACTGTACTACATAGATGGTATGTGACTGTACTACAGAGGTGGTATGTGACTGTACTACATAGATGGTATGTGACTGTACTACATAGATGGTATGTGACTGTACTACAGAGGTGGTATGTGACTGTACTACATAGATGGTATGTGACTGTACTACAGAGGTGGTATGTGACTGTACTACATAGATGGTATGTGACTGTACTACATAAATGACGATGCTTTTAGACTGATTCCCCGCCACACAAATATTTCTGCAGCTCTGATATTTGACTGACGCTTGTCCCAACCTGCGGCCTGTCTCCGGTGTTTGCTCAGCTCACCTCAACTTCGCTCGAGCACTATTTCATAAATGAGAAATCGTAGTTGTAGTTGTAGTTGAGCTCGTGTCTTCTCTTCACTATGATGTAACCAAACATTAGGTTTAATCCATGGTGTAAATCCTCTTGCAAAGCTGTGTCGAGCTGATCATTGGGAGCATTTTAGTTCTGTCCGTGACCTCGAAACATATGACCCTAAGCAGTAAATGTAGCCTTTCTTTCGTCCCAAACTTTCCCCGTGGAATGCCCCTAGTGTTGGGAATGAAAAAGCGTTGCACTGACTCATGCTTTGGACACGTGGACAGTGTGAGCGCCACACCGGGGGCGAACAGTTCATCTTGTGCCCGCGCTGGAGGGCAGAGACAAGGAGATGGAGGAGAGAGGGGGAAGTGAAAAAAAATAAAAGGATCTTAAAGGACTGGGCCTCGGCGACCAGTGGAGCAAATGGGGGCAGAGGGAAGAGTATATCGATCGAATCCATTAAGGTTACAGTGAGTGATGAGGCGGTGGAGAGCTGCCGGCTGTGAAGGGGAAATATGAGTGCGTCAGGTGTGGCCTGTCCACGTGCAATTACTATCAGAGCGGGAAATGTGGACGGCTTCAGAGACGCAAATAATGGAAATATTTAAAATAGGCTTTTAATAGATTTATAATCATAGTTTGTTTTCACCTGGAAAAAGAAACACAGTCCAATATGCACAAAATATGTCTTGATATTTCCCTGAATTAACTTTTAATTTCTCAGATTTTTGCCTTAGTTTACTCAGTCCCTTCTGTAACAACCAGGGTGTCTGTTGGGCTTTAAAAAAGGATTAAAAGTCAATTAATTGTGCAAAATAAAGGCCTTAAATGTCATTAAAAGAATTAATATGGAATAAAACTGGCACTAAAATTCTTGGAAAATATTATATTGCTCTACATTTATTTACTGTATGGGTTCCCATCAAAAATACCAAAATGGTTGTTTCAAAATATTCAGTTGCCGTTTGGGCTGTTCCATCACAAACTGAACTGTGTCTTCTTCAAACTCACGTATACCAGCAGCTGTGGAGAAACAACTGGCATTAGTTGAGTTTAGTTTTCTTTTAAGAGTTTAAATGGAGCAACATCTGGCCCTGATGATGCTTAGGTTATACTTTTAGTGCTGTAGAGGCTTTTCCCCAAAGCAAAAGTGAAGAACATTTGGTCTAAGTGTGCTTTCAGAGTGAGGCTCTATCAGTGATTCTCAATTGAGAACTGCCCTGAACGAACAAAGAATCACACAAGTGAAAGCTTTCTGCACTAAAGTCAAAGCTTTAACTGCACTAAAAGACAGTTATACAATTTTATTAAAAGTGAAAATATCAGTCCCATTGTGATTTTAGATGGTTTAAATTAAGAGAAGTGCCTTTTATTGATGTTGATATTGTGAGTTATCTGGCTGCAGTTATTCAAATGTGATATTATAAAGAGCCAGTCTTTTGAATGGCTCTTTGAAATGAACAGATCAAAAAGACTCGGCTCCCAGTTAAGAGCCGTAAATCCCATCACTAGTCTCCATTGAAAATTTGAGCACTTAGTGCCACCTCCAAAACATCTCCTTCTTCCAAATTTCCTCCTAAATCATCTTCTGGACACCAAAACCAGGCACCACCATAGTGGGCGTCTAAGATTTCTATGGTTGTTTTGGTCTCCGTTTATGGTTAATATCTCAGTAATTACTGGGCCTACCCTCATGAAATAAAAGCGAACACTGAGTTTCGCGTCTTCTTTGTCTGCACAAATGAACTAAAGTCCAAATCATCTTCCTTTCATGATGTCAAAAAGTATAGACAATGTTTAAAAACCTGTGTGTGATGTTGGAGCCAGAGATTTCCCGGAAACAATAACAACATAGCGACACAGCAGCCTTATTCCCACGTTTATTCCTTCACAAATACCGACATTTGAAAACCAATGGAAGCCAAACGACAAAATCACAATGATCATGTTCAACCGTTTGTGGACTTGTTTTCTTAGATTTCTTCTAAAAGGTGTCTCTCTCCCAGTGGCCCCACAAAGATGAAGCCGTCATTTTTGTCTCGTCCCGTGGCGCTCTGTATACTGTAACAGAACGTGTAAAGTGCTGATTTCTTCTGTGATCGGGGACGTGTAATGCTGGATTTTCTCCGAGGTGAAACATTAGGACAAGCATGCAAACTGGTATTTCTGGTGTTTTTGCCCCGGCTCGCTCCATTCCCCTGCTCTTCACACGGCAGCGCCATTGAGTGACTCACAGCCGCATGAATCAGCCCAGTCAGATCCAGCCGCTGCTATTTTAGCTGCCCATTAAGAAGTTTGGCAGTGTGTCTGCACTCGGCCGGAATGCTTAAACATGGCTGTTACTGCGGCAGCTCCGTACATGGGCCGGGGCAGAGCGCAGGACTACTGTACGCTATCGCAGCCTCCGGGCATATGCTTTGAACTTTGCCTGTCCGCGGACCCGGACACTTTCATTTTTTTAAATACATCCCTCTGTTCATGATTTATATTTGAGAATGAGGTTTAATGTGTGTCTATGAAAAAGACAGTCGCTGATGAATGCGAGACGCTGCAGGAAAATGTATCTGAACATTACAGTACTGATATAAATATGAGGAAAACATGTATTGCAATTTTTTTGTAATTTTATGTTTTCAAATAGAAATAAGGCATCTTGTGCATTATTGGGCGGCACGGTGATACAGCGGTTATCGCTTGTGCATCACAGCTAGAAGGTCCTGGGTTCGATTTCCACCTCTGTGGAGTTTGCATGTTCTCCCCGTGTCTGCGTAGGTTTCCTCCAGGTACTCCGGTTTCCCCTAACACTAAAAACATGTGGCTTGTTTACATGCATGAGACCCATGTTCATTAACATGCACTGTCCCGACCAAATAAAACAATAAATTAAATTAAATGTGCATAAAATTGGCCAGTATTGCAGATATTTTCAGTGACAAAATTCAAATAATGGGTAGAGCCAGGTTTAACTGTATTGGTTTATATGCATGTAAACAAGCCACGCCGGAATGTAGGCATCAGTCGTCCCGCATACACACTCTCAAACACACTCTCATTCATCCTGGCCTATTGTACATATATTTAGTGGTAGGGGAAACCGGAGTACCAGGTTTTATGTATTATTATTGATTTTATTTTGTGTTTTATTTTGTTAACATTAGTAAGATTTTTTAGATTTTGCTTGTGTTTTGTGTTCAAAGCTCAGTAAATCGGGTTAGGAATTAGATCTCTCTGAAAAAACGTGCGTTTAAGACTGTAAAGTTTGGAGTCTGTAGGAGCAACTGAAGTGGAGATGTTGTTCCATGAGTGGAACAAAAACCTCATTTTGAGAAAACCAGCCCTAAAGTTTTGGGCACATTATCTCTGCTCGCAGACAGAAAAATACCATATTTTGTTATAGCGTCATCTCAGGCAGCCTACATACAGTAGATATAAAATATATAAATATTTGTGAATGAATACGCATGGGAACCCGACTTTTGCGACACTTAACTACTTCAGGGAAATCTCCTTGTGGACAAACGTCATAAAATAAGCTTCATACAGGGTACGTGTTGTCATTTTTATACTCTGACATGAAAACTAAGATGTTAAGGAAGAAAATTACCAAAAATTTCCACATCAACCACTGCGTGAAAAAACAATACTTTCACCTGCCGTGTCTCACCTCAAGGCTGTAAATGAAACTTTACGATGCATATTTCATGAAGTTTTGTTGCTAAAGCGAGCCAGAGATTTCCCGGAAACAATAACAACATAGCGACACAGCGGCCTTATTCCCACGTTTATTCCTTCACAAATACCGACACATTTGGTATCCACGTGTAGCACAAAAGGCTGTGATCGAGATGACGCTGTAATCCAAATGGTCATTTCCTTAGTGTGAGACAGCAGCAGCAAAAGACGGGAGAAATATACACAGGGCGCATGTGCAGACAAAGGGACTAAACTTTAACAACATCTGCACTGTAGTCGCTCCTACAGACTCCACACTTTACAGGCTCGGATTTTGTAGCTGAAAAAATGTCCAATTTTGGCCATTTATCAGAAATCTGATTACAGTGAGAGGGGCGGGGCTTGACCCTAACAGTGACCTCACTCCTTTAGTGCGGACTCAGAGCTACTGACTTCATCATTCAGGACCGGCCACTGATGGTGAATAGCATTCAGTTCAAAATCAGTTACTACACGGACAGAAACAGTGCAGTGTTGACTTGTTGAACACTGGACATTTTACACAAATCAATCTACTGTGCATCAGATTTTAGCGGCAAACATTTTCCCTCGTTCTCCGCTTTGTTAATGGACTTTGCGCTCTAACAGAAATATCAAAACAACAGAAGTCCAGATGCGTGGCAAAAAGAGGCAAAAGTGGGCGGGCCGGAATAAGGTGAATAAACAGATGATTTTGTTTTACTTCCAAAGGCCCTAGTCTCTGGCTTTGGCCTGCCCTGCCAAGTCACTGGAAAGGGAAACACTGCCTTTCAAAGAAGCGTCACCACGGAGCTGGTGTTTTGACCTGTCACAAACTATCTTAAAGTATAAGTGAACATTAGTCAGAACAATAATAGGATAGAAGATTTGTGTGGCTTAGCTGTGAGTCTTGCCTGTGTTTCAGAAGAAGACATTTGTAAGTCTTCAATGTCTTTAGCTCATAAGCTAGCTGTCTGTTTATTTTTTAAAAGCTGGGTCCTTCATGGCTAGGACTCTCTGCAGCCAAAAATCCACTGAGTGTGAGGATTGAGCTTTTTGAGAAAAAGGGCCTTTGAAGTTGTTTAGTTCCATGATAAATCTCTGCAGGAAAGTTGATTTAGTGGGTAAATGATAATGAAAACTAGCGTGTGAAGAGAGTGACTAAAGATAGTGCTCTCCCCCACTCGCCCGGTCGTCCCACTCTGCGCCGGTGTCCTGCCCTGACATTCTCTGTTTGTCGCCTGCAGAGTGATGACCAAGACGCGTTGCTCTCATCAAAAGTCAACGGAGTGTGTCGGGCCTCCCTCTCCTCGCCGCCTCTCTTTGGAGGACGGATCCACATATCAAATCAGAATAGGCGAGCTATTGAACAATGAATCAATCTGAAAGAGCGCTCAGACTGCGGCGACAGGGCAGACACGGCCGGTGGACAGGGGGCACTGACACACGAAAGCCTGCCGCTGCAAGGCTGACCACAGTCACACCACAGAAAGAGTAGCTGTTTATTGACTACAAATGAAGTAAATGTTCAAGCATGAGCTTCCTCAGAGCGTTTACAGTCAGGCTGATTGCTCTGAATTATACAGCCTATAGATGTCTACCAGGTGGACAAGGGACCCAATTACAGATGAACCTATCCCGTTCCACTCGGGAGTCATAGGCAAAATAGGAACAGTAAAAAAAGCATAAAAACTGAGAGGAGAGTTATATTGTTTCACTTGTTCGTGCTGACAAAAGTATTCAGAATGGAAGTGATATTGTAGTTGTAGTAGTGGTAGTAGTAGTAAAGTATTGGTTTTGCACCTGTACTTTATCCCTCTAATTCTGTCCTGAGTGAGCACTTCAGTTCCTTTTGTCACTTTTTTGTGTTTGTTTTTTTCCCACCACTTCATTTGAAAAAGCCTGACAGGAGCACGCTTTTTATTATATTTGACTAATTTCTTCAAGGCATCTGCTATGTCAAAGCTGGGTATTTTTAGGACCTGTTTTCTGGCTCTGTGAAGGAAAACAGAGAAACGAGAGAGGAATAATGTGCCGTGTGCAGGCGAACGGAGGAAGGATATCTGAATACGGGACAGATTTTGGAGAAGCATTGTGGAAATACTATAAGGATACAGCTTTGCAGAGGGAGGGGATTTGAACTCCGGGCTGTCTGTTGGAAATGGATTGCTGTCCGCTGTTGGTGTCGGAGCTGCCTGTGCTGTGCAGTCGGATCGATGGAGTGGTGACCGTGGTGAGGGCACAGCCGGCCAGTGCCTTGCGTCAGGACCTGTACTGGGTAAGGCCCAAAAACCAAGAGGAGCATCTGTTGGCATTAGTAGAAACAGATGATGTAACAAGGGCCAGTAAAGTAAGATTACCCTACAGTATGTAATCTTTTTTTATTTTTTTTCAATCTGCAGGGGACTCAATGACAGTGTAAGAATACTGCCATTCTGAAAAGCTATACCTCATTAACCTCCTACCCCCCGCCTTAACCGAGCGCATTATCTCCAGTTCAGTTTGACCCAAATCTAAAAGCTTCTCGGCAGGAGCTTACAGCCTATAGGCCAGTGTAACGCCTCATTTGAAAGCTAAGACCTACAAAACTGGTCGGAACTTTTTGTCGTGTTGTTGCTGCTTTTTCTGTATCACATTTTTGAAGCGTTATATTGCTTTTTTGTCGTGTTTTGTTGCTTTTCATCTTTACCACTGTTTCCTTTTTGTGGTGTTTCCGTCAGCTTTTAATCACATTTTTGTCACGTTTTTTTCTTTGTCTTTTGTTGTACTGTGTTGCTTTTCCGCGTTTTTAAGCTCTGTGTTTCTGTTTTGCCACTTTTTTCTAAAAGCTTTTGGATTTGGGTAAAGCCAAAGTGGAGTGAATGTGCTGGGTTCAGGTGGGGGTTAAGAGGTTAAACTGCCCAAAACATTTGATTTCCATATGTACTAAAGAAAACAATGGAAATGTCTTAAGCTATCTGAACCTGTTACTACAAATGCGTACATTTGTTTGGGGAAGCCAGGCACAATACTAATGTATGGCGAGATATGTCAGTTTATGTCAGTTTCATGGCTTTTATATATCATATATGTGGTTTCTTTATCATTATAGTGGCCTTTGGATGTGTATCCGTCACCACAAAAAGCAAAAACTTAGCATTTAGCTCAGAAGACACTTTTAGATGCTAATTTGTATCTAAAGTAAAATCGCCAAAGGTCTGTAATTCATTAGTGATTTCTAACCAGGCTTTGACCTAAATGTGGTTGATGGTTGTTAACAGCTGAAACAGCTGGAAACTTTATTTATACCGCACATTTCATACACACGGCAACTCAATGAAAACATCTGGATCGTTCATAAATAGTGATATTGATGGCTAATGCTAACGGTTTCAGTTGAGACATTCATGTATTTTATCTGTAAATACGTTGGTATAAAGAGAGTCTAACTAATGACTGAGATGAGAAGTGTTCTTCGCAGAGAATGGCAAGCTACGCCCGCTTGGGGCCCCCAAATGTCAAGTGGCCCCCATGAGCCGGTTCCTTATGCACAGCCTTATTATAACAAGCACTTGCTCAAGACATTCTTCCTGTGACGAACTCCACGTCAAATATATAAAATAACACGCTTGGCTGGAGCGGCCAATATGGACAGTTGATTCTGGTTAGGGAATCAGGACACTGGATCTTGCCGCTTGCTTCTTCAACATTTAATTGTGAACAGCAGATGATTGGTACAGCAACATTGATTGATTATACAGCATACGTTGACAGATGATTGGTAGATAGATTGGATACAGGTTATATGTGGATATGAGTGTGTGTGTGTGTGTGTGTGTGTGTGTGTGTGTGTGTGTGTGTGTGTGTGTGTGTGTGTGTGTGTGTGTGTGTGTGTGTGTGTGTTGTGTGTGTGTGTGTGTGTGTGTGTGTGGTCTGAAAGGAAACAGAGAAAAGGGAAGGAAAATTAGTAACAGTTGACGGCTAACTGAAATCCCCGCTAAGTGGAGACGTGTCTTGACTGATTACATATATTTAACAGTTATAAATTGGGATAATCATCACATAAAACTTATTCTATCTAATTTGGAAACTAATAGAAAAAGAAGTTAACAACAAGTACTCACTTTATAAAAGATAACGCACACCAGGGAAAGGAGGAAGATTCAGCAGTAAGATGCAGCAGTGAAGTGGTTGCTATGTGGAGTGAGTGATGGTTGCTATGTGGAGTGAGTGATGGTTGCTATGTGGAGTGAGTGATGGTTGCTAGGTGGAGTGAGTGATGGTTGCTAGGTGATGGTAAACAAAGTGTAACTGTAAAATGGAACTATACATTGGCCGTTTCTCAATACTCAAGAACACAAGTACGTTCTCGTTTGCTCGGCAAGTACGTACTTGCTAAGCACACGAGAAGTACAGACTTGGTGAGAACGGGAGCACGGGAGCACACAGAACAGTTACACGTATTGGAACAGTGCTCGCGTACTCGGGGCTGTCAACCAGTTGAGCTGTCACTTTAACCTGCGTGCGTTTAACTCCTCGGGAGAATGGCAAGGGGGAAAAAGATATTTGCGGTATATGCAGTGCAGTGTTTAGGCTATTTGAAGGCCTTTTGTGTTTAATTATATATATATATATATATATATATATATATATATATATTAAATTAACAAGTTCATTTAGTGTGTGCATATATATATATATATATTAAATTAACAAGTTCATTTAGTATGTGTGTGTATATATATATATATATATATATTAAATTAACAAGTTCATTTAGTATGTGTGTGTATATATATATATATGAAATTAACAAGTTCATTTAGTATGTGTGTGTATATATATATATATATGAAATTAACAAGTTCATTTAGTATGTGTGTGTATATATATATATATATGAAATTAACAAGTTCATTTAGTATGTGTGTGTGTATATATATATATGAAATTAACAAGTTCATTTAGTGTGTGTGTGTGTGTATATATATATATATACATACACACACATACTAAATGAACTTGTTAATTTCATATTTTCAACTATATTTTTAGAGACTTCAAACATTCAAGTTAAGCTATTTTTAATAGAAGCACAAACCTTACGATAGCCTTATTATTGCAAATGTGCTTTACACTAAATCTGTAATTTGGTTCTGGGCTTTATCCTTCCGCTGATGTTGGTTCCCTCTCAGCCTGTGGAAGTCCATGGCAGGACACACCGACAATATCACCGTTAAAATTATGTGCAATATTAACACTGCAGTATTGACATGACCAAGGAAGAATTTTAAAAAAAGTAATGTAAATGTAATATCAAATTCAGAGCAATTTCATACTGACGTTAAACAAACCACTTTGTAATGATTGTAAACAAAGATATTACTGAAACCAAGAGAACATTGTTTATATAACTATTAACTGAACAACAATCAGTCGCATTTCAAGGCATAATGAAACCGCATCGTTTTATCAAAAATAAACTTTATTGATTCATAGAAGATAATACAGTTATTGCAGAGGAACAGGCATAAATGTGTCTGAAGTCTCAGATCTACATATAAGGAGCTGGTCTCCATGTCCTGCTGAGCACCTAGAGCTGGAGCCTTTCACCCGGACTCCACTGCAGCCTGTCCAAACCGCTGACCACCACTGATCGCCACAAAACAAACGCCTACTGCATGCACGAGAGGAGAGCATGAACTATAAGACTTTGGTCCAAGGCGCAATAAAAGTAGCAAATTACTTTGTGGCTCACATCCCTTTCACACCTTTTTTCTTTAAAGTAAATTGTAATAATTCACTTTATAGACAATTATAAAAGAGGTGAATGAAAATGAAATGTGAAATATGAAGAAGTGATAAAACAAGCCTGCGCCAAGTGTATTTCAAATCTGAATGACGTTCATATGATAAGATGCTACTTTCAGTCATTACAATGTGATTGTAATCTGCCTAAGCGTGTGGACAGGCATCCAGTGGAATCTGGAGGTTACAACCACAGGTCAGAGCACTGCTGGTGCGTCCACAAAGCAGGAGACAACAGGACACTCTGCTGCAGAGAGAAGAGAGCAAAAGAAGTATGAGAAACAACAAATAACATGTCTGTAAAAGAGCAGAGCTGCATTTATGTTTCCTATAGGGCTGAAACAACTAATCGATTAATCGACGACTAATCGATTATTGAAATAGTCGACAACTATTTAGTAATCGATTAATTGTTTTCTGGTTCACACAGACTCAAATGGAGCAAAAATGACATGAAAATGTAGTATTTTTGATGAAAACCTACTTTGTTTTTATAGTTAGGGTCCGTAGTGTTTTGTACATTGTAAATTTCATGAATATCTGTCTGTCTGTCTCATCCAATCAGAAAGCAGAATTAGTACCAAGAGCCTCCAACAAACATTTACTTTAAGTTTACGCCATCAATACGTCCTCAAGCGGCGCCACTTTTTTTGTGATAAAAAAAAAAAGAAAAAGAAAAAATTTCTACACAATTCACAGCCAAGCGATTACTCGATTAATCGTAAAAATAATCAATAGATTAATCGATTACAAAATAATCGTTAGTTGCAGCCCTAGTTTCCTACATCAAACACATCAGTATATGACAAACCATTGCTGAACACCAAACTCTTTACAATGAGAAGGATCCTCAATACTTCAGACACTGTCATCACACCGTCCGCCCGCAGCAGCAAGTGGCACCTGCAATAACATTAACATTAGACTTCAAATCAAAAAGTGTTTTGTGGTACAGACCAATAAACATACGTCAGTCTGTTCAGAACATAACGCTTCTAAATTTAAAGGGCACGTTGTTGATGGAGCAGGCTTCCTGCCTACGTGCACATTTTCTATTTAAAATATTTTTTATGGAAAGTTTCCTCTACATTTATATGTTATTTCTTCTGTTACCTCTTAACCTGTACCTGAACAGAGCACATTTTCTCCAGTTTGGCTTTACCCAAATCTAAAACCTTCTTCAAAAAAGCAACAAAAACAAGCATGAAAACGCAACAAAAAGTGATCAATAAAGCCACAAAAGAGTAACAAAAAAGCGGAGAAAATGCAACTAAAAAGTGACAACAAAGTGGTGCAGAAAAAAGGGTGAAAAACTCAACACAAAAGGGGGACGAAAACACAATAAAAAAAAACACAGTTTGTAGGTCTCAGCTTTTCAATGAGGCGTTACTCTGGCCTATAGGCTGTGAGCTCCAGTCAGCTTTTAGATTTGGGTAAAACTGAACTGGAGAAAATACGCTCGTTAAGGTGGTAAGAGGTTAAAAACACATTCATAGAATGTTCATCTAATGTTATTTTAATAAGAACCTTCCGGAAACTTTTTATTAACGTTACATTTTGATCATATTAAAGTTCCCTGAACCTGAAAACATTTAGCTAAAGTTCCGGTTTGGTTATTTTATTGGTCTTCAACCAAAAAATCATAATCTTACTGCAGTTTTTGATTTGTGAAGAGGAATTTCTGCCATAGCGTTGTGGATTTGAACTTTCAGTTTTGCTTTTAAAAACCTGACCTCTGCCCTGCCTGCATGGACGATACAAAGCCTACACTGTAGATCAGTTCCATTGTAGATGTTACAAGATGCTAAACGCTCACGTTGTAGTTTACACAGCTTTACCACAGCAGTGGAGCTCATGGTTCCAGAGTGACAACCCTCATGTCAGTGTCATTGATGTAACGCTATCTCACGCATGTCAACACTCATTTGTGTACAGTGCTTGGGCCTTGGCCTCACCTTTCTCTCCTAAAATTCATGGAGGACCACAGAGAGAGAAGGGTAGTCATGCTGCAGCAGCATCAGGAGACGACAGGACAGTCCTGCAGCTAAAGACCGGTCCTAATTCCTTCAAAATGGTCCTCATCTTAGAACAAATGTCCATCACTGCTCTGTGAAAAGGAAACATAAGCATACAGTATAATACAGACCGTCATAAATAAAGAAAAGGCATCTATTTGAGTTTCTATTGTACATCAACATGTAGCATTTTCTCCCTGACTTCAACTAAACAATCTTTATCATGACCATTATAATATAATCTACTCTCAAATTTTCGATTTTGTTTTGAAAGCCTACGAAAAGTTTAAATCAGCCTTGTGGCTATAATCTGACATGTTTTTTGTTTGTTTTTGTTTCAATGCAATCAAATTAATAATTTAAAAACCACATTGTCTTTTCAGTGCTGAAGTAACCTATCTTACAGTTTTTATTTGTTTTTATTTAAATTACAGTGATAATCTATTCATAAAACGTTTGTAAAAAGATATGAAGAGATATAAGATATAAGATATAATCAAAAGATTGGAAGAGTGTTACTAATTTGAGTACCTTACTTTATATATTAGCCAAAATATTACCAGCAATATTAATACGCAGTCAACAACAGTCACTGGCAAACTTTTCGTCTCAAGTCTTCACAAGTTTAACTACAACAGGGCTGGAGAAAACCAGCGGAGCTTCGTAGAAGTTTTAGCTGAGTTTGAGCTCACTCCGCTCGGCTACAACTCACAGCGCGGGCCGCTGAATTCCCCAAAGACGCTATCGTACATTTACTTCATATATTAGCTGAACTATTACCATTACTATAAATACGCAGTCAACAACAGTCACTAACCAGCTTTTCGTCTCAAGTTTTCACGAGTTTAACTACAATAGAGCCGGAGAAACCAGCGGAGCTTCGTAGAAGTTTTAGCTGAGTTTGAGCTCACTCCGCTCGGCTACAACTCACAGCGCGGGCCGCTGAATTCCCCAAAGACGCTATCGTACATTTACTTCATATATTAGCTGAACTATTACCATTACTATAAATGCGCAGTCAACAACAGTCACTAACCAGCTTTTCGTCTCAAGTTTTCACGAGTTTAACTACAATAGAGCCGGGAGAAACCAGCGGAGCTTCGTAGAAGTTTAGCTGAGTTTGAGCTCACTCCGCTCGGCTACAACTCACAGCGCGGGCCGCTGAATTGGTCAACAAAGCTAGATCGGACATTTACAAGAATTTAACCGGTCAACAGACCATCGGGTTTACTTTACAAGCGGACATTTCTCGCCCCAAATCGCCTTAGAAGTGAATTTTAGTCGAGAGCAACAATAAAAAAGCAACATTAAACTTACCGCATCCACCTTAGCCGCTGAGATCAATGGCGGCGCTGCTGTTTTGCTGCTGCCGCCGCAAAGCCTTCTGGGATATGGTCCGGACCGAGAACGCAGCGAGTATGCTCTGATGCAGACTCGGTAAAGGGGGCGGAGCGAGAACAACATCCGGGGATTTAACCGTTCTCGGTCTGATGCGTACTTTGAATTGGAACAGTACTCGGCCGGCTCCGATGACGTTTCACGAGTACACGAGCACACAAGCACGGACAAGAACGCATATTGAGAAACGGCCATTGATTATAAACAAGTCTTTCTGACACTTCCTAATGATTTTAGTGCTGCAGTTACACTACTGTATATCTCCGACACTATCTGGCACTATTTATAAACCTCTTGCCTATGTTTTAGTGAGTCATGGATCTCTAATGTTAGCTTAGAATGAGCAGTCAACAGACGTTTCACTCATAATGAAACCAGTTATTGTAACACCGACCATGACCTTAAGAACCCCAGCCTTCTGTTCTGAGAGAAACCTTTGCAGAGAACTGAATTATGGCAGTTGTCAGGTTTCCAGCTCATGCCCCACGTGACGTCCTCTCACCCAGTGTGTGCATGGATGTGTCAGTGTGTGCATGGATGTGTCAGTGTGTGCATGGATGTGTCAGTGTGTGCATGGATGTGTCAGTGTGTGCATGGATGTGTCTGTGTGTGCATGGATGTGTCAGTGTGTGCATGGATGTGTCTGTGTGTGCATGGATGTGTCAGTGTGTGCATGGATGTGTCAGTGTGTGCATGGATGTGTCAGTGTGTGCATGGATGTGTCAGTGTGTGCATGGATGTGTCAGTGTGTGCATGGATGTGTCAGTGTGTGCATGGATGTGTCTGTGTGTGCATGGATGTGTCTGTGTGTGCATGGATGTATTTGCTTCTAGTTTCCAACGGATTTCACATGTTTTGGGGACTTATGTTCGTGGTGAGTTTTGCCATTTCATTATCCATAGCTACAGTGTGATACTTTGTGGTTTTGTGGAGTTCTTAGTTATGTTTTGAGGTGCGCTTGTGAGTGGAACCTGATTAATGGAGCGCACAATTTAAGATTGCTCTGTGGTGACATGGTTTGTAATTTACAAACGTTCCAAGTTGTTAGCTACAAGATTAATGCAGCGAGTTCTATGAGGTGTTTGCTTGAGCCCACAGAAATGGCATACAGCTATGTCAGGTGTTTTGTAGCTTTAGTGTTTTATTTTTACTTATTTCTTTATTTGGTCGGGACAGTGCATGTTAATGAACAGTATACATGGATACACACATGTAAAAACTGAGCTGCTGGGGTTTTGTTTTTACCTTTATTTAATCAGAAAAGTCCCACAGAGATTAGGAATCTTTTTTTAGAGTCCTGGCCCCAGAGTGGAACCTATTATACATGTTTTAGTGGTAGGGGAACCTACACAGATACAGAGAGAACAAGCAAACTCCACAGAAAGTCCCCGTCCAGGTGGGAATTGAACCTGGGACCCTCTAGCTGTGAAGCACGACAGCTAACCGCTGTGCCACTGTGCATTTGTGGAAGGACACTGCAGTATTGATAGTGTAACTCCACAAGAGAGGAATTCTTTAATAATGGTAACCAGTGACGTCTCTGCATGTTGGCCGCACCAGATGGCGCTATGGAGCACAGTTATTGTGGCCCTAAACCCGCCTCCAGCACATACACACACATACACTCGGCTCTGGAACTGAGCCCCAGACCCAATCACAGAGCAGATCACCACACTGAAGGCTCCTCATTGGCTACTTTCACTTAAATTGCACGCGCTCTCTGTAAACACAGAAAGTAGCAAACCCCGGTGGATTACTCAGATATTCTTTTATTTTTTGGACGACTCTTTGCAACGGGACTTTTCGCTGGCGACACAAACTGAAGTGGAGAAACTGCTGTGTGTTTATGGAGTTTGAATGAGACGAAACAAACGTAAGGAAGCGATGTCCCTCAAAGCTACGGGTGAGTCTACGTGTATGTTTACACCACGGTTCACATCTGTCCGGGTTCAGCTGTTGTTAACTTTAGCAGGACATAAACGACTCCTTTATGCTCTCAGATCATTGTGTAAATGCATTTGTTAGGTAATAGTCTGCTGTTTAAATTACATTATGTAACTGAATGCCGTTTATAGAGTAAACATTTGCCTTGTTGTTGATGCTCTGGGAACAATTAGAGTTGTCTGTAATGCTAGTTCTGTGAGTATTTGCGTGATATGTGCTCACATGCTTCTTTTTAGTCTGACATGCAGCAGTAAATGCGCATAGTACATTTGATAGTAACAAAAACAACTACAACACAATGAGCACAGCCCTAGAGTTTACATCACCAGCCACCACTGAGTTGTACTGTGTATGCATCACAGAAGAATCAGATGATGCTGATGTAAAGTGCTCACTCTTGTTAGCCTGGTGAGACCAGAATGATTCCCCTCTGTATTTTTATAAATAAATCGGGGGATCAGTCTGGACTCCCGCCCCCGGGTGGCGGGAAAAAATCAAATCGTTCTCGTGCAATCGATTAGTTTATTTGCGTCACGTGTTGTTCATGAGCAGTGTCACTCATGGGACGTGGAAGTTCCCTCCAATAACAATCTACGAACGGCCACGACAGAGAGAGAAAGTGTGTCTCCAATCTACGGTAAATGACCAAAAACACATCGACAGTAGGTGAGTTTCGTGATTCATAATCCTGCGCAAATATTAACGCAAAACCGCTAATAACACCGCATCAGCGGCAGACGCCCGCCCTTCGCTGATTGGTTTACTCCACTTCCTGTTTGCTTGCGTATCTACCGCTGTGGGAAATGGAATCGACGCAGCGGTGACCAGACTCACTCGCTGGTACAGTAGTGAGTCTGGATTTTTCCAGGCTACACTCTTGTGCTCCACTCAACTTGTCTTGCTAGAAAAGTTGGTTCTAGCATGGTGGTAACTGCAACTGCAACTTTATTTATAACGCACTTTAAAAAACAACCAGGTTGACCAAAGTGCTACAAAATGCAAATACCTTAAAATATATAAAACATATATAAAACAGTTAAATTACACTAAAAGCTAATTTTTTAAATGCCAACTTCTTAGGGTGTACCAAACGCCAACTTAAAAAGCCACGTTTTAAGAAGAGATTTAAAAACAGGTATAGAAGGGGCCTGTCTTATACATACAGGCAACTCATTCCACAACTTTGGGGCTGCCACTGCAAAGGCCCGGTCCCCTCTGAGCTTCCGATTTGTCCTTGGGACGCTGAGGAGGAGCTGGTCAGCCGACCGAAGAGACCGAGAAGGAGAGTAGGGTTTGAGGAGCTCAGAGAGGTACAAAGGGGCAGCACCATTTAAGCATTTAAAACAAATACAAGCAATTTAAAATGGATACTAAAGTGCACAGGCAGCCAGTGAAGAGAAGACAAAATTGGGGTAATGTGTTCAATTTCCGTGTGCCAGTTAAAAGACGTGCAGCTGCATTTTGAACAAGCTGCAGACGGGAAATACAGGACTGATTCACCCCAAATAAAGTGCATTACAGTAATCCAGTCGGGTAGTGATAAAGGCATGGATTACAGTTTCAAAGTGCTCACGTGACAGAAAGTGCTTTACTTTGGCCAACTGCCTCAGATGGAAGAAGCTAGACCATACAACTGAGCGAACTAGGCCGTCAACCTTAAATACAGGATCCATTTTAAAACCCAAGTTCACAATCTCTGGTTTACAGTACATATCAAGGTCGTGCAGTTGTACAGAACTGACACCAGAGCTGGGACCAAACACCATCACCTCAGTCTTAGAGTCATTGAAATGAAGGAAATTCAAAGCCATCCAGGATCTTATGTCCCTAAGACACATTTGTAGCGAGTCCACAGAAAGTCCGTCCTCCTTCCTCAGGGGAACATAATCTGGCAATCGTCCGCATAACAGTGGAAGGAGGTGCCATGTCTCCTAAGTATGGATCCCAGAGGCAACAAATACAATGAAAACAAAATCGGGCCCAATATGGATCCTTGGTGGAACCCCGTAGGACAGAGGTGCATGACGAGGTGTGAGAGAGGGAGTGAGGAGAGCGGGTGCTTCATTTAATGTCGCCATTTAAGTTGATTAAAAAATAACAGCACAACGCATTGGCAGGGGAAAACCAAGCCCGAGCCCGGCCCGTGTCCGACGCAATGATGCGGTAATGGGCCCGAAGCCCGGCCCGCGGGCCTTCGGCCTTGGGGCCGTCGGGCCCCGGGCTCAAATGCAGGGCTCTAGTCCAGGGCTGAGCTCGGTCCCTAAACTGATCCTGTTTGACCCTGGTCTGACCAGTGGAGACGCTCGACTACACGGGTCGACCTGACACTGGGCTGAGTAAGAACTGCCAGTGGAAAAGCCTTTTACTGTGTTCTACAGTTTATAAAAATCTATTTGCCTTCTTACTGGTTCGATGTTGCAACCCTGAAAAAGAGAAAAAATATAGATTTTTTTTCTTTTCAGAAATGGTATTTTACATTATTTAGTCCATGATGGTGACGCGTCCTCCTTCCTCCGGCCTTCGCTCTCTTTGTCGAACATTATCCTTGGCAGCTTTAGAATCTCACAAGGGAACTCTCAGAAACATGAAATCCCTGCATTGTCCGTGTCTTTTTGTGCCGTTTTCCCCCTTCATTTCTCTGGCCTATCTCTGCCGCACTTTATATGACCAATTTCGACGGAATGAAGAGAGAAGCCTATTCACTGTTCACTTTAAGTCCCATTCACCGGCACTTGGTGTCAGATTAGAAACTCGAGGGCGCGGTGCTTTGGTTGGAGGATGGTGTTGGAAATAAAGACATAGCAGTGTCCTCCGTGCGCTGTGCGGGGGGAAAATGGCTCAGCTCGAGTCTGGCCATGGTCTGCTGGCTCCCGACAGACAAACAGACACACTGTGATGGGACAAAGAGGAGAGTGACAGGCTCATTCTTCCTCTGTTTTCAGAGCGCTGCAGAGGCACATCGGGCCAGAATGTCTGCCTTTAAACACTGACAGGATTATCTCCTACGTGTATCTACCTGGTTTAGTGGTTAGCATGCACATGTGCAAAGGTTAGTAGGTCAGCGTGATTCAAAGATCCAAATGTAAGTTTAGAGATAAGTCTAAATTGATATGTTTATTTTGTTATGACTTCATGGATTTATATCCTTTTGACATGGCCCTGATCTTGTGTTTCTAAACGCAGGTTGTAGACTACTCTTTTGTGCTGACAAAGGCGCTCTGTGAAAGCTTCAGCTTCAGACCAGACGCAGTAAGTGAGCTGGTCTCTGGCTGGACTGGCAGGAAAAAATCGGCCCTGGACCTTTTGGTCAAGACCAGCCCTCTGAGTCTGTGTTTTATCCGAGAGGCCCATTGCTCATTATATACCACATTATCTGGGAACCATAACTCAAGACAGCATGCCAACGGAGGGTATTAAAGGTGCCAGCTAGGCCTATAAGTAAGTTATACTTTATTAAATTTCTTCTCTGCATTTGCCTCTGGGCGAGCGTTTGTACCTCTGCATTGGTACAGCGACCAGTAAACGAGAGAAGGTTTCTGTGGTTTAAGCTGGTAAATTGGAGGCGGACATGGTTGTCAAAAAATCGATAAAGTATTCAAAGTGGGTGAGGCTGAGACACTGTACCAGCTTTAGAATCACAGGCATGAGTCCTAGCTTTGATGATCAACAGCAGCTAATGTTTAGCCCTTATTGGAGCTTCAGGAAAGAAGCTTTTTATGACTGAACCCCGTCCATGGGGCCTTTGTGTCACATGAACTATCGCGGTGACAGGCCGACGCCGAACCAGACAGTGGAGGCGGATGCTGCTCCGTGCTTCCTGCTGTTTTTACCGCGCGTTCAGTCCGCTCCGAGCCTCACTCCACTCATCTTTTATTCATGCCGCAGGCCAAACGTGTGCTGTGTGAGTCAGGCCTGTAAATGGCCCATTCAGAAGGAGAGAGAAGCGCTGACTCAGCTTGATACTCGCGCATTACTATAGGAACTCCTCTCATCCACTGACTGGCACAATGGAACCAAAGTGTAACTTTATACTAAGGGTTTGTATACTAGGGCTGAACCATTTGGGGGAGAACATCAATATCATTCTATCTATTGTGTTTGAAATGTTCGATGGATGACTGAAATACTGAATCATACATTTTATTTATTTTATTTTAATAGTGTTATAAGATAATAGAATTTGTGAGGCAAAGTAATCTGATTTAATGTAGTATCCTGATTACATTTCCTGTTGTCTGTATCGTTGTTTTTTAACACTTCCATTGGCCTATTAGTTTGGCAAGTATTTAGTTCACTTGTTGTGACCATGCCACAATGTACCGCAGTGCTAAAATCTGACCATATGTTTCATACTACAGTGACTGTGCCAGTTTTAGTCTATATTTATACATTTAAGCTCTGTGGCGTGTGTTATGGGTGTATGTGCGCAACCAAACAGAGCTCATGTGTGTCATCATCACTAACCACTAAAGTTCCAGTGGTAGGCAACGTCAGGCCCGGAGGCCAAATTCGGCCCTCCACCATTGAACCTCTGGCCCTCAAGATGATATTGAGAAATGACATTATAGAAACTCAAAAATGTGAAAAATACTGTAAATTCCTTTCAAAGTCTTAGAAAAACACCCAAATAAGCCATAATATGATGTACAACACTGGCATTTATTGAAATTAGTGCTTTACTTTGGGCTACAATTGGGGGGTTTGGCCCTTAGTCTTTTGATGATGAAGAAAAACGGCCCTTCACCAGCAAACCTGCCTACCCCAGCACTAAACTGAAGGCTCAAGAGTAAAGCAAAGTTACATCCTCCAAAAACACATGAGGCTTTGTTAAAGAGTACCTAAACGGGCGTGCCAAAGCCTTTCCCCACCCACAAACAAAAGTCAAAAAGTGCTGTGAAAGAGGCGGTCTCTGAAGTTTGGGGTGACATGCGGGGGTGAGTGTGTGGGCCTTTGCATTGGCACAATCACAGCAGACTGATTACGTGGGAGGGACTTGGTTATAAACCACAGGTACAGGGGCAGGACAATGGGCAGCACCTGATGACGATGTGTGGAGCTGGTGCGGCTTATGACGTTCTGTGGAGGCCGTGGACACGTCTCCAGCCAATCAGGAAATTCTAATTTAGTAGCAGAGTTTACCCTGAAGGGGGCGCAACCCATTCGTTTCAGGCCAAAGTTAGGATTTGACACATGTTTGCGCTATAATGTCAGAATAATGTCAGGGACCAGTGGACAACACTATGAGACCATTGAATTATATAGATGGAAGAGGCATGCTGTCCCAGCTCCTATCTCTTTACATAGTGGTGCTCAGTGGCGCATGAAACCAGTTTCGTCCGCCATAACGGCCCATAGTACCCGTATGACGCGTCACCTGTATCTATGCTCCGTACGGCCCAAGTGGGTAAAAGCAGCGGGAGCGCGCACAGCTGCCGACGAAGCCTCAGAGCGGAGCGGACGCCATTACGCTGTAAGTTAAATCTCTTGATATAATCGTACTTTAAATACAAAATGAATTTTTAAGGCCATTTGAGGCGATTAAGTTACTATGTTAAGATGATCTGTGGGGTCAGTTTGTCAGTGCAGGGCTTAATAAGCTAGATAGCCCCGCTCTTTTACAACAACCGTAACTTACAGCGGCCCTTCGAACGTACGTCGCCGCGCTAATGTACTCTCGCTCGGCCACTTTTCTGAGAAGTTTCGTAAGTGCTGGCCGTCTTCATATTGCAATAGAAATGATAAAATCGACTTTTTACTTCACTGTATTTGCTAGTATACCTCACCACTAGAATTGTTTGGCTGAAATACAAAGGAGCACTACAAAAGTGTTCTATATTGTATTATCATTAGTATAATTTGAAGTAAATGCTGTACCAGTACAGCATTTATCTGTACTGGATCCAGGGCAGATGCAGAAATCATGTTTTGTTGTTTCAATATAGGTTTTATTGGTACTGTACCTACGTTATCTGAAAAGAAAGGTATAAACATCACCACTGAAGTAACTTAAATGATTTACCATTTTTTTTATTATCGAACCAAAAAGCTATTTTCAAAGCCGTGCAGCCTAATCAGAAAAACGATCACGTCTTCATTAGTTTAAATTGTTGTTGTTCATGTTAGCTAATAGGCCTACTTTTTAACATTTAAACACGCTTGCCATGTGTAGGTTCGCAATACATTTTAGTACTGAGTAAAGAAAAAACTTACTTTAGGTGCCTGTTAGCGTTTATCCTAGTCCAGTCCCAATCATTACCGTATTGTTGTCTGTTTGGCTCTCAGACCGCTTAACGGGGAAGACCTCTGCTCGTTCATGAGTCTTCACGCACACGCTCGCGCACGTCCACAGCACTGGTGACGTCACGTCATTGGAATACTTTTAAAAATTGTTTTGATGCTTTACAATTTTTTACGAAGAAAAAAAGTCCATGTCCTAAAAATAGTAATTTTAAAGAAATATATTTGCCTTAGTCTGAAACTCCAGATGCCCCGTGGACCATTTTACAGGCTGCTCCTTTTACATTGTTGTCTATGGCGAAAAAGGCTGTTGAGCCGTAGGGTGCAATATCACGGCCTGCCACTATCACAACTCATTTCAGAGCAAAGGGGGCGGACCCCCCCACTGTATGAGACACCCATTGAGACAGTTTATCAGTAAAAAAAACTTGATTTGGTGTTTAGTTGCACTTTAAGGTTTCTCCTGCGGATGACCAGCTTCGGTGAAGGATAGATCCTGTTCATATTCCGCCTCAAAAGCTTTGTTTCCAACAAAATCCAAGCAGAATGTTGTCCAGGAACAGCCCAAACACGGCATCAGCTGCCGTCTAAAGTGAAACCAAAACATAACACTTAATAACGAGCGCATGGCCGACGCGAGACAGCGCGCTGCATTGTTTTGTTTTTACCTTAGAACACTACAGGCCAGATCTTGGTGAAAGGACAGCTCTGCCCAAACGGGACGTTAGAAAGCCGTTATCTTGCTGTGGCGCTACGCACCTGCGCCACTGGCGAGAGGGCGTCGCTTTTTTTTTTTTTAAAGTGTCGACTGAGGCGTGGTTTATTACAAACAGCACTGAGCGCTGCTCTCCTATAGCAGTCTCACGTTCTTTTCCTCATTTACATGGAGCTGCCTCATGTTCTTCCTTTAGCATCATAGGCTTTTATAAGGTCTATCGGTCCATGTCCCGAGAGAAAGAGATGTAAATTACAGCTGGTTCCGCTGTGGTGCCAGTCTGCACTCAGCTGTAATTGTGTAAACACAACCCAAACAAACCCCCACTCCCCTCTCTCCCTCGCCTCTTCCCGGCCGTGGAGTCTGGTTGGAGGAAAAAGGTTGTTCTAATTACATAACATTGCCATTGGCCACAGGAGTCTGTCCTGCCCAATTAATGCACCAGGTCTGTAGCTGGACGATCTCACAGGCCGCTCCTACTAAGCACAAAGCTACGCTAAAGTCTGCATTTAACACAAGATCAGTTCCTACCATTTTGTTTTGTTTGTGACCCCAGGGGCACATTTATTATAACACAGCTTTTGAAAAATTAGAAAGCATTTCCAATTTTATTCTGAAATTCTAAATCCTGCCTAATAATGAACATTTAGGCCATTTTATTTCAAAACCTGGTTATTACTTATATATCACACTTGCACCGTGATGCACTGAGCGGTGGGTGCAGGCCTCGTGTGACAATTGTCAAAACAATCTTCGTAGTAAAATGTGACCCGCTCGTAACCCTCACCAGATGACGCTCTCATTTGTGCACACGTTTAATCAGATTACTACGTGAGACCATCTGATCCGTGTTCCATTTCTCAAACCGTATAATCCGATTACAGACGGACATAATAATCCACAGTAACAGGATCAGAGGTGGCACAGAGGTTGGTCACTTGACTTTCCCATGTGTGAACCAGCATTGCGTCATTAAATTAGGACTGGGTACAGTTAAACGATACCAGTATTATGTAGTGTACTGAAAAACAGGTAACAAAAAAATTAAGTAAGTGCTTTATTTGTCATTGTACAAACATACAATTGTGTTCAGGTGTTAGTGGATCAGAGTTTTGCTGCTGTCGTCAAAATGTTAGGAAAAATGGGGATGAGGAAAAATTGGGAAGATGGAAACAGCGGAAGGTACAGTAAGGCATGTTTATTTATATTTCATTTTGTACACAATGTGCCTTATAAAAGAAGATATGCAAAATTACAATCAGGTTAAAGTTTAGGCAAAGTACACAAAACATCACACATATGACACATACACAGTACAGGTGGTCATGTGTTGGAGTTTTTTCTTGGGGACAGGGAGGACAGCTGGCCGTTCACCGGCGGGTGTCGCTGAGGAAATGTTTTGAAGTGGGTTTTTTTTGCCCTTTTGTAGTTAAAGGAAGTTTGTTGGTTGAAGAATTACATTGTGATTGTAGAGCTCTAATCTAAACTACAGAGTTTGCAGGTTCTACACACAACACAACACTTAATAAATTCCCCTGGGGACAAGATATTTTGTTCTCTGCAGAGGACAATGTGTGACCTGAATCAGCCAGTCCCAAAGTCCTCATAAATTCCACCTGTCCGTTGACAAAAGAGGTCCCAGAGTATGAAGGATGGGTGTTTTGTAATCCCTGTTGTATCCTATTTTTGTTTGCATCTGAAAACTGAACATTTCCCATTGTTGCAAACTTACTGTGGCTCTAATTGTGCGCCTCGTTCCATATTTAAGTGAAATATCCTGGTAGATATTCTGCATAGTGTTAGTATTGTTAAGTCATATTAACTCTGTGGGAGGGCATGTTTATTTATTCAGCTTTTCCCTTTCTTGCCGCGAGCAGATAATCATTCGTTTCTAATATTATTAGAAACGAACATTGTTGCTGCTTGTACAGGGA
Source organism: Neogobius melanostomus (assembly GCA_007210695.1). NCBI lineage: Eukaryota > Metazoa > Chordata > Actinopteri > Gobiiformes > Gobiidae > Neogobius > Neogobius melanostomus. Next base: position 844,858 of record VHKM01000834.1, read on the forward strand.
AATGTGGCGGTTACAATTACAGCACTTTTCTCAAACTTTCTACTTACACTAGAGGAATATAATTTGAAGAAACAATACCCTTCACAAAAGCCCAGATTGACATCTATGACGAGTAACACAACAAATCCGGTGTCTTTTCTGAGGATGAATAATTATCCCGGCCAGCCCGACTGCAGTCTGTCCCGTTTCTGTAGGAAGACTATGGGATCTGGTTTCATCTTCGCGGATTGAGACGAGCGTGACTGACGGGCACAAATCCAGAGTAAAATGATTTCCCTGAGGAGGATTCCAGACGCTGGTGACAAAGACAGTAGGCGTGGTGACAGGCTCTTCAGACTGTAGTCACAAGCTGTCACCATAACCATACTGCTGATATCAAGTATCAGAATCGTGGTCTGTCACGGTATATTGAAGCTCAAATGCTTTGTTTTGTTGCAACCAAAATAAACAGCGTGGACCAGTGGTTCTCAAACTAAAGGGCCGATCTCACCGACCAGCTACGTTCAGACTGCAGGCTGAATCAACCCAATTCTGATTTTTTTTTGCCCCTATGTGACCTGTATCAGATCTTTTCATGACTGTCTGAGCGACACAGATCCAAATGCAGCGCACGCCACTTGGGCTATGTTCAGACTGTAGGGTTTAATGCTGAATTCCGATTTTTTGAAGAAAACAATTTTTGCGAGGGCATTCACATTACTCTCATGTATGTGTTCTCCTGTCTGAACGGCATGCAGCTTGAATGTGCAGAAGCTAACGGAGCGAGTACATCAAGAACCGAACTGTTTTCAGAAGGAAGAGAAACCGTTTTTTGGACTATGGACTTCTGTGGAGCAGAGACGATGACCTGGCCATTCAGACTGAAGTCGCATAGCAAAACATCGGATCTGTGTCGTTCAGACTTTCATGGGTTGTTTCGGTCTGCAGTCTGACCACAGCCTTGGATATGTCCTAAATCCGATACGTATCCGATATTTTGCAGTGAGACTGTCTGAACGGCTAGATTGCCTTCATCCGACACACGTCATCCATGCTCTACAAATACCATTCATTCTGCAGTAAAGTAGACGGGAGCGATCAGGAAAACAACACGTGCACTTGTGATGAATGAAGTTAGCGTGAGTGAAGCCGCTCACCTCTCTCTCCACCGCTGAATCCACAGAGACACGTTTCACGTTAAAGACATCACTAACTCTGCTCCTCAAAAGTCCATAATCCAAAAAGCTGTCTCTCTTCCTTCTTAAAATGATGGCTGAACAGTTGATGACCTACTTGGAGGAACATAGTCTACTAAACCCTAAACAATTTGGATTTCGACCAAAGCACTCCACTGAGATGGCTGTATGTCACTTTACAGAAACCATCAAAACTAGTTTGGATCAAGGTAAATGTGTGGGAGCAGTATTTCTCGATTTAAAAAAAGCTTTTGATACTGTAAACCACCAAGTACTCTTGAGAAAACTGAAACAACTAAACTTTTCCAAACAAGCTTTAAATTGGTTTAAATCATACCTTGCATCAAGACAACAGTGTGTAAAAATAAATGGTGTTAAATCTACCATCCAAAATGTAATTTAGGTGTACCACAAGGGTCGATATTGGGCCCCTTGCTGTTCTGTCTATACATAAATGATTTACCGGAAATCTGCAAAAATACCAGCTGCCAATTGTATGCAGATGACACAATCATTTATGTAGCTGCAGATTCCCCTAAACAGGCTTCAGACTTGTTGAACAGACAGCTTGTCAGCACATCTCAGTGGCTGCGGGACAACTGTCTGACCTTAAATTATACTAAAACTGTTGCCATGTGTTTCTCTCTAAAGAGAAATTCACCAAATGATCTAAACATTAATATTGACAAAAATAAAATCGTGCAGGTTGATGAGTTTAAGTATTTGGGGGTTATTATAGATTCTAAACTGAAGTTTGATGCCCATGTCAGAAAAATGTCTAAGACCATCAAGACAAATTTAAATTGTTTCCGTATGATTAGGTCTTGTGTATCAACTCAGCGGCACGAGTATATCTACATGCTATGATTTTATCTCATATGTCGTATTGTTCAATCGTTTGGGGCCAGGCCTCACAATCTGTCCTAAAGCCTTTAACATCACTCTACAAGCAAACACTTAAAGTGTTTGATCAAAAACCAATGAAGTGGCATCACTGCACTATCATTCAAAAATATAAAATGATGACATTCGATAGCTTCATCAGTTTCTCTTTTATAAAAATATATTCAAGTGTCTTAATGGTCTTGCTCCGTCTGTAATGTGTCAGTTAGTACAAAAATACACTAATCAAGGAGTGAGCACCAGAGCTGGAGTCAGCGGGAACTGCAGAGTGAAGTTTTGTAAAACTGCTCTGGGTCAGTCTGCGTTCTCAGTAAAAGGGACACAGTTATGGAACTCTTTGCCACTGGAGCTAAAGTCCCAAATGGACCTGAGACTTTCTCACAAAAGCTGAAGCTGTGGCTAAAGAACAAACAAAAGTGTGAGCACTGAACAGTTTGGCTGGACTTGGGATGGGAAGTGGTCAGATATGTCTTCTCTTATTTCTTTTTATTGTTGTATTGTTTGATGCCTTTTACTGATTTTCATCTTTCTGTTCTGTTTTAAACCCCTTTGAAAAGCCTAACCAGGGACGGGGGCTGCAAATTAGCCTATGGCTAGACGCCTTATGTACATAACATCGGCCACTGAGCTGGCAATGTTTCCTTGTACTGTCCCTGTCAAATAAACAAATAAATAAAAAAAATAAAAAATTACGTTATTGATGTATTGGCTCCATTAGCGTCCCACAGCTTTAGCATCACCAGATTCACGGCGCTGTTTCCTGTTTACTTCCTCACACAGCAGAGTGCCGTGCCCTCTACAGAGCGACACATTCGGGCCACATCCCGTCACGACAGAGACCACAGACAGGTCGCATTTGAGAGTAATATGAACGCAATCTGAACGTAGCCTCAGATCACCAGATTACGTCACTGCGACGCAGGAGTGTGACAATATATTGAATTTCCGATATATCGCGATATTATGCAAGACGATAAGATACCGATACTTTCTATTCCGATATCCATACAGTACTTTTGATGACGTCATGCATATTAATGAGCAACGTCATGCATATTAATGAGGAAGCAGTGCTCCACTGTTTTCATAGAGGCCAACAATGATCAAGAATTCAGTCAGGACAGCAGGGGCAGCACTAGTTATAAGCACTTGGACCAAACACTGTCACACAAATAAATTACGTTTAATGATAGTTTTTATAATTATAAAGAAGATTAATTTGGGGTTGATTTATTTCTTTTCAATAGGACTGTGGTTTCTTGTTTATTTAAATATAAATGAAGTCACTGACAGATCTATTTTCAGTGTGTCAGTCAGGGATCATTTATAAAAGTGGTACAAAGCACATGAAAAGAAATGTAAATGATGAATAATATGTTAAAATAAAGGTTAAAAGTAGCATGTTTTTTTGTATCGTGATGTATTGTAGGTTATTTTTGTGCAATATATCGATTATCGCAGTATCGGCGTTTCGTGATATAATCGTTATCGTAAGCCATGTATCGCGTATCTTATCGAATCGTGAGGTACCCAGAGGTTCCCACCCCTACTGCGACGTCTCCGAGACATCTCCAGACAATGTGACAGCTAAGTCACGGTGACTTGTCTGTGTTGTCCCCGTTACGCCTCTTTTAGACGGGTCTCGAAGACATTGCAGGGACGTCACAGAAACGTCTCACAGGTTGCGGACAACAAATAGTGTCCGCGATGTCGCCATAACTGTTTGAGACCACACGAAGACCACTTGATTTGAAAGGTTTCCGAGCAGTCGCCGCTGAAATCAAACCTTTTTGTTTTCACCGCGACTCGCTTTATCGACTCGATATAAAAATATCAGAAGTACCTCGTGGTCAAATCAGGATAAACCAGGTCTAGAAAGATGGTAACATCGACCCAAAACAGCAGTCTTTTTTTTTTATTCCCAAGCTTTAACATGAGCTTAAAGTTGTGTCGATGCTGATGTGTCCAAAAGTAGGATTAAAGCCACATTTATGCAGAATATAATCACTTTGAAGCCAGCCAACAAGAAGAAATGAGAGAATGTTTTTAAACTCCTCACTGTCCTCATCAGAACGCTGTACTGTGAGATGATTATGATATTGTTCTGTCATATTTGGACATTGCTCCAGAGTAATAATATCAATTTTCTTCCACTTTAGGAACAGGATTTCGGAGTAACAGGACACTGATTCTATGTACCGTGTGTGTTTATTTGCAGAGAGTCGAGAGGACCGGACAAAGAGACTGTTCAGACACTACACTGTGGGATCATACGACAACTTCAGCTCATACAGGTTGGTCAGAGCTGGCATTGCTGAGCTTTTGTGCCTGTGTGTCTGTTGAGCTGCTGCCCTCTAAAGGCGACATGCTGTCAATGCGCCCAGAGCCCTGAGGCGAACACGATCAAACTGTCAAATGTCTGCTGTAGTGTTTGTAACATCTTCAACTAAGGTCTATTTATTTGCCCATACTAAACCAGTGAGCGTCAGAATCTTTCTTTTTTTTTTTTAGATACACACATTAAAGATGTGTATGTATGATTTAGTTTTTTGTCCCTAAACGTAATGTGTTCCCAGATAAGTATAAGGCAACATGTTTATGTCAAATACTGATTTTAAAGATAACAATATGCTGAATAGTGAGGAAAAAATGGGAAATTTGGCAAAAAAACTTTGGGGGGGGGAAAAAGAGTACAATTTTAAATTACATTGATATCATCCGGATCAATCTTTGTTGGAATGTAATTAGAGTTTTTGCCGTTTTTGCCCTGTGACTGTGCAATGTATGTCACCGCCATAGATATAATAATTAGAGATAGATTAATACCTATTCAGCCCCATTCATAGAAAAGGTCCCAAGTCCTGTGTGAACTTACATGGCCGCTCAGACTCCTCCTACGCAGCATGTTTCTTAAAATGGCAAAAAGGCAGGAGGCCCTGCACTCGTGGGCCGGGCGGAGCGTCCTATCTCCAGTTGGATTAATTTAACTTCTGTGTACAATTTTAATTTCACCGAGCTTCCCCCCCCTCACCCACGCCCCTCACTCCCCTGCCCACGTTACGAATCACGATACGTTCAAAGACAAAAGGACATAGCAATAATCTGCAACACACATTATCAGCAGAATAAATAAAATATGTAGCAAAGTAAACAAGCATTTAGAACTAACATTTACAGTGTAGAGCTTTCAATTCCTGCAACCCTCGAACGCCTCATACACTTCCCTGTGTGTGCTTTATTAAAAACAGACATTTCATGAGGATTTCAGCTGCATCAGAACATGTCGTTCAGATGTTTCAGATCTTTAGCTAATACTAAACTCTGACTGTGTTAGCCGATAATGCTAAACTCTGACTGTGTTAGCCGCTAATGCTAAACTCTGACTGTGTTAGCCGCTAATGCTAAACTCTGACTGTGTTAGCTGCTAATGCTAAACTCTGACTGTGTTAGCTGCTAATCCTAAACTCTGACTATGTTAGCCGCTAATGCTAAACTCTGACTATGTTAGCCGCTAATGCTAAACTCTGACTGTGTTAGTCGCTAATGCTAAACTCTGACTGTGTTAGTCACTAATGCTAAACTCTGACTGTGTTAGCCGCTGTTGTTGCTTCTGCTGATTCAAACTTTTACGATCCCTGCACGTGTTTGTGTTTGCATGGTACAAGGGCAGGTGGGGGTGTGGTGGGGGTGGGGGGTGGCGGTGCGTTATGAGGTGAGGGAGGTGCGGCGCTAGTCTGCTTCTGCGGGACAAAGTTAGCTCGCTCGCTGTCTCAAAGGCGCGTCTAGTGATGCAATGTGGGAATGCAACCAGGCCAGCAAAATGGAGCAGCTGAAGGCACCTTTAAAGGAAGTTTCTTGGTTGTTTCACCTCAAATAAATGATAAAAAAGTAAAACATTTAATGGAAGGAAAAGGAATAAATTAACATTATTAATCTGTTTTATGGTTTAATTGACAAATATTTGAGTTTCTGTATCAAATTCACGTATCGTTGTTTATAGGGAATTGTGTCTTTCCAAACCAAGTCCAATCCATTACATTGAGCACAGGTGGAAAAGGATTCTTATGTACATGTGATATTTCAGAGTTTATTTGTACCAAATCTGAAAAACATCTGAACAAAAGGAAAAGTGTATGGTGTGAATACTTTCCGGATGAACAGTAAAACAGAAGAAGAGTTTTTGTTCCTGTCCTGTTCCTGGATATGTGATTGTTTTGAAAAGTCTGTAGGAGGTTGGAGCAGCACAGCTCAGTGCATTAGTGTAACATGCTAATGAGGCCAGAGAACGCAGAGAACGGTGAAGTGAATAAAAGGCTCTGGAGTGATACTTGTGCATATAAACGAGAACATAAAGTCCAACCAGCGCTGTGTCCTCTCGGAGTCTGAATCTATCACTACATATTAGCATTTGTAGAAACAGGCAGTGTCTAAGGGAGCTGTAATTGCCTATCTGTAGTCAATCAATATTATTTAGGGTCTTTCACTGCTTAATCAAACAAAACCTAAACTTAAAGCGCTGTGTAAAGAATCTGCTAAAAGATCGTCCAGGTCTGACATTTAAAAAAATCAAATATGTATCTTATCTTTTTCTTTTTGGAAAAGGCCTGTCAAAAGATCTTTAATAAACCCAAGATAGGACATTGCCATAGTAACACATTGTAACGAATGGCAATTCTGGCGGCCATATTGTGGTTGGCCTTTTGAACCTGGTGCGATGTAAACCGACAGGAAACACCACTTATTTTTATACACTTTTTGATCTGCTCATTTCATTACTTTTTTCAAAATACTAATTAAGCTCTTTTATTATTATTATTATTATTAAACAGAAGCGCAGTCTTTATATTTGGCTGCATTTTACACAGATTTTCCGCTTGTAAACACATATTTACATTTGTTTCATACTATTTAACGCTGTAGTACAAGAGTGTATATACAGTATTTACATCAAATATATGCAAACTTTTAGTTTTTGTTTTAGTTATTTTAGTTTATTCGTTTATTTGACAGGGACGATGTATACAAATACATTAATGTTATACAAAAGATGCTTTGTACCAGACTTGGCTCCTGCTTATAGTCTGCTGTGGTGCACACAGTATTAAACACACATTAGCACACATTAGCATTAATACATGCAATATTAGCTGAACAATAATCATTTACCATTTTTCAGATGGTTTGTTTTCAAGAAACCATCAGAGCCTAAAATGTATACAAAGAGTAAAGATTTGCTACAATATTACATATTAGCTTCTTTTTTTTCTTTTTTACATAATATTAAGCAATGTTGATCAAGTCACAGAAGGAAAGAAAATGGTGGATTGACATTGCTCCGCCCAAACAATCCTTTAGTTTAATTTGGTTTGTCTGAGCACAGGCTGAAAGATGAAAATACATCAAATTTGACCAGTAGCGAGGGAACATACAGTGAATTCAAATTGTAGAATAAATGGTGCAAACAATACTAAGACGAAACAACAGTTCTTTAAAGATTTACAAACTCGTTTTTGCAGAGTAAAAAGTCTGACCTGAGATACAAACAATGACTGTATCTGAAATTCTGACGTTTTATCAACGAAACTATGTTCCTATTTTTTTCATATGGCTTACCATTAGCCTCACAGGCCAATCACAAGAGCATCACGCCCGATCTAGTTATATTATTGACCTGCACTGCAAGTATCATCATGAGAAGAGAAAAACATTCCATAAGTACAAATCACCATTGTTACATTTACATTTTGAATAAACTAAAAATAGGTTCCTCTCCGTAAATGGAGGATCAGTGTTTGCTGCTGCTTTGGTCTTTGGTGACACACTCCGGGAGATACTGCGAGTACCAACGCCTCACACCGTCTCCTCTCTGTCCTCACAGCGACTACATCATCGAGGAGAAGAACGCCGTTTTACAGAAGAAAGAGAACGAGGGCTTCGGCTTCGTCCTACGTGGAGCTAAAGGTGAGGCTTGTTTTGTTTTGTTTTTGCCAAGTCCTTCCTGCTGCTGCCTGCAGAGGGAGCTCCAGGCAAACGCCTCACCAGCCCAGCCATGGTTTATCCTTATATAGACATTTCAAATGATACAGTCCAATACCCCAAGGAGTATTTTAAGCTCTGATCATGCAGGATAATGTCAACTTTAAGGCGAGACACGGCATGTGAGAACAATGATTTTGAGATTTTTAGCTGGCTTGTAAGTGTAACCAAACTTATCCTGTACGATGCTTATTTTAGGATGTTTTGTTGTGAGACGGAGGTACTGTAGCTTCTACATTGCTTCACAAAGCCGGCCTTCCCTCGCGCATTCATTCACAAATATAGACATATTTTACATCCACGTGTCCTGAAGGCTCCCGGAAATTACGCTTTAATCCAAATATGGTCATTTCCTTTCTGGGAGAACCCCACAGGCAAAATACAGCAGAAACGCACAACTTACTTTCAGGCCGGTTTCTCCAAATTAGCTTTTTGTTTACACTCATGCAGTGACCTCACCACTTAATGCAAAAAGTCATAACTTGATGAATTAAAATAACGATTATATAATAATTAAGAATATTTTACTCTTATATGAGTCATTTTGACTTGCAAAGATCTGCCAATGGAATGAGTACCGTAGTTTTGCACACAAAACATATATTTCATATAATATGAGATTTGTTATCTAATGTTAAGGGCAATAAGATCTTTTTTCTTGTGTAATGTGCAAAAATACATGTTCCATTGGCAGATTATCTTACTTACCTACTCTAATCAAGAGCAGATTTTTAGATTACTTTTGTAGTGTCTTGAACTCAACAATATTTTAAGGTTTTTTTCATAGGGATTTTTTTTTTAATATCTAATTCCTAGACTGAGCTATTGAGCTTTGAACCCAAATTTGAGGGTTTTTATATGGTCTATGGTAAGTTGCAAATGGTTGCAACTTCTACCTTCAACTTCTACCTTCATCAGGCACCGCTTTACAGCAAGGAACCACTCACCCATTCAGTCTCATTTATACACCAATGTACGCAGACACTGGAGGCGAGGAGGGTGAAATGTCTTGCCCAAGGGCACAACGACAGTGTGCATCTTCAACAGCTGGGATTCGAACCCCCGACCTTCTGATCACGAGACAACTCGCTCTACCATCACCACTATCGCCCTTGCATGAAATATCCTACTTTCACATGAAAACATAAAATGGTAGAAAACTTGCAATGCATTTTATTCTCAGATTTATGTCAGTGATCTACAGCAGAAGTTTCACATTGATATCTCTAAATGTATTTTTTCACCTGCAGCATCTAATGTGTATGGCTGAGTGTGAATCAACATGGGCAGCTTTGGTCTGTGCTCTGCGTGTGTCCCATCTGTTGTACATGTGCACACACACACACACACACACACACACACACACACACACACACACACACACACAGGCTCTCCTCCCTGTCCCCGCACTCCTCCTCCCATCTTCTGTTTCCTCATCAGTTGTTCTTCTTCAGGTTTTATCCGTCTCCCTCCCCGGGCCGCCGCACGCTGAACTCAGATCACCTTCCTTACCCATCTCTCCCATCACAGCAAATGCTTTTTGGGCCGGCGCACGTGCCAGCTTCCTGCCTGCCTGGGCCCCGTTACCATGGAGACCGCTCCCAGGCACCGTGCCAACAGTCTGAGCGCGCTCTCCAAAAAAAAAAACGCTCCGGCTCCCGCACCAGCGCCGGGATCTGGACTGAACCTGCTTTTTTTCCGACTTACTCCGCATGTCTGCAATGCCCCGCTGGCCGTGAACGCACCGCGGTTCACTTAGCGCGGCTCCGAGGAGACTTTGTCAGGGAGGCGTGGCTGGATACGGGCCAGGATTAAATGGACTGGTGCAAGCCTTAACTCAACTCAAGATGATCACACACAAAGTGATGCACACTTTGTAACTAACGGCATAATGTGGAGGAAACGCTATTCGAATCTATCAGCCTCAGAAAGGGCTGAGGAAGGAGGAAGGATTTGTTTGTTGATTGTGGGCAGTTTGTGCAACATAATCAGAGGGAAAAAATATTTTAATAATAATGCATCGGTTTTATATAGCTCTTTTCTGGACACTCAAAGACGCTTTACATTGCACTATTCATTCACTCCATACTTGGTGGTGGTAAGCTACTATTGTAGCCACAGCTGCCCTGGGGTAGACTGACGGAAGTGAGGCAACCAGTCTGCGCCATCGGCCCTCCGACCACCACCAACCACTTACTCACTACATTCACTCGGCTTCCTGGTGTTACTAAACGGTCTCCCATCCAAGTACTGACCAGGCCCTTCCCTGCTTAGCTTCAGAGGTCTGACGTGATTGGGCAGAGCAAAGGCGCTATGGCCACACATGACTAACTAAATTACACAGTAAGCTGAAGAATAAAATGTATCTTTTATTGACAAAAAAAAAAAAACATTTTTGAAAGATTTTGGAAAAAGTAGATGTCATTTCCTGCAAACTGCGGCATCTAAAATGCAAGACTGCACCAAAAATACAGATGTAAAAGAAGAATAGATGTAATATAATAGTATAGTTTCTGACATTGATAAATGTTTTTATTGTTAGTAGTATCTTACCTGGATACTGCTGATCATTATGCTCAGATGATGCCTGGATCTTTTACTGCTGTAAACCAAACCACATATAAATATATAAATATTCTATCCATCTTTGTTTGCTGCCTACAAACAAAAATACACAATGAAAATTAGTTTTTTGCTTCATCAGTATGAATTTGTATTATTCACTTTTGTACAAAAAAGCTATGCATTAACAGTCGTAATCTATGCTACTTGATCTAATGGAGTGAGAGTAGAGTAGCTATAATCACAGACAGGAGGGCTAGCTAGGTTTATGTTTTAAATGTTTAGTAGTGGGCTAGGGGCTTTTTATAGCAAAAAAAAAAACATGTGACAGGCTGGGCACAGGTTTTATCACCTGGGTTACATGTGCTTGACTGACATATTTGTGTGGGCTAGCCTAGCCCATGGTAAACACAAGGCAACTCAGGCGCATTGAGTTGCCTTGTGTACGCAATGCGCGGTATAAATAAAGTTGCCTTGCTGTTACAATGTATTTCAGCACGACAATTACACATACAGAAGTCGTCGTAGCCAGAGTTTTCACTAATTACCATGTGGCCTGTGAAATTAACATGGTGCACCTTGCTCCTTTAATCAAAGACTCAGGTTTAGACTTTTTAATCCTGCTGCACAAAAACCAGCGTGGTTAAAAGTATGACCCAGCCCAGCGTTGGGTATTATGCCACATGGGTCACGGTATTTTTTAGAAAAAAAGAAATCTTTGGAGCCAGGCTTTAAGCAGTGCTAGGGACATGCAAATTCTCCATTGGAATCTGTTTACAAAGTGTCTTTACCTGGCCAACAGGGGTGGTATTGCAGCCATGAGGACCAAAGAGAAGTGCGTTCCTTGTCCATTGGTTGTAACATGAGATATTCACACAAAAAGATTGTTTTAATATTTAATTAAACACATAAAAATATTTTAGCCAACCAGAAAAGTCATTGACTGCTATTTACTGTACATCCTTCTCCTGCACTATTGTCATATACATTTCTTCTTGTGTTTTCCTTGATGAGGGCGTGTGCATGATGTTACTGTTCAAAACAGATTCAAACCTGCCGCTTCCTCAACTCTTGCACTCTTGCACTTCCTGCTAGAGCACCCCTAGAGGCCGTTATGCCCGTTCAAATCTATTAAATAGACCACAGGGTTCAAAGTGTGTGGAAAATTAGCTCCTTTTAGTCCGGAAATTACGGACCAAAAACTACGCTAAGTTTTAAAATGAATGAAACTAGAAAAATGCTACTTCCCCGTTTTTATTTTTATATATAAATTGGCATACAGCTGCACAGTATATCGCCAATTGTTTGTTTGTTTGTTTATTTATTTATCAGGACAGTGTACAATTACATTATGCTCGAGAGCAAAGATGACCGTACCAGACTGTAGCTTGACACTAATTGTACTTCTTTGTTATGTGTTATTTTAGCGGAAACGCCCATTGAAGAGTTCAGCCCGACCCCGGCCTTTCCCGCGCTGCAGTACCTGGAGTCGGTGGATGTGGAAGGAGTGGCCTGGAGGGCGGGGCTACGGACGGGCGACTTCCTCATTGAGGTACAACTAACTACTTTTATTAGTATTATTTTATCCACTTTTGCACGCGCTATTTGTTTTTTCGCACATGAGCAAAACGTAGTAAATGAAGCGCCGAATGTTTGAATTGTTGTTTTACTGTGAGGAGGTGGGGCTGTTGAGGTTAAGAAGCAGGAGACTAACCGACGGAAGGAAGGCAGTTTTGGATCTGAAATGGTCTGGTGATGGCGTGGACTTTATAAAGGGATAAAACTGAGTCATGTTTTATTATTGTTTTCAAATAAAGCTATTTAAGTGATATTTTGCAGTAAAAGGGCCGTATTTCTGTTTTACTTGGAACACACAACAAGGGGCATGCTGGGACCTCATTTCAGCCCGGGAGTGTTATGATTTAAACCGGCCCTTTTACCCCCGGAGGTTTACACCTCGTAGGGCGTTAGCTTTGGTTATTAAAGGTTGTAGGATTGGTTCCAAACACTTTAATTTTCACATGTGCTGCTACACACATAATCTGGGCCTGAGACTATGCACTTTCTGCCTTTCTTTCTTTCTTTTTTGCCTTATCTGCCTTTTTATTTACTCACGCAGACACTTCTGTGTTATCTCCAGGTGACAACAAGTGCTTAATGACACATTAGACACAATTTTTGCTAAAACATAGTTTTTGTTTTGTTTGTTTTTTTACTTTATTACAAATAATAACAACAACAAAACTAAATACAACACGACACGACACAGAAAAAGGTCACATACATTAACCAAAGACAAAATGTAACACTGAGAAATTAGTGTGCGTGTGTATGTGTGTATGTAGTATGTGTAAGGGAGGAGGTGAAATCAATGGATATGCATTATGATAGTAAAGTTAATGTAATATTGCTAAATTCAAATTCAAAGGGTACACTGTAATTTTTAGTTTGTTCCTTTTCTCTTCATCTGTAGTGTCCATGATTTGTGATTTGCTAAAACATAGTTACCACAATTATATTTAAAATTTTACTAAAAATATTACCCAGTTTGACCATTTTTGTGATGTTTATAGTTTCACTTCCTTATTGAACACTGACAGGAAGTGGCATAGATAAAGGCAAATAATTTTAAACTGTTGCAGTGCCGACCGAGTTATGTGTACTGTACTGTATGTCACTTCCTGTCAGTAAATAAAAAAATAAAAAAAATAATAACTTTTCTGCCCAACATTTCTTCATTAATATTGCTGTTTCACTGAAATAAAATTATAATTACTTACAACAGCCGTTATCCATCTAAATAAGTCATGTTTTAAAAAGCAATAAAACCTGTCTTGTGCACTTTAACTCTGCTCTGAGTCAGTTCACCGTCCAGTAGCATCTCCCTGCTACAACAATGCAAATGTTCTTTCTGATTTCAACACCTCAGTTATTAGTTGATAGATTTACATGACCAAAACGTTTGTGTGACTTTATTTATGTCGAAAACAGACGCCCTTTTAGAGCACTTGGGCCTGTAATAGCGCAATTATTGATAGATTTTATTCCTGGTGGCCCCAAAGCACCGCGACCCACTGGTATTAAACATCCCGACTCTCCCGATTACCCAGCATGCTGCTGCGCACAACATACTGGGCCTGATTTACTAAGCCAGGTGCTAAATTGCAAGCACTACTTAAAATTAGCGCATGTGATTTCAGAGCGCGCTGCACCTGATTTATCATCAGGAACGGTTTATATTATTTGCGGTGTAAATCTCAAATGTAAATGAATTTGTGTTGTGGCCTTTTAGCATTTAGGACAGAAACAAGACCTGCTTTTTCTATTCTGCGTATGTGCAAACACTTAGTAAATCATTATTTTGTTTTGAAATTGTAATTTTTATTTACTTACCACTGGAGGACGGGGATACTCGGAGCCTAAATGATATACAGTATTTGTGAGAGGCAAACCTTACACTGTGGACAGAAATAGCTGCATAAAGAAGCGCGGCCTAATGTGTGTTTGTCCTGCAGGTTAATGGGGTGAATGTGGTGAAGGTCGGCCATAAGCAGGTGGTGTCGCTGATCCGCCAGGGGGGCAACAGGCTGCTGATGAAGGTGGTCTCTGTCACACGCAAGCCCGAGTCCGACGAAGTGGTGCGCAAGAAAGGTACGGCCAGGAGGACTCAGCACATGACTTCGTCAAAAACACAAGAAGTAGATATACAGTGGGTTAAAATGGACCACAAACATAAATATATTTAGCTGAAATTTGATGTGAGAGACACACACTAAGTGACACACAATCGTGAAGTGAAATTAAATTCATACATGATTTTGATTTTGTTTTATGAATAAAATCTGAAAAGTGGGATGTGCACAAGTATCTACCAATGAGTAAATAGAGTCTACCTGTGTGTAATCTAATGTCAGTTCAAATACAGCTGCTCTGATGGTCTCAGAGGTCTGTTAAGAGACTATTGGGGAGCAGACAGCATCATGAAGTCCAAGAACACACCAGACCGGTCCGGGATAAAGTTATTGAGAAGTATAAAGCTGGGTTAGGTAATAAAACGATTTCCAAAGCTTTAAACATCTCTCAAAGTACAGTTAAATACACCATCCAGGAATGGAAAGAGTATGGCATCACTGCAAACCTACCAAGACCCGGCCGTCCTCCTAAACTTACTGACCGAACAAGGACAGCACTGACCAGAGCTGTTACCAAGAAGCCTATGATGACCCTGGATGAACTGCAGAGAGCTACAGCTCAGGTGGGGGAAACTGTACACAGAACTACTAGTGGCTAAAAGAAGCCATTTTTAAAAGAAAACCAAAAGAAGTCCCGTTTGCTGTTTACCAGAAGCCACATGGGGGATACAGCAAACATGTGGAAGAGGGTGCTTTGGTCAAAATGGAACTTTTTGGCCTAAATGCAAAACGCTATGTTTGGCGTAAAAGTAACACTGCACATCACCCTGAAAACACCATCCCCACTGTGAAACATGGTGGTGGGAGCATCATGCTCTGGGGGTGTTTTTCTTCAGCAGGGACAGGGAGGATGGTTCGAGTTGATGGGAAGATGGATGGGGCCAAATACAGGGCAATCTTGGACGAAAATATGGAGTCTGCAAAAGACTTGAAACTGGGGCGGAGCTTCACCTTCCAGCAAGACAACGACCCTAAACATAAAGCCAGGGCAACAATGGAATGGTTGAAAACAAAATATCCATGTGCTAGAAAGGCCAAGTCAAAGTCCAGACCTAAGTCTACCTGCGGTTCACAAGCGCTCTCCATCTAATCTAACTGAGCTTGAGCTGTTTTGCAAAGAACAATGGGTAAAAAATCCAGTCTCGAGATGTGCAGGACTGATAGACATACCCCAACAGACTTGTAGCTGTAATTGCAGCAAAAGGCGGTTCCACAAAGTATTAACTCAGGGGTGTAGATACTTTTCCAAACCCCACTTTTCAGTTTTTTATTATAAAAAAAAGTTCAAAATCATGTATAAATTTCATTTCACGATTGTGTGTCACTTAAGGTGCGTTCAGACCAAACGTGCGTCCACGCTCCGTCAGCCTCTAGTTGGACGCCAAACATTGCCGCTTCACACTCGCGAGAAACGCCTGTTTGCGGCGCGTGAAGTTTTGCAAGCGTCATAATTAGGAGGCGTGTCATACAACTCAGGCCGAGCGCAAACCGCGATGATCACTTCTCCTCCATGCTGCAGGTCAGGGGCGCAACTACCGCAACTACCCCCCCTCCCACACACAAATACACACATGGCTCTTTGATGGTTGTTTCTTTCTTTTTTAAAGAAATAAATACCCTCTGAATTGACTTTATTTTAACGAAAATGTCACTATTTCACACAATATAACATCGATATTTCCCTCTATGGAGTTTGTTATCACAAAAAACAATCACACGGCCTGATTAAGCTTCTGTTGCTTCATTCACGTAACTTTTCCTCCTCTCCCTCTCTCTCCCTCGCGCAAGAGGGGAGAAAACAACGCAAGCGTCAACGCGATCTCCTCTGTAACCGTGTTTATTATTTCATTAGGACTTTTATTTCTCAAACTTGTTGCCTTATGCTCACTTTGAGCTCCTCGTGGGGGTGGAGATGACAGTCCAACACAGTCTCACTCCGAAAGCGTCATAAATTGACGAACGGTCAGTCGCCTTATGCGTAATATAGAACGCAAAAGGTACCCGTTTGCGTCTCCAGTAACGCAATGGGTTTGTAATGCATTTGAATGAAGAGTCCAGGCGCGGCTCATTTGACGATATCGGACAGCTCATAGTATAGAACACGTAGTACAAATTCAGCTCGGTTTAGCCAACTATAAAACAATCAAAAATGCAAAAATGACTCGCTGTGTATTTGCAATTACAATAATGCTAAAGAAACATGCAAAATCACAGTCAACACTCGCTTGAATCCCTCGCAAGACAGGCAAAACCGCATTCAGCACGCAAACACAAGCGCAGAACTACAGTTTTCATATTTGCGTGAATCTGAGGCCAAACTGTTGTTCATCAAAGCCAAAAATGATGGATCCAGGACAAACCAAGCCGGACCCAACCCAATCACAAAAACTTCTTCAGGAACTTTTACAATATCGCATTGCATTACAGCAGTACGTAGTTTAAAGCCTTTCCCTACCTTCTGCTGTCTTCATGGGACGAGTTCTCCAGTATTTAGTCCCACAAGTGGCGTGTCATGGTCCGGTTTTAATTCATGGCTTGCCGGGTCTTTGCCGGGCTTGTACCCAGCCAAGGTGCGCTCTGTTCGGGCTAGCTTTGAGCTGCGGCCCGCTGGAGTCCCATGGAGGATCGTAACGCAGATTCACACTTCCTCTGCAAAAGTTCTTTGCGTGAAAGTGATGCCAAGCTCCACGATGATATAAATGTCCTTATGTTTGCCTCGGTCAGCCATTTAAGGTTAAAAGATAAGCATTTATTGATCATATGTTTCATTAGGCGCCAAGAGACAAAAACACGATCAGCTGTTCTGATTGACACCCGCGTCAACCAATGACACGCGTTCAAAACTGTGACGTCACTAAGAAGGCGGTCAATCTATATTTTTTATTGTAAAATATTAGTATTACACTAAACCTGAACTGCTGATACCGACTATAGCATTATTATTATTATTATTTGCAGTCTGTTTACTTATTATTATTTACTGTGTACACTTTTTGTCCCCACAAAGTCCTTGTATATAAGATACCACTATTTACTAATTAATTGTTGTTTATTTCACATTTCCTGCCTATTTGCACACCCTGAGTGTTTCTAAGAGCTGAATGTAACAAGTAAATTTCTCCATTGTGAGATCAATAAAGGCTATCTTATCTTATCGTATTAGCCTTATTTACGTCATTGAGCAGAAGAATCTGAAAGCACATTTAAGGTTTGGATTGGAGGCCTTTTTTATTTTATTTTTAGAATGATTATTTTTATAAATTTTTCAGCAATTAAAGACGGTTTACTTCACACATCTCTTGTATGAAACAGGTGCATAAGAGAATGTATAGAAGTCAAACGTAGAACAGGAAAAAACTCTCACACTGTATACTCCAAACACCAGTGTTCCTTTATTTGATGCAACGTTTGGGCCAGTGGCCTTCGTCAGGCAAAATGTTTTTTATGAATGAGAAGCCATCCTTATATAGGGTGTGGCCTCCATCACAGGATGCTGTCATAATGGCCTATGGCAAAACGTATATGTATACAACATACATCCAAACACAAAAAACAAAGCCAAGATATAGTGAATAAAATATACATATGTACATATATACAATAAAAACATCTAGTGGCACATGAAATACATGTGGGAAATGGATATATAAGACAGCTCAAAAATAGAGAAGATCTGCCTAAATCTATGCAAATCAACATGTACACCAAGGAAGTTAACACAGCCTATAAACATAACATGGCATTGGAACCTCTACAGAGGTGTCAATAGAGAACTCTCTGTCTCTGTTCTCTGTCACCTGCATAACTCAGTATTGGGCTCACTCTGCTACCATAAAGGGCACATCTTAACATCCGACCCTGAACTCTCCACTCAAGGAACCCCCTCTTTTTGTCAATTGGAGGGGGTAAAATTAAAAGACTATTTGGTCCATGCCAATGTCAGCCCCAAAGTCACATCTACCCAGACACTATTGACACCTATCCCTAATGGGAATTACAGATGTGGGAGTTGTGCACAATGTAACAACACTTATAAAACGTCTTGCTTCCAACATCCCCACAGTGGTAAAAAACATACCCATTTGCATCCACGTATGTGGTCTATTTATTGCGTTGCCCTTGCGGTTTAGCATATGTGGGAAAAACCATAAGAAAATTAAAACAAAGAATGAGCGAGCATAAGAGCTCAATACGCAGAAATGACAGAGAATAGCTAGTAGCTGCCCATTTCAACGATGCACATCATGATGTCAGTGCTCTATGTTTTTGAACAAGTCTCTCTTATAGAGGAGGAGACCATGACAAACGTTTGAAGAAAAGAGAAAGCCTACTGGATTGTAACTTTACAGACCCTTACACCCAAGGGATAAATGTTTTTCTATAGAGGTTCCAATGCCATGTTGTGTTTATAGGCTGTGTTAACTTCCTTGGTGTACATGTTGATTTGCATAGATTTAGGCAGATCTTCTCTATTTTTGAGTTGTCTTATATATCCATTTCCCACATGTATTTCATGTGCCACTAGATTTTTTATTGTATATATGTACATATGTATATTTTATTCACTATATCCTGGCTTTGTTTTTTTGTGTTTGGATGTATGTTGTATACATATGCTACGTTTTGCCATAGGCCATTATGACAGCATCCTGTGATGCAGGCCACACCCTATTTAAGGATGGCTTCTCATTCATAAAAACATTTTGCCTGACGAAGGCCACTGGCCCAAACGTTGCATCAAATAAAGGAACACTGGTGTTTCGAGTATACAGTGTGAGAGTTTTTTCCTGTTCTACGTTTGACCTCTATACATTCTCTTATGCACCTGTTTCATACAAGAGATGTGTGAAGTAAACCGTCTTTAATTGCTGAAAAATTTATAAAAATAATCATTCTAAAAATAAAATAAAAAAGGCCTCCAATCCAAACCTTAAATGTGCTTTCAGATTCTTCTGCTCAATGACGTAAATAAGGCTAATACGATAAGATAAGATAGCCTTTATTGATCTCACAATGGAGAAATGTACTTGTTACATTCAGCTCTTAGAAACACTCAGGGTGTGCAAATAGGCAGGAAATGTGAAATAAACAACAATTAATTAGTAAATAGTGGTATCTTATATACAAGGACTTTGTGGGGACAAAAAGTGTACACAGCAAATAATAATAAGTAAACAGACTGCAAAAAATAATAATAATGCTATAGTCGGTATCAGCAGTGCAGGTTTAGTGTAATACTAATATTTTACAATAAAAAATATAGATTAACCGCCTTCTTAGTGACGTCACAGTTTTGAACGCGTGTCATTGGTTGACGCGGGTGTCAATCAGAACAGCTGATCGTGTTTTTGTCTCTTGGCGCCTAACGAAATATATGATCAATAAATGCTTATCTTTTAACCTTAAATGGCTGACCGAGGCAAACATAAGGACATTTATATCATCGTGGACGCTTGGCATCACTTTCACCCAAAGGACTTTTGCAGAGGAAGTGTAAATCGGCGTTACGATCCTCCATGGGACTCCAGCGGGCCGCAGCTCAAAGCTAGCCCGAACAGAGCGCACCTTGGCTGGGTACAAGCCCGGCAAAGACCCGGCAAGCCATGAATTAAAACCGGACCATGACACGCCACTTGTGGGACTAAATACTGGAGAATTCGTCCCACGAAGACAGCAGAAGGTAGGGAAAAGGCTTTAAACTACGTACTGCTGTAATGCAATGCGATATTGTAAAAGTTCCTGAAGAAGTTTTTGTGATTGGGTTGGGTCCGGCTTGGTTTGTCCTGGATCCATCATTTTTTGGCTTTGATGAACAACAGTTTGGCCTCAGATTCACGCAAATATGAATACTGTAGTTCTGCGCTTGTGTTTGCGTGCTGAATGCGGTTTTGCCTGTCTTGCGAGGGATTCAAGCGAGTGTTGACTGTGATATTGCATGTTTCTTTAGCATTATTGTAATTGCAAATACACAGCGAGTCATTTTTGCATTTTTGATTGTTTTATAGTTGGCTAAACCGAGCAGAATTTGTACTACGTGTTCTATACTATGAGCTGTCCGATATCGTCAAATGAGCCGCGTCTGGACTCCCATTCAAATGCATTACAAACCCATTGCGTTACTGGAGACGCAAACGGGTACCTTTTGCGTGCTATATTACGCATAAGGCGACTGACCGTTCGTCAATTTATGACGCTTTCGGAGTGAGACTGTGTTGGACAGTCCCTCTGCACTTCTCTCTGCCCCACTCCAGCAGTGACTTTTGTTTCGCAAAATAAGCATGCACAAGTGACCTTCCCCAAAGAGGAATAAAAAAAAAACACTTCACCACCGCGAACCTGTTCATATCGTTCACTGTAAAGACTCGTTCAAAAGAGCCGGATCATTCACGACCGACACACACAGACTGTTAAAAAGAACACATCACTATTGGCGCCCCTATGAAAGGCATATATTGCGTATGCCCTTTTTGCGCCACTGCTGCAGGTAACAGGTGACGCTTGTGCTCACTATTTGAGCCCAGTCCCTGATTGGTTAACAAGGCGTAAATGAACGCACGTGTAGATTGTGATTACTTGAGTGCATGAAGCAGTGGGCGCGGCATCGCTGCTCTGTACCGCGCTTTTCTCACTGGCTTTGACGCGCGTTAATCCTCATCTGCTCGCATTTGGAACGCTTCATACGCGCGGACATCTTTGCTTACATTTCGACGCGCGTCGAAGCACGTCTACATAGGGTTAACATGGAAGTTGGTGGCGTGTCAGCGTTTGGTCTGTACGCACCATTAGTGTGTGTCTTTCACATAAAATTTCAACTGAATATATTTATGTTTGTGGTTCATAGCAGGACAAATTCGCGAAAAGTTAAAGGGTACGGATTCTTTTTCAACCCACTGTATATGTTCTAAGGAAATCGTGAAGGTTTGATGCCTTGGTGGAGGCATGTGTTTTGTCTGTTGAATTCAAGTTTGAGTAAATGCACAGTTGCACACATCTATTTTTAGTTGCCATGGCGATTTGACCACGCTCCTCGGCTGTAAATGGACGTATGATGTTTCCATATCAACAATACTACTCCGCCCCCTCACAGTCCTACCACGGCCTCTTTGGGACACAACGGTTCTATTTTTACTGAAAAATATTAGAGCAATCATCACTACATTCTGACACAAAGTTAGTCAATAACTTTTCTTCTCCTTTGAAGTCGTGGCCAGTCCGTGCGTGAAAGGAATGTTTCAGCGCTGGATGATATAGTCCAGAGAGGGACGTTTGCTTTTGCTGGAGGGCTGATGGATTTATTTTTCCTGAACACAAGATGAGAGGTCGAGTCTCCCCACGATGGCCATGGTTAGCGGCTCTTGTGTGCAATCAGGAAGGAATTCTCAAATTAGTACCACAAGTATTAATTATTTATACAAATATTTCACCGTCCAAGTGTCACCAGAGGGCTACACTACAAAGCTGGTTGAACTTGTCTTGGATTATATCCTCTAACCCGGGTCGACAAACCGAGACATGGAGCTTTTAGATCAGTACTACTACAAAGCGCACTATCAGCTGGTTTAGTTAACCCTGGGTTTCTCTCAGGATTGTGCATGTTTATGTGAAACAGAGACACAGTTCATCTGAATATCAAAATATAAATCTAAACTCATGACAAATATATTATGCAGTGCCATGAATGAAGCGGCACATTAGGAGAATGTTCACATTTGTTAACAATCTTTAATGCAACATTATGTGAATGAGAAGTAAGCCTTTTTCATATCATCATCTAAATCTGCATCAGCCACATGTGTAGTAAAAGTTACAACACTACTTTATAAGATCTATGCGCACTTTGATATAAAGACTTCTCTCTCCGCTGCTCAAACTGCTTCCTCTTCTCTGCTCCTCTCCTTCCCTAACCACAGGGGATTCTCTCCTCTGATTGGTCAAAGAGCAGTCTTCTTATCTAAGCTGGGAAATAAACCTGGTCCAGGTTATGAGCTAAGGGCATGTTTCCATGGAGATCTACCCTGCTAGAAAGTGAACCAGCTTTGTAGTACAGCAAAACCAGGGTTAACGCTAAATTTAACTCACTAGCAGCAACCTCCCTTTCTCTCAGTACAGCTGCATTGTGTGCATTTGTGGTTTCTGATCCGCATTGTCTTGCTGGATGCTTTTGTTCATCTTTGCCGTACTTATGTGGGAATCGGTGGATTTTTGTTATTGCAAAGAATCCATAATGGTCCTGAAGAAAGCAGCTTTTCAAAAGTAAACAGCTAGCTTATCAGCTAAACCCATTTGAGACTTACAAATGTCTTCTTCTGAGACACCGAAGAGGCACCGAGAGCCCCCACAGCTGCAGCACAGTGGAGACGTCACAAGAGGAGCTACAGGAAACAAAAAAGGAGCAAACGAGGAGGTATCCGGGCGAGACTCACAACTAAGCCACACATACCTTCTATTGTTCTGGCTAATGGATGTTCACTGGAGAATAAACAGATCATCTGCTAAGCTCTTTCCAGAAGATGGTGAAAAACTGTTGTGGGGGTAGAGGGAGCGGAGGGAGCTGCGCAGGAGAAGAGGAAGAGGAAGGAGGAAGGAGGAAGTGGAGCTGACCAGTGCAGAACACCAACAGGCGGTGCACCGTTTCAGAGGATAAGAGGAGCACTGAAGGCAGCCAGCCAGGTTTCCTCCGGGTGCTGCGGTTTCCTCTACCTCCAAAAACATTCTGGTCTGGTTGACCCACAGTGGCGGCGCTCTCTGGCGCAGCGGCTCAGAATCAGAATAGTTTTTTTTAATTATTGCCATTGTTTGAGAACAGGTTCACAAACTAGGAATTTTTCTTTGTGCAGACGTGCAACATAAAACATTTTTTTTATTTTTATTTTTTTATTTATTTAAGTAGGGACAGTACATATTAATGAACATATAAAATATGTAAATATGTCAGATTTTAGCCATAGGCTAATTTCCATCTGTTGTCCCTAGACAGGCTGATGTGAAACTTCACATTGAACATTTAACAATGACACACAACAAAGTCACAAGACAGTACAGGAACAGAACGACTGCAGGACAAGGAACAATGGGACCACAAGATACACATTCAAATATACTGTACAAAGAACATTAGGGATCTCAGGCAAATACAATGACAAAAGACTGGACAGGACAGAGGACAGGGAGGACAGGGAAGGGTGAGGCAGAAAATGGGAGCGAAGGCGGTTCACTTCCACAAACCCAGGGGAAGACTTAATTCATTAATTGCTACGGATTTATAAAAATCTAAAATTTCATTAAGTTTTTTTTTT
Organism: Neogobius melanostomus; assembly: GCA_007210695.1. Lineage (NCBI taxonomy): Eukaryota > Metazoa > Chordata > Actinopteri > Gobiiformes > Gobiidae > Neogobius > Neogobius melanostomus. The sequence goes on from VHKM01000834.1 coordinate 868,522, forward strand.
TTCTCTTTAAAATACCTATCTAAAGTGCTGTGGTGCCCTAAGGTACATTTTACATAAAATGTTATCGATTATGTTGACAGGTTTGTGTTGATCTGAGCCATTCCTTTAAGTGACTTTTAAATGATTTGAAGCTGATTGCCTCCCTCACAGTGGTTGGTAGTTTGTTCCACTGGACACTGCCTTTATAGGACAGGACATTTTGACCAGAGGAGGTTTTCCTCACAGGAACCTCACAGTCGCCTCTGCTCATGGACCGAGTTGTTCTCGAGGCACTTGTTCTGTATTTAAAATATCTTGTTAGGGGTGGTGGAGCCAACCCATGTAAGCTTTTATAAATTAGACAACAGTTTTTAAATGTTATGAAATGTTCAAAGCTCAATAAATTATATTTGGAGAGGATATTACAATGGTGGTAACCAAATGGTTTTTTATCAAGGATTTTCAGTGCCTTTTTATAAAGTCTTTCAATTGGTTTAAGAATCGTTACACCTGTCAGAGACCAACTAGTTATACAGTAGCTTACGTGCGAAAAGATCATACTATGTAAAAACATCATAGCAGCTTGATCAGTCATTGACCTGCGTATTTGGTTGAAGTTGGACACATTAAATCTAATTATTTTTGATATCATTTTAACATGATTTTTAAAGGACAGCGTAGAATCTAACAAAACACCAAGATATTTAAACTCTTGAACTAATTGCAGTTCTTGCTCTCCAAAATATACATTGGAGCGGGCAATATTAAAGGTTTTTTTTGAGAAATACATACAGACTTTTTTCTGTGCGTTTAGCTGAAGACATGATCGAGTAAGCCAATGCTGGATTCGAGTTAGGGCTGACGTAAGAATTTGGGCTGCTTCCTCAGATGATTTTGCAGTTGTATAAATCACCGCGTCATCGGCGTATAGTTGAATGTCTACATCCTTACAAACATCAGGTAAATCATTTATAAACAGTGAAAATAAAATAGGTCCCAAGATGGACCCTTGGGGGACCCCTAGTGTACAATGCAATAAAGACGATTTCTTTCCATTGACTACAGTAGCTTGTTTTCTGTTTGATAAGTATGAAGACATCCATTTTAAGGCTTGGTCAGAGAAATTGAAAGTTTTCAGTTTTGACAATAGTATACTATGGTTCACTACATCAAACGCCTTTCTCAGGTCAAGAAAAACTGCTCCTACATAATTGTTTTTATCCAGACTACTTTTGACTTTTTCCAGAAACATTGCTATGGCAGATTCAGTTGAGTGATGTGCGCGAAAGCCAAATTGCATTGGGTGCAAAGGAGTTTGGCCCGTTTGCAGATGTTCAATTAACTGCTTTGCAACCCATTTCTCAAGAACTTTTGAAAAAACTGACAGTATGCTAATTGGTCTGTAATTATTTATATTAGTTCTATCGCCTGATTTAAAAATGGGGGTAACTGTGGCCACCTTCCATGTTTGTGGTACAATGGAGTGCTTAATCGACAAATTAATAACATGCACAATTGGATGTGCTAAGGACATTTTATGCATTTTAAGAAATCCAACATCAAAGCTATGATGGTCTTTAGCTTTGGAGTCTTTCATAGTGCTTATAATATTTACAATTTCAGCCTCAGATATTAATTTTATTTTAAAGGTTTGATTGTTTGTTTCAGGGTTGTAAGATAATTCAAGTGTTTTAAAACATGCAGCTATTTGATCAGCAGAGCGTAAAAACGATACATTTAGCTCTTCTGCCAATATTGCGGGATCCTTTACAAGCTGGTTGTTAATTTTCAATTCCAAGTCATTTGTATGTTTCTTTGTCTGCCTCACTAAAAGTTTATTGATATTCTGCCATATTTGTTTCCCATTACCATTTGCATTTTCCATGATTGTAATGAAGAAATTTGCTTTAGCTCTTCGCAATTCGCATATAACACATAGATCAAAATAAACTATAAAACTTTAAACTATAAGGCTTTGGGGGCATGCCTAAAAAATATAAAAAATAAAAAGTAGAATAGGGTAAGATGACAACAATTGACTTAGAACAGCATGTGTATGAGTATAAAGTAAAGTGATAAAGTGATAGCAGCAGATGTAAGTATGATCTGGACTAACAAATGAACACAATTTTGTTGTACGCTTGTACTGTACAATGACAAATAAAGCACTTACTTACTTATTTACTTACTATAAGATTCAACATTTTCATTTCTCTCAAGTCCTTGGGCATAGGGAGGGCAGGGAAGGGAGGCAGTTCAGCTTTCTGATATCCTGGTGGACAAAACTGTTCTTCACTTGACTGGACCTGGTCTTCTCCTTGAATGCATTACCTTGAAGAGACTGTGTGATGGTTGCGTAGGGTCCCCTTTGCGGGTGAGACGGGTGGAGTACATGTCCTTAATGGAGGGGAGAGGGGCTCCGCAGATCTTCTCTGCTGCTCTCACCATGTGCAGGAGAAAAGTAAAGACGCTTATTACTTTTCTTGACCAGTGATGTGGTGTGCATGGTCCAGGAGAGGTTCTCTGTGATGTGCACACCCAGGAACTTAGTGCTGGTCACCCTCTCCACAGCAGCACCGTTGATTGTTAGAGGAGCATGCTGGACCCGCGCTCTTCAAAAGTCCACAACAATCTCTTTTGTCTTCTCCACATTTAAAGAGAGATTGTTCTGTGTGCACCACATGGCCAGACTGCTCACCTCACTTCTGTAGTTTGACTCATCTCTGTTGCTGAGTGAACAGGAGGGGGCTCAGCACAAAGAGGGTCACAGGGAGTAAAAGTACAGTCCAGTTTGTTCGCCTTATTATAGTTATCAGATTGTGTATTTTGTTAAAGCCTAAACTGACTTGACTTTTGAATAATTTCTGCACAATATCTCTCCAATCTTTTTATCACTCCCATATCGGTTGATGCAATAGCTATAATCACACAATCATGAGGTCTTCTTTCCGATTGAGATCAACAACAAAAAAGACAAATTGTCACTTAAAATGTGCAAAAGTTCAAATTTAATCATGATTGTGAATGAATGAATGAATGAATGAATGGTTTATTTTGGTTGATTGATGCATTTAAATTTCCAAACAGTATCTTCATTTAGTTCCATTTTAGACTTGTTTCTCACCTTGACCACGGTGATTTAAATCTCTTCTCCCAGGACACTCTCCCTCCTTGCCTATGTACGAGTGTCTTTCGCGGCAGTCAGAGGGGTCAATTATCATTATTTTGTTTTGGTTTAATTGAACATACTGTGTAGAAATGGTTTATTAATATTTCAACACTCAGGTTATCCAACATCACAGTCTTTTCTCTCGCTGTGCAGCCCTAGTTTACTTGCACGTCTGTACTGTACCTCCCCTAAACTTGTCAGGAGTTGATCTTGCGGCGTGCAGTGTAGACACAGCAGACCACAGTGCCGGGAGCATACGGCGCTCTGGTGCATGATGGGACACCACCGTTTTTCCCGTCGCCGTTTTAAAACTTCCTGCTGCTCGTCTGCCTGTGTCTTCCCATGGGAACTCACTCTGCATACTGTAACACACCTTTGCACAAAAACACACACACACACACAGAGAACATCGACTCTTCCCAATACCGTGCCGGGCCTCACTGCTGCCTCGGTTGCCATGGCGACTACACTGCATGTTTGAATTAAGCATTACATTACAGCGAGCGCGCACCTCCCTCCTATCCTCTGTTGTTCTCGCGCTCCACGCCTCTGTCCGGCTGGAGCACTTCCCGCGGATCGAGCTGATGAGGAGCTTTTTTTGTACCCCCTCGTGTCCACAGACTGCACCTATCGCCTGGCGGACAAGCCGAGGAAGAAGGAGCGCGGGATAGTTTGGCATTAGGGGCGTTCGACTGGGCAGTTTACCGCATCTTTGCTGTTGCAGTGTAGAGCCTGTAGTCATGATGGGGTGTGCTTGGAAACTTGGCTTCTTTCAACACGCACTGGGTGTCTTTTTCTTATTTTTGTACTGAACGCATGTTACTTGTCATTGTTTTATTATTGTAGTCGACTTTTAGGTAATAGTAAATTACAAAATATGGCTTTGATCTCAGCCAGAACATTGGAGAAACATTAGATCACATGTTGTATGACTGAAAAGTCTCTAGCTGTGTTTAAATTTAGCATTTTGCATGGAAGGATATGTTTTTATATTAAGAACTTGCATGTGGTTGTGGATAGGGTGCAGTTGCATCTGGGCCCACTTGATTCCGGACAAGTAGCACGCTTTACAACATTTAATTGTGTAATTTCTACTGTAGCTAGAAATATAGCTATGTTAGCAGGATTGTCAGGGAGCAGTTTGGACGGCGCATGGACTAAAGGATAAAAGATCGAACTCGCCGCTCAGACATGAAGAAGTTGGGCTCTGGTAGGCGTACCTCGAACAAAGCGCTGCCCAAACACGAGTCGCAGCGATTGCCAGACGCGGCGCACATGCGAGCCCTGAAGCAGGGATGGAGCGGCCGTCTAGGGGAAGCGAAGAGGGCGCTCAGCCGCAAAGCCAAAGGAATGTCCTCCACTTCTTCCTCAACACCGTGCCTTGTGTCCGCAGCTCCCCCTCCACCCAAGAGGTCACCCAGCACCACCCTGACGCTGCGCTCCAAGTCCATGACCGCAGAGTTGGAAGAGCTGGGTAAGTGCACAGACCTGATAACTCTTCACTGTCCAAACCTCCCTCCTTGGCCTTTCTCTGCAGCTATTCAACTTTTAAAGTGCATATGACCTATTAGCATAATTATATCAAGATCTTACAAAAAGGCCAAAAATGTGACATATGAAGAGGTAATCATTTCATAATTGTAGTTGTGGAACCATACATTTGGGCCATCATAGAAATATAATAGAAACAGTATTCGATCCTGATTTAGCCAGCTGGCTACTCCTTCTGTAGCCTGTTCGATGTATTTTTCTCTTAGCTGTTAGCATTAGCTATCAAACACTGCACATTATTTCTGTTAGCATTATCCATCAAATATTGCACATTATTTCTCTTAGCTGTTAGCTTTAGCCATCAAACATTGCAGATTATTTCTGTTAGCATTAGCTATCAAATATTGCACATTATTTCTGTTAGCATTATCCATCAAATATTTCACATTATTTCTGTTAGCATTAGCTATCAAATATTGCACAATATTTCTCTTAGCTGTTAGCATTAGCCATCAAGCATGACACATTATGTCTGTTAGCATTAGCCATCAAACATTGTACATTATTTCTCTCAGCTATTAGCTTTATCCATCAAACATTGCACATTATTTCTGTTAGCATTAGCCATCAAAGATGGCATATTATTTCTGTTAGCATTAGCCATCAAACATTGCACATTATTTCTGTTAGCATTAGCTATCAAATATTTCACATTATTTTTGTTAGCATTATCCATCAAATATTGCACATTATTTATGTTAATATTTCACAATATTTCTCTTAGCTGTTAGTATGAGACATCAAACATTGCACATTATTTATCTTAGCTGTTAGCATTAGCCATCAAATATTGCACATTATTTCTATTAGCATTACCCATCAAATATGTCACATTATTTCTATTAGCTGTTAGCATTAGCATCAAACATTGCACATAATCTATCTTAGCTGTTAGCATTGGCCAACAAATATTGTACATTATTTCTCTCAGCTATTAGCTTTAGCCATCAAACATTGCATATAATTCTCGTAGCTGTTAGCATTACCCATCAAACATTGCACATTATTTCTCTTAGCTGTTAGAATTTGCCATCAAACATTGTGCATTATTTCTCTTAGCTGTTAGCATTAGCCATCAAGCATTACGTGATAAAAATGCTCCTGGCTGTTGTCAACCCATCGACCACATTTACATGATGCCATGGCCTGAGATTTGACTTTAGATCCTTAAATTTAAAAGGGACTAGATGGAAGTTGTAATTGTTTTACTCTCTACTGCCATCTCAGGTCTTACGTGTAACTGCAGTTTTTATGTTAAGCTCGTGCATGACAGTGGAGATAGTTGGTACGCGAAATAACAACTTGCAGGACATTTGCGGCAGTTGAAGTGAATAGGTCTGGGCTCATTCCACACATTAGGACATTGCTGGAGCATGTAGGGCGTGGATAATACATAATTTTTACATGTTTAAACAACATCTAGTCCCTTTAAGCAGTTTGTGATTTCACTTTTGATAATAAACCTCCACTTTGATATGTTAATAATGGAGAAACCACATGAATAAAATAAATGTCATGAAAAAACGTACCATTCGTTTATAAGTGGATGTGTCTGTGGAGAGAATCCAGGACGCGCATTAAGACTGCTTCTAGGATTTCTGTTGTGGGCTAAGTCCCAGTTCTTTTCTGAACTCTTTACAGTTAAGAGAGAACCCTGGCATATGCACTTTAAAGTACTTATTACAACAATCTGTGGCTTGTTCTTGACTTTTCAAAACCTTTTCTGTCTACATCTTTTCCCACCAAGCTTCTGCTCGGAGGAGACGAGGAGGTGAGTCTGAGGCAAGAAATTAGAACTTTTAAATTTTTATGTTTATTAACACTTCAAAGCTAGTTCCACTGATGAGGACAAACTTGAGGAGGGATTTTTTGTTTCAGTTTTCTTTGACTTTATTTTCTGTTTCTCTTTATCAGTGCCTTTTTCATTTGATGCTTCACCTGAAAATATGGGACTAAACCAGGACTAGATCAGACAAAAGCAGTCTCAACCAGAACTAAACCAGGACTAGAGCAGGACTAAACCAGGATTAAACCAGGACTAGATAAGGACAAAAACAAGGATTAAACCAGGACTGAAACTAGAGTATTGCAGGACTAGTCCAGAGGGCTATTCCATAAAACTGGCTTGCTTCATAAGATAGACTTATTTGGCCAAGTCTGCCTTAGTCTGTTGGGGTTTCATAAACCAGGCTCATTCTGTCTCAGTTGCCATGGAAATGTCTTAGAACGTAGCCTGGTCTGGACCAAGCTTAGTTCTCTGACTTATCTTGAACTCTTTATGAACACTGCACTTTTATCATACCCTGAGGGGAAAGCAACTTTATCACTGATCCTGACACTTTATTATTATTTTTATATCATTGCTATTTCACTCAGAAAGAAATATGTATATAGTCGGGATAAAATGTGAAGTAAAAATACAGTTGGATTGGTTTTTAGTATTTTACGTAAAATCTGCTTTACAAACGTCCAAATATGTGGAGCACTTTAACATCCGCTTCAGAGAGGGTCTTATCAAATTGCTTCTGTGCTTTGTGACAGTTGAACACCTGTGTCGGTTTCGAGTGAATGACACAGACTGAACCTGGACTACTGAGCCAGTTTTATGAACTAGCCTAAACATTTCTAAAACAACATTCAAGGCCCTGTACCTGATTTTTTTTTTTTTATAGTGCTGAAATTAAATGCTTTTTCCTCAATCCAGCCCACACTCTAAAGTAGGACTAAAACGCCAATATTTTCAAAAATGTAATTTGACTGCGTTGTTTAGAACCCAGACCCGAGGAAGTCTCTTGGATGAGAAGCAAAACACTTTCAAATCTGAACAACACAGTCCAGATCACAGCTTTTTGTCTGACAGATTAAACAAACATGCGGCTAAAACAATGGGACTGGGAATGTGTAATGTAGGCATGCACACTTTTAAAGCCACACTGCGTAACATTTCCCCTTATAAGCAAAATAAAATACAAGCACTTTTAACATTGTGTTTTTACCTAAAAAATATGTAGCTTTACTGTGAGCGAGACATCACCATGGAGATGTCGCTGCTTCTCAATTCTAATAACCCACTGTATAATTAGCATTCTTAGCGTTTGTTTATGCTCTGTGTAGTTGGTTGCTACTTTGATGTCGAAATACATAACTGGAATATTTCGCAGCATGGCTTTAAGCTGTAATTACCGCCTCCTTTGTTAGTAATGCCGATGAGCGATGACACGCTGCTTGAGTCTTGTGTGGCGGTGTTTAGTTCTGGCTCATTTGCCCCTTCACAGAGAGGCTGGATGAGATGCTGGCGTCCCAGGAGTCCATGTTACACTCGCAACCCTTGGAGGCGGACTATAGAGCGGCCACGGTCAAACAGCGGCCCAGCAGCAGGAGGATCACGCCGGCGGAGATCAGCGTGAGCACTCCCACACTATACCGGCCACTCACTCTGTGGGGGGGAAAGAAACTTTGAAAGATTTTGTAACATTTCCTTCTTAAAGAACGTACCTGGAGTTGTGTTTTGTTCCTGTTAATTTAGTCCCTTAAACTACATTTATAATATTACATCCAGTTTTATGATGAGACATAAAACTGGATGTAATAAATAAATTGTTGTCATGGAGATCTGCCATGTTTCTGGATACTAGCAAATTATGTCCATACTCATAGAAATACATGTGCAGACAGTTATCAAACCGGCTAGCCTCGCTAACTGGAAACTTTTAATGGAAACTTTTCAGAGTTTGTGAGCCTGTCCATTATATTTTCACAGTAGAGTTCTGAAAAATCACTGTTACCATGTTTTTTTATATACTAACAGTATAAAAAGTGGAGAAAAAAGCTGTGCAACAACTCCATTAGCTAGTCAGTAAATCCATCTAACACACAAGTGTTTTAATGTGAACAATAACTCCAGTATTTTACCTTTTAAAATCTCAATTGGTTTATTATTGCTGCAAATCCCAAGATGCCTAGCAATATGACATAATGATCCTGAACATGTCGTTAGCATTTAGCCATGAAAAATCACAAATTATGAACGATCAAGATGATTTCAGCTTTTGTCACCCCATCGACCACATTTAACCTCCTCTTATGATATGTTTATGGTTGAGAAACTGCAGAGAAACAGACATGTCATACCTCGCCATACTTAAATAGAAGGACTGGCTTCACCATTTGTTTGTACAGGCATATAACGCTCATTTCAAACAGGTCTGGAAGGCTGTTGCTAACAGAAGTGGGCGTTTGTAGGAACTGGCTCAGAAAGCTAACAGGGTTTCTGTGATTTCTGTGCATTCGGGAGCTGTATAACAACGTTAGCTGTCGAATCACTACTGGTAAATCAATCTATAACATGGACAAAGGCAATGTTGCCTTGCTGCACACACAAGGCAGATTTTCATGATAAGATCAGCCTTTATTGATCTCACAATGGAGAAATTCACTTGTTACATCAGCTCTCAAGAAAATACTCTGTGCGCAAAATAATTGTTTGCACATTTCCTGAATGTGCAAACAATTAAGTAGTAAATAGAGGTATCTTATATACAATGGCTACAAAAACTTTAGGGGCCAAAAGTATTAAGTAGTTGATAAAGTGACGCAGATACAGAAATTATTACAAAGAGGGTAACCGTGAATTTAGAACATCCTAATCCGAAGTCCATTCCTATGGACATTCGCATGGGCTAAGCAATATACGTGATAGGTTGCGTTCACATGACATCACTACATTCTGAAGAGCCTATAGATTAATACTGATATATTGAATATGGTCACCACTTTTGCACACCTTTATAATAATAGAATTGGACCCTAGTTTATAAACGCTGACAGAGAAGAAACTGAACATTGTGACAAAAACTAAGACAAAAAAATAACGTTGCTAGTTACTGTACCACCATGGAGTTCTTATCTGCCCACCACCTCAACTTTATACTATAGGCTCATTAGAATGACGTCACGTAAACGCAACCTAACCTAAACCAACCTGTAATAACACTAAATGATGACATCATGCATTTTATGTATTCACGCTAGCGCCACTCCTGAACTTACCTTGCTTACTTTGTGTGTGCTTAGTATTAGCTGCAGAATCCACAGCATAAAACAGCTGTTGTCTTTCTCGTTTGTTCCTCACTTTTAATCCATTCACAGTCTTTGCTCTGTGCCCCAAACACATCCAAACTTTCCCTTGGAGCCTCCATGCTGCTCACAGGGTCGTACTTCTGGGTCATGTCTGTAACATTGTAGTTTGTCTTCCTTTTTATACTTTTTAAACTGATAAAAGAGCAGCATTTGGGTCGGAGTAATGCTTTTCATTAGACTTCATTACGCAGGGTAAACTCAATTCGCACAGGACTAGAATTGACTGATGACCTCGAGGTCAGCTCTGATATATCTGAACATGTTAGTGCTGTCTGAACTTTAAAACCGCAGAGGTACATTGCTTCATGACGTCAGCATGTGGGGGGCAAACATTTTCAGCTCTTAACGAGATGACAGGACTGAAAATGTGGGATTACTCAAACAAACTAAGCCCAGCTCCAGGTATGTTTTTGGTGAATGGCTGAGTGGCTAAAGTAGCTGGATGTGAGTGGCCGACAGTCATGTGTCCCGAGCCGAACTTTAGCCTCATCTTCATAACACATACAATATAACACTGACACATTTCCGTGTGTTTGCAGTCTTTGTTTGAGAGACAAGGGATGACTTTCCACGGAACGCTTCACCCGGGCATCGAGAGAGGCCATATACCGCTCCCAAAGGGGTTATCCCGGACTAAATCTTTTGGTAAGACATCTTTTGGACTTTTCCTGCACATCAACTGCACATCATGGTGAAAAATATGGCATTACAGTAACCATATTTTAAAACATAAAATACATGGAAAGAATTTTAGGCCCGATCTCGTGTTTCTAAAGCAGGCTGTAGACTAGACTTTCGTGTGAAATCTTTAGCTATAGACCTGGCCCAGTAAACGGCCTATCTCACTGGCCTGGAGACTAGTTGGAGACCAGTAGGAAACTTGAGTTGCCGCTGTCATGGAGACGTCTCCAAGTCGTCTCCTGGAGATAAGGCAGTAGGTAATGTTGTCTCGGTGAAAACTAACATGTTCAATTTCATTGGAGTCTCTGTGTGGTCTCCGAGAGGTCTATGCGGTCTCAAGCAGTTGTGGCCACGTTGCAAACACTATTTGTCTCTCTTTGAGACATAGAGTGTGTTTACATGCACTCAAGTATCCAGGTTATTAACAGGGATTTTAAGTTTCCTGGTTATGTCTGGTTCATGTGAACACAAAATCCTGGTTCCAGTTTCTCACTGGGATTGTCCCACAGTTTCCAGGACACTGTGTTTACATGGTACAGTATGGGTTTTCACCATTGCTGACATACTGAGCATGTGTGAACTTTTGAAGCAGATATGGCAGGATGAAACACTTTCCTACAGCCATTTTAGCTAGTACCTGGACTTATAAATCTTTGTATCTTCTAATAATTAACAAAACATTGAAGTAACCTTAAAAAACAAACAAACAAAAACAAAAACAAAAAAAATACTTCTTTGCTCCTGTATCTCAGGTGGATCAAACCAAATATATATATGTTTTTTTTTCAATTCTCACGTCTGTCTCTGAAGCTGGGAAAGAACTCGACTGTTTTAAGTGTTTCCTTGGATAGGTCTTTTCCCTGTGCTATAGAAATGTCAGAAAAAGCTATGCGTTAGCAACATTGTTGTTTAGCTCTTTAACATATTTGTCATTAGCTCCGCCCCTCTCTGGAGCCAAAATATTCAGGATACTGTAGTTGCTCACTTATTTATTTATTTATTGGTTTATTTGGTCGGGACAGTGCATGTTAATGAACATACATGAGTCTCATGCATGTAAACAAGCCACACCGGATTGTAGCCTTGGGCTAATTTGCATCTGTTGTCCCCCATGCGCACTCTCAAACACACTCTCATTCATCCCGGCCTATTGTACATGTTTTTAGTGGTATGGGAAACCAGAGTACCCGGAGGAAACCTACGCAGACACGGGGAGAACATGCAAACTCCACACAGAAAGGCCCCGTCCAGGTGGGAATCGAACCTGGACCTTCTATCTGTGAAGCGAGAGCGCTAAACGCTGTACTACCGTGCCGTAAACAGAGATATGAGTGTCCTGGTTTCTCAGATGCATGTGAACATCATATACAGAATACTGTCATAACCAGGATATGTCTAATAACCAGGTTACTCGTGCGCTGAAATCAAACCAGTTTGTTTTCACCGAGACAATTTGGAAACTCGCCTTATCTCCAAGGGCCGTCTCAGAGACATCTCCGTGACCAGCGGCAACTCAAGACTCGAACTGGACTCCAGGCTGGTGAGAGGCCCTTAAGTGGCTGGACAGGGGCTGGTCCGACACCCATGGCATTGTTAGGCACAGGAGTGGTCCCTCCCCAAGCGTTTTCCTCCTATGGGGGGCGCCGGTGCTTTGATTATGTTTCTGCTGCGTAGAGATTGCCCCACGCTCTTTAATGGCACTAGAGCGGGAACATTGATATAACTTCAAATCGCAGATACGTCTCCAAATATTATCAGATTTCCATGTGTTACACATCATTGGAAAGCTTGGAGACTACACTCTCATAATGTATGCCCATCTCAAAATGCCCCAAAACCGAGTTGTGTCCCTGGTTTCCGTGATGGGTCACATATTTTCTCTCTCTTTGGCATATTAGCAATAAAATGTGGACTAAACTTGCTACACCGTCTGTTTGGAACTTTTTCACTTTTTACTAGGATTGCACAAAAGCACTTTGCAAATGCCCACAGCACAGAACGACACAGATCTAAACTTAAGAGTTGACTTGATTGAGCACCACAATGTATTTTTTGCCCTCAAATGAAAGAGTAACTGTACCTGAATACAGTTACCCAAAATGAGTATTCTAAATACATGTATTCAGTTACTACCCAAAGCTAGTAATGGATGATCGCTGGGTGAGACTGTGGGTGGGGACAGTGGGTGTGGGCTCCGTCTTAGGCATGTACCCAGCTCTTCAGGAACTCCCCTCGGAGCAGAAGAGTCAGCGCTAAGTAAAGCAGACATATACAGCATATAGGGAGGGAGGGAGGGGTTGACAGCTCAGACAAACAGCTTTGAATTAGTTTGGTTGCTATAAATGGGGCGTCTGTATAATTAGGGGCGTGGTTAAGTGAAGACAGGAATGGTTGGCTAGAGGGAAGGGTGGGTTGAGGCGTGGGCCTGTGCTGAACCTTGTGTTCTCGTTCCCCAGGGGCCACTGAGGAGGACCGCCTGTCCGCCTTGGCCGCAGAGCACCGCTTCCCTCGCAGTTCCTCCATGACCGACAGCCTCCGGGACCACTCCCAGCCACACATCCCCCCGCCCCCGCAGACCGCTCCTCCTCCGCCGCCCTATTACCTGGACACTGGCCCGCCGCCGGCCTTCTGCCCCCCGCCCCCTCCAGCCCGAGCTCACAGCCAGGGCCACGAGCCGGGGGGCCGCTCCAGCTTCAAGCCCTCCAGCCTGGACCTGCCCTACGAGGCGGCTCAAAGGCAGGCCACGCACCTGGAGCGGCAGAAGAAGGCCCGCTCCATGATCATTCTGCAGGACTCCTCGCATCTGCCCGTGGAGCCCACAGAGATCCCCCGGCCCTCCGCCGCCACCCCGCCCGAGCGCATCAAGAGGAAAGGACGCATCATCGACAACCCCTACGCCAACGTGGGGCAGTTCAGCATCGGACTTTACGCACCAACAAAGCCTCAAAGAAAAAAGAGTCCCCTCGTCAAACAGCTACAGGTGCTTCTTTGTCGTGACATTATACTCATCCTTATCTATAAATAGTGAAGACTAAAGCTCATATGCTTTAGTCATTTTAGACTTGTGCTTCATTCTGCTCTCTAAACACCGCTGCTTCTGTACGTGTTACTGGCTATAGCCTATCCTCCATTAATTAGAGTCTATGAAACCGATGTGTCTTAATGCACTTTATAGTAGATAACAAAGTGCAGTCGTTCTGTTGGTGATATGGACACTCTGCTCGCTTCTATGTCAAGATTAACCGGTTTTACGATTACCACGATTATAAAAGGACGCAGAAGGTTAACCATAAGAATTTTAGAAGTCACAGTTGCTGCTGAAATTTCTTGTGCCGACATACGGGCCAAACACAGCGCGTAAACTCACCGGTAGTTGTGCAAGGCAGAAGGATGCTCTGCTCCAGAGCTGCATCCACCCAAAGAAACGATTGAAGTCAGCAGTGTGGGACCTCTTTGGATATCTAAAAAATGACCAAGGCGTTGTCGTTGCTGGACATTCTACATCAGAAAGTTGTAGGCGCCAATCCGTATGAAACAACATCTCGATAATAAAGTTGTGCAAATGTTTAGAAATAGTCACCACAAATGGCTCAGGATGTAAACAGAAAGCCAATGTGCTTCGCTCTGCTTCATCTTAATAAACAGAAAGCAAAGCGGAAGCAAAGCGGAAGCAAACCCCGCGCGCGCACACACACGTGAAATCAGCTGTTCATGGGAGTCCCATAAGTGCACTGTAGATACATGTTTCCTTAGGCTGGGCAGCATAAGTTTTAATAACATAAAACCCAGCCTCGACTAGAGTGGCCTAATTATATTTAATAAAATAATGATTTTAAGTGTATATTGTTTTGTATTATTCACTGTATTTTATAAATGCAAAAGAGTCTTGAAGCCTTTTTATTTTTAGAAACAGTGAATGTTTATAAAGCATTTTAAATACAAAAACTAAAAATATCAGTTGTGTCCTTTGAGTAGGTCAATAATCATGAATAAATAATCGTAAAATGGCAATATTTTTACAATAATCGTGACTCAAAAATGTGTAATTGTGACATACCTACTCACTACTTTTACCTAACGACAAGTCATTCGACTCTGGCGCTTGAGTAAAAAGAAAACGTTCCCTAATCTCTACATTTGAAATCTACAAATGTATTCCAATAATGTGAAAAAATGCGTCAGATATGTTGAATACCATGGGTGGCGTGACTTTCTCGCTGTGAATGTGTGACATGATGATTATGTTCATGAATCACATTAACCTCACTAAGCAAACGCTGAGGAAAATAACCTGAATCATTCTAGTTCTTTGCCTGAGAGCTGACCCAGTCATTGTTAGTATTTTTTTAAACCTTCAGATCTGACCAAGACATTTATGCTAAGAGGCTAAATTTATGCAAACGTTAGATCTGCTCAAGGTAAATCTGTCTGATTTGTTGCAGGTTGAAGATGCACAAGAAAAGGCGAGTTTGGCCTTGGCGACGGCCCACTCGAGAGAGACCTCCCCCTCAGGACGACTTGGGCACACACACACCAGCCGCGTGGACTATTACCAGCAGCAGTTGATGGCTGAGCGGGAGAGTCTGCGTGCCCAGGGAGAGATGATGTTTCAGGGGAAGGGGCCTTTTGCCGCTGCAATCGCCGGGGCAGTTAAAGACCGCGAGCGCCGCTTAGAGGAGCGGAGAAAATCCACTGTCTTCCTTTCTGTCGGGACAATGGAGAGGGCAGCAAGCACCAGCACTGAGTCGCCCTCTCTCACTCAGTCTCACTCTATAGATGAAAGACTATTGTCCCGTGAGCTAGGCCAACTGCCGCCCCCCGCCCTGGCACTGAGCCCCTCTCCTAGTGGGACCACCTTTATCCATCCACTGACAGGAAAGCCCCTGGACCCCAACTCACCACTGGCTCTTGCGCTGGCCGCAAGGGAGAGGGCCCTGACATCCCAGAGCCAGTCCCCGACTGGAAGCCCAGAGCCAAGGACTAAACTGGAACGAATGGGTCAAGGCATCCTGTTGTTTGATACTCAGACCAAAGAGTCTTATTCTGCATCCCCACCATTCTCTCCTAAAAGCACCAAGGCAGCAGGGTATGGAGTTGGACCTTCTCCCAGTCCAGTTCTTCTCCCCCAGCCCACCAAACAGTGGGTGACTTCACCATCACCGGTGTCATTCCGCCAAGACGTGGACACCAGAGGAGAGGAGAGGAAGGAGGACAAGCGGCTCGATGATAAGAAGAGTATGTTGATCAGTATCTTGGACACATCGCAGCAGAAGGCTGCTGGGCTGGTCATGGTCCATGCCACCAGTAATGGTCAGGAGGTGGAAGGAGGCTCAGAAACAGGGAGGGTCCCCACGCCCACAGAGCCCAGTAAAGCTGTAGTCACACGGGCTAAATCCCCCAGTCCCGCTGTAACCCAGGCGCAGCCCGCACGCCCCACCACTCCTGCACAAGACAAGAACCTCCCTCTGGGCAGCTCTGAGGAGGATGCAGACCCATACACAGTGACCCTGCCCCCTGCCATGCTGACCTCCAGTGATGAGGAGACTCGAGAGGAGCTCAAGAAGATTGGCGTGGTCCCCCCACCAGACGAGTTTGCCAATGGGCTGGCTCTGGCTCAGGGGGTGTTTGTGACCCCAGCTAAAGCTGTTAGTATCTCCACCATCCCTATTACGCCGGCGTCCCTGACCTCAACAACATCCACCACTCCAACAATAACAGCGAGCCTGCCTCAGCCCCCTCCGCCCCCCACTGCAGCTGCTGTCTCAGGGAAGCCGTCAGCGCCTTCGGAGCGCCCTCCGCTGGCCGAGTCTGGCTCTGCAGCAGACTCCGGAGTAGAGGAGGCAGATACCCGCAGCTCCAGTGAGAAGGAGCGGGACCACCATCTGGAGACCACCAGCACTGTCTCCACCGTCTCCAGCATGTCCACGCTGTCCTCCGAGAGCGGCGAGCCTGCAGATACACACACCACTCACACCTCGTACGCTGACGGACAAACCTTTGTGCTCGACAAGCCGCCTGTGCCTCCCAAGCCCCGCCTCAAGTCCCAGGTGGGAGGAGCTAAAGGGCCAGTCACCTTCAGGGACCCTCTGTTAAAGCAGAGCTCTGACAGTGAGCTGTTGTCCCAGCAGCAGGCTGCTGCCCTGGCTATGGCCGCTGCTGGGGGGCTGGACTGCCATCCGGAGGGTCAGCATCAGTGACTGGACTAGCCCCAGCCCCAGCCCCCACCAAGCCGCGCTACCTCTTCCAGCGGAGGTCTAAGCTCTGGGGAGACCCCGTGGAGCCCCGTGGCCCTGGAGTGGGCCTGGGCCTTGGGAGTTTGGGTAATCTGGGTGGGCTGGGCTTAGGCCTGGGTGCTGATGAGGGGAGACCCTCTGTCATGGGAGAGCTGAGCTCTCGTCTGCAGCAGCTCAACAAAGACACCCGCTCCCTGGGAGAGGAGCCACTCGGAGCATCCTTGGACCCAGGGAGGAAGTCCCCTGTGGCAGGTGCCAGGTAAGAGAACACCCCTCTACTTTCATACACCACAATAACTCCTACTGTGTCTCACACTGTGGGGTCGCCTCAGTGTTTAGTTTACTTTTACTTGATGATGATGCTGCAGAGTCACGGCTTTAGAGGAAGTCAATAGCAGTTGCTAATAATGTAGTACTTTGATGTAAATAGTGGTTGTTTTCATGCACATGTTATATGATGCAGCTAAGTCCTCAGAGCGAGGGAATGGTCATGAGGTCAGCTCCGATACTGTACTGTGTTGTAATGCTAACCTTTTACTGTGAATACCATTGTTAGAAAAAGTTCATGTGGAGAAGATGGAGAGTCATAAACACATTGTTTTCACACTATACAATGAAGTCTTCATATTTCTACAGATGTGAGGAGCCAGAAGACAGTAAACCTTAAGGTTATATTCACTAGGGTAAAGCAAAGCTATTTCATTTTCTTTGAATTACTTTCCTTCTAAACCTACAAACTAATCCAAATCAGTTTAACTCAACTTTTCCATGTCCTATATTTTGCACATCTGACTCTGACCTTGTTTGCACCTCTGGATTCACTTCCTAATGGACCCTGAAACATAGTGCTCTAGCAGTGCATTGTAAAACTGTATTGTTGCACACTGTTCTAGTGAAAGTGTAATTCCCTGTGTTTCTGCAGATGCAAACAAAGTAAGAAAGAGCTTTAAAAGCACGTCTCTTCCTGAATCCTCTCATCCTCTGCCTGCTGGGCTCTGTCCGTAGACACTAGCAGTTTCTTTCCTCAGTTTGTCCTGCTCTTCCCAGACGCTTGTTCAAACGGTGCCGAACTCCATACATTCTGTCTGTCAGTCTGCAGTCGTCGCTGCTGTACATTGATAAGAAGTCAAAGCACACTTCTATCATAGTAAAGTGTCAGTGACTACTTCAAACACAGAAGGATGTGTTTCCCAGAAGATGTTTGAACAAGGCTCATTTATAATGGTGTGGCATGACTGCTGTCTCCTAATCTGACCAGGTCTCCATGGAGCCAAGGGTCTGCAGTTGGCACAGATGGCCCCATGGCGACTGTGGCTATGTAGTGCTTAATGAGTGACTAATGGCCCACTTTGAGAACTTGTGTCCAAATCGAAGCTAGTGAAGAACAATGATCTGAGTATTTAATATCATTGACGGTGTGTGATGGCCAGTGTTAGAAACATTACTTTAAAAATGAATTAGTTATAGTTAGGAAATAGTCAATAATTAGATTACTCATTCCTGGGAAATCTAACGCAGGTTTGAAAACCGTTATTTGTAAACGGTATTTGTAATTCCCAGCACGGGGGATGGCAGCCTGGTACATCAGCCTGTCCCTCACTGCAGCAGCTGCTCCGGCCAAAGGGAACAGACCCAGTCATGTTGGTTTATTTGTAGTGATGCACACTTGCGTGTTTGTGCAATGCATCAAGGTAATTACCACTTAATGAAAACAATCCAGATGTCACTCAGAGCTTTGAGAGTTATTCAAGTCAGATCTATTCAAATGGCCAGATAAACATCAAGTCTGTTCACACACACAGGTTTGAATATCTATCTTTGTAAGTCTTGCTAGAGCCATGTGTGTATGATTGGATTAGTCCAGTTCTTTCCACCTGTAAGCGAGCTGATCCAAAGAGCTCCCAGACAGTCGCTGCTACAGTGAGGAGTCTGGCTGTGTCAGTTGTCAGTTGAATGATTGTCACTGGCATAGACTTTTGGGCAGTGGCTTCAGCCCAGTGTGAGCCATCACGTACTGGACACTGTTCTTAGCATATCCTCCTGACACACCATTATCCTCTCCTGGCTATTCTCCACTCACCCCTGCATCAGTAGGACATGCATGTTAAGTAATCCTGTTTGGTGTTGGCTCTTGGTTTTAACTTCCTCTGTCATTAGTTAAAAACCAGCACGTGATCCTGCTTTTTAAAGTTAATTTCAGACTCATTCTGATCTCAGAACTGAATCCCTCACTATGGAGCATCTATCCAGTAGCATTATGTTGGCAAAAGCCATGCAGCTAATGTATCTTTTTAAACGCTTCACTCCCTCATACTAATTCCCAATTTGCAAAGCTCTAAAATGGAAGTACAAATGTGTAGTTGAGTATTTTTCGACCAGAATAAAGCATTACTGGTCCCATTGACTCTGCCAGCAGGCTCACATGCTTGGACAGTATCTCATGATCTTCGTCCTCTGAATGTCCTGTTCATTTTCTGTCCTCTTTGTAAACGTAGTGTTTGTGTTCAAGCTTAGCCTGGCTAGCTACCTGACTTACTCCATGTATTGGGCAGATTCACTCATAGTAGGTCTGGTTCTGCTTTGAATGAATGGGAGACTGTCTTACTTTGTACAGAATACAGGAGGAAGTCATGTGGCTAACCATGCTATTTTAGAGAGACCGTGCTCCTCTAATGGCTGAATATTTGAAGAGATCACACATGTACGAAGATTAAAAAACATATTCTTACAGCACTACTTACCTTAGGCCCAAGGCGCTTTACATCAAAGAACTCACACACTGATTCATACACCAGTGACACTGGCCCTCATTTATCAAACTTGCGTACGCCAAAATCTGAGCATATGTGAGGTGTACGAAAAATCACCGCCTGTTTTGGCGTTTATCAATCTGGACGTGAGCATACGGTGCGCTCAGATCCTACACAAAGTCAGGACGTGGTGGACCTTTTACACCAATTTCAACTGAACCTGTTTCCTGCCGGAGGAAAGCTCTGCTCAGGCCGAAAGACGTAGTTCTGCCCCCGGCTCCAGCGCTCGAGTCGAAACTGCTTTTCGCTTGTTCAGATCATGGTCCAGAGTCTGCAGCGTTATATCCACGCTTTCTTCTTTTTACCACACACATTTATACACTATATATATATATATATATATATATATATATATATATATATATATATATAGGCTATTTAGGCCACGGCTTATTTAATAAAGATCACTATTTTTTTTTCCTCTTCTTTTATTTAGTAAATGATCTTGGATTGGCTATAAGGTTAATGTGGGTTATTGACAGATTCTATAATCTTCCTCATGTGCAAAATATCATATTTGTTGTGTTAAAAACAATTATTCATCATTTCCTGGTTAGAGAAATGTTCTTTTTTGCAGTGTTTTGTGCGTGCGTGCCGTATAACCCGTGGGTGAGGCCTTCTGATATATGTTTCATTCAAAAGATGCAATAATTTCTCCATGGCATTCATCATCAGCTGCTCGTGCGTATGATAAGATCTGAGCGGAAAGCACAGGTTCATAAATGTCACACGCAATCTGCCGTATATCGCAAATACACATACACCATTTTTGTACGCAATGTTGATAAATGAGGGCCACTGAATTTAAAATCATCTTTTAGTAGTGGCCAAACATATATTTATCACTCATGACTTTATTTATTTCCAAGGGGCACCAGCCTGAGTCATTTTGGATCCAACACAGTGATTGAGATGACTGGGATGTGCGTGTTTTTTCGCTAAACTCCGCTCTGAGATGAAACATGGATCAAACTGTACAGGAACCGCTCAGGGTATTAAATAAATGGGTGAGACTGAGGAGAATAGTAATATTACTTTCAAGGAAAAGTTGTTTTAATAATATTTTCAAGTAAAAGTTTAGAGTTTGAGAGCATTTTAGCTTTATTTTGAATAAGGCTGCAAAATACTGAAGTAACTTGCATTGCGATAATGAAATTAATGCGATATTTTATAAAACAATGTTGAACATAACGCACCTCACTTGAGTTCAGTTGACCACTTTGTCAACATTTTGGCCAGATCTTCAAGGCAGGGGGCAGCGCTGGCTCCAGAACAAACTGACTGAGGGAGCAACTAGCAACTTGCCATCCCGACATTGTGATGCCACAAAAACTGAGGGTGCAAGCATTTCAAAATGAGGTTGCAATGTACCCTTTTGCTAAACAAGCTAAACTGTGTACCTTTGTGAAATGATAGCATATACTGATACTGCAAAGCCATATAATGGAGACACATAAACATATGTGCATATCTCTTTAATGTTGCTTATACTGAGGCCTTTAACACACACACAGTGCGCTCACAGACACACTCCTGTCGAGCCGGGCGGCCGGAGCGAGCTGTAGCCTGCGTCTCATGACTGATGCTAACATTCTCTCCCATTGCTCTCTCTGTTCACCTTGCATGCACCGCCCCGCTGCTCTGATCTGATTGGTGTAGAACTGACTGTGCGCGCGGGAGGGCAGAACAACTGTGTAAGTGTGCATGGAGCTCATCTCATGTCTGTCAGCGCCCCCTAGTGTGTACTAAACCCTCATGCTTCTTACCTTTTCACTGTTTGTTTTTTTGTTGTTGTTTTTTTTGACCTTCCAGGAGTAAACGCTGACTGCACACATGCGCCGGCACAGCACGCTTTCCCTTTGGCCTGCAGTGTGTTCAATAGCACTCACTGTTGATTTTCTTGTCCATCCTGCTCCACTTTACTTTACTCTCTCCACCTGAGGCAGTGGACGGATCGGAATTATCATTACCTTAGAATTATTTGAGTTTTTCGTTGTCAAACTCATAGAAACATCTTTGT
This sequence comes from Neogobius melanostomus, assembly GCA_007210695.1. NCBI lineage: Eukaryota > Metazoa > Chordata > Actinopteri > Gobiiformes > Gobiidae > Neogobius > Neogobius melanostomus. The sequence goes on from VHKM01000834.1 coordinate 890,104, forward strand.
GACAACACCAAGCACTTTTATCGATACAAGTTAGCGACGCCTCTGTGCCAAAAACACAAAGTATGCTGTTACACGTTTATGAAAGTTGTGAGACTATTACTGTACTTACTGTACTTACTTAAATGCAGAGGTGGGTAGTACTAGGTTACATTTACTTAAAGGTGCACTATGCAACTTTTTAATGTTAAAAAAAAGTTGATAACAGTATCTGGCCTTTCAGTGGCCCAGTGGCTGTTTGGGCGGTTAGCTTAGTGCCTTTACTTTTCATCTCGGTGATGCTTCAGGATCAATTTTATTTCAGATTTATTAGGATTTCTGGTAGGTTTTTGTTATGGAATGTGTATGTAACCATGGATACGGTTCAATCAGCAGAAAACGGAAAAAGCAGTTGATCCTGGAGCGTCCTACAGGCGTATGCTAACCACCCAAGCAGGTCACTGAAAGGTCAAATTTTTTTTTTGCATTAAAAGTTGCATAGTGCACCTTTAAGTACATGTACTTGAGTAACTTTTTTGATGAAAATGTGCTTGTTGAGTAGTTTTATCATACAATACTTTGTTTCTTACTTGAGTAAAAAGATTGTTACTTTTCCACCGTGAGTAATTATTTAAGCGGCAAATGTTACATTTTGATCTTTAAAATAGATATAGACTGTCTTGTACTCCTGGTTCTTTAGAATTATTTTGTTTTTCTGTGAATTTTCTTTGTAAATATCACAATTTCTATATGGTTTTATGTTTTGATTCCCCTCAATTTATGGCATCAAGTGTTTTGCTCAAACAGTTACTCGCAGTATTCAAGTAACATTTTCTCCAAGTACTTATTTACTTTTACTTGAGAAATTGTTTGGATCACTACTTTTTACTTAAAGCCACACCGCGTAGAATTTGACCCAATAAATGAAATTGAAATACAAGCATTTATTTTGTGACAGATATTTTCATCATTGAAAATACCTCATAAATGCACAAACATGAGCCTTTGCTGTGAGCGGCTCAGCTCTCCTAAACATGACTGTAACTTTACTGGGAGTGGGGACGTCTCCAGCTCGTCTCCATGGCGATGTCGACTACAGTCAGCAGAATTTGAGATTTAAACAAGTTAGATTCTCATCCAGATCCATTTTTTTGATTATCCACTGCAGTCATAGCATATTCTATGCTGAGCTGGTCATTAGGGGCAGTTTTCGTACTGATGCAACAGCATAGTTAAAAAAGTTACACAGTGTGCCTTTAAGTTATTTCAAAGCAATGTTACTCTTACTTGAGTAAATATTTTGGTGACTCTACCCACCTCTGCTTAAGTGTTATACATACTGTGATATGGACCTGGCTTTACCCGGTTTCCCTCTTGGATCATGACATGGAGCCCTCTGTGTCCTGCTCTGTCACTGCTCTGGAGTTGTGTGTGTTTTCAGAGAAACAGTTTGTAGTAGACCTTTATGTACTTTTATGTATAGCCTGTGGTTCCCAAATCATTTTCTTGAAATTGCTTATCTATTTGCTCAAATAATATCTTTGACTAGACTGAGCTGCAGGCCTCTGCCCCATCCGTGCTACCCCAGGTTGGGAACCACTGGTATAGTAAAGACTGGTTCCACGTGCCCTGTGCAGATGGTAACTATGATTTCCTACAGACAGGATGTGGGCGGCACATAGCTGTATCTGAAGTGTAGTACCAAATGTCAGTCATGTGACTGGAATAGACGGGCTGTTTGTCCTGTGCTTCTTCCTGATCTAGGGTATAATTGAGTGAACATGTATTAACCTGGAGAACTAACCTCACCTCAGCTTTTGTAGAAAACACTGTCTCCTGTCCTTATTTGACATTTCCGCTGTGTCCAGAGACTAACTGTGGTCTCTCTGTGTCCGTCAGACTTTTCAGCAGCCTAGGAGAGCTCCACACCATTTCTCAGAGGAGTTACGGCACCACGTACACCATCCGCCCCGGTAGCCGATACCCAGTGACCCGCCGCACTCCCAGCCCGGGCTCTCCGGACCGAGACCCTCTGGGCCGCTACGGCTTCGGCCTGCCATCCTCCCCAACCACGCCCCCCAGACCATCCTGAAGTCGTCCAGCCTCAGCCTGCCGCAGGAACCCAAAGAGGTGCGCTTTGTGATGAGGAGCTCCAGCGCCCGCTCACGCTCCCGCTCGCGCTCCCCTTCGCCCTCTCCCTCACACTCTCCCCGACTGGGCTCACCCCGCCTAGGCTCTCCCCGAATGGGCTCTCCCCTGCTGTCCCTGCGGCCCTTCCACCAGAAGCCGCTGCATCTGTGGAACAAGTACGACGTGGGAGACTGGCTGGAGAGCATCAACCTGGGAGAGCACCGTGCAGGCTTCCAGGAGCATGAGATCGAGGGCTCGCACCTCCCAGCTCTCACCAAGGACGACTTCGCAGAGCTGGGGGTGACTCGAGTGGGACACCGCATGAACATAGAGCGTGCTCTGAAGCAGCTGCTGGAGAGCTGACAGCGGCCCTGAGGGACACAGACAGTAGAGCGCAGGGAGGCCTCTCCTCTTTTACTCTGCAGCTATGTTTACACACGTGTCCTGGGCTCTAGAGTCGGGTCTAATCATGGAAGCTGCCCACAGAGTTCAGGCCATTTGAGCTGAACCTTCAGGGCCTTCTTTTTGACGAAAGAAGTTTAAATTAAAACATTTGGATCTGCTTCTGCCCTGTGTGAAGCCCCTGTGAGCCCTTAGGTAGCCCTCTCTGAGCCCTGTCCTAGCCCTCTCTGGGCCCCGTATAGAGCCCTCTCTGAGCCCTATCGTAGCCCTCTCTGGGCCCCGTATAGAGCCCTCTCTCGGCCCCGTATAGAGCCCTCTCTGAGCCCTGTCGTAGCCCTCTCTGGGCCCCGTATAGAGCCCTCTCTGAGCCCTGTCGTAGCCCTCTCTGGGCCCCGTATAGAGCCCTCTCTGAGCCCTGTCGTAGCCCTCTCTGAGCCCCGTATAGGAGCCCTCTCAGGGCCCTGTATAGAGCCCTCTCTGGGACCCGTATAGAAGCCCTCTCATGTCCCTGTATAGAGCCCTCTCTGAGCCCTGTATAGAGCCCTCTCAGGGGCCCGTATAGAGCCCTCTCTGAGCCCTGTCGTAGCCCTCTCTGAACCCTGTCGTAGCCCTCTCTGGGCCCTGTATAGAGCCCTCTCTGGGACCCGTATAGAGCCCTCTCTGAACCCTGTCGTAGCCCTCTCTGGGCCCTGTATAGAGCCCTCTCAGGGGCCCGTATAGAGCCCTCTCTGAGCCCTGTCGTAGCCCTCTCTGAACCCTGTCGTAGCCCTCTCTGGGCCCCGTATAGAGCCCTCTCTCGGCCCCGTATAGAGCCCTCTCTGAGCCCTGTCGTAGCCCTCTCTGAGCCCCGTATAGGAGCCCTCTCAGGGCCCTGTATAGAGCCCTCTCTGGGACCCGTATAGAAGCCCTCTCATGTCCCTGTATAGAGCCCTCTCTGAGCCCTGTATAGAGCCCTCTCGGGCCCGTATAGAGCCCTCTCAGCCCTTGAGCCCTCTCTGACCCTGTCGTAGCCCTCTCTGGCCCTGTATAGAGCCCTCTCTGGGACCCGTATAGAAGCCCTCTCAGGTCCCTGTATAGAGCCCTCTCTGAGCCCTGTCGTAGCCCTCTCTGGGCCCTGTATTGGAGCCCTCTCTGAGCCCCTGTTTGCAGAGTAAAGGAGGAACCTGTTGCCTCCCGTCCCTCACTGCAGTGGGGCCGCGCTGGGCCCTGACTGCGGACTACACTGTTGTTTGCGCAGGCTGTGCAGCCGGACCAGGCCCTCCCTCTGCCTCGGGACTCGACTGTACTACCAACTGGTGAATGTTCAACCAACACTCGTGGCTTTTTCATAATCAGTTTTTTGGTTTTCCAAAGGGAATATTATAAGGATATAATACATGAGCTATGTATGTTAATATAGCTTTCAAAAGAAAAAAACTATCGTGCAAAGAGGACATCTAATAAATTAACCTGCGCCTGTTTTGAGGTTTTAGTATAGAAAGTGAAAGAAATTTATTCCACCAATAGTTTACTCATTTCTACTAATTACTATATAATACATATATAAATATATATATTTGAAAGAAAAAATCTCGAGGAATCTAAATAATGTTTTTTTTTCATAGATATACAGCGTTCCTTGCGGTCACTTTTCCTTTAAGCGTAGCATGACGAGTCGCATCATGTGTTGCACCCAGACTGTCGTCCGTGTTTCTTTTCTTACAGTCTTCCTTCATACTAAAGGGCATCCCGCAATGTGAGGCTACGACCCGGCGCCCCCATCCCCTCGGCTGCTGATGCTCCGCCCCCCCGCGCCTTTCACGGCTGTTTGTTTGAACAATATGCAACACTACCCACCAGGCTCCACGTTAGACAGTACAGAGGTACCATTTTAGTTCATATGTTGAATATTAGACTTGTGCCAAAAGAGGATCGGAGGAAAAAAAAACAACACACACACACAAGCACCTAAGGGCTTAAAGCGTGGGTGTGTGGACCTTTTGTACATGTGCACTATAGCTGTGGGGATGGACGCGCCCGGTCTTCACCTGACGACCTGACTCCTGCAGGTTGTCAAGAATCCTTTATATACGACATAAGTTTGCTATTGTTTTGCGTGAGTAGCTTCTTTCGGCAGTGAGTTTTATTCAACCAACGCTTTCATGACTCGCTCGGCGCAGCTTTATTTTATAAAAGCAGTGGGCGGAGCCGCGTGTCTGATACCCGCGGCGATGTCTTTGGGAGAATAGCACTCACTGCCTCACTGTGACCTCACAAATGTTACTGATACTGTGTTTGAATTGATTTCGGTTATGCGTCCTACTTTTGACATCCGAATTCGTTTGATTTCCCGCCCTCGCACTGTGGGGTACATTTTGTAGCGTGTGGAACATAATATTTAATTCAGTTTGACGGACAGAAAAATAGAAGAAAAAAAAAACAATTCTGTCCTTTCTAACTTGTAAAATGAACAAATATATGCTTTTTTCATAAGCAATGTAGATACAATAGATTTCATATAAATTTTTGAAAAAAGTATATAGATCTATATATATATATATAAATATATATAATATGAATGTTTGGCATATATGCATAGTTAACCACCTGTGGAAAGGGTGAGCAGATTTTATTCTTTCTACGAACTCTTGAACTTTTGAACTCTGAACTATGAACTAGGGGGTGATTTGCACAAAAAACAAAAGCTGACAAGGTGCTAACATAAAAGCCACCCATCGTCGAAGCGCAGGCGTGATCTGGAGCTCCGTGCGTGAAAGCGTGTCCGTGTGCGTGCGTTGAGTGCGAATTTCTCTCTTTTTGTTTTGTGAATGGACCTGACTAGAGCCTTACTATGATCTGTCCCAGATCTCCGGAAGTGGCTGTGTCAAATGTTCAAATGCACACACCTCCATGCAGTTTCGCTCCATTTGTCGGACCGTTCGGCGCCCGCGAGGTGCAGTTTACGACGGGCGCTTGGCAGAGGTGGGGGTCGTCTGTTACATTTACTCCAGTACTCAAGGTGCATGAGGAACTTCAGGAGTCATATTATATTTTCATTTATTTTTGACTCCTCTTCCCAATTCAACAGTTTCCAAACCTTCTCCGGCTCCACAAGTAAAATACGTTTGGGAAAAGCTTTTATAACATTTTGGTTTAAAATGTGTCCGATAAATATTTGTATTATTAATAGTGTTTTATGCTCATGACTTACTGATAAGTTTCACTTTTTAAAAACTATTTTCTAGTGAATTTGACTTCTGGACCCACATGTCCTACACATTCCCTTCATTATTTCCTCAATTGTAATGCATAGTGATTGGAAATACAACAGCAAGTCAAATGAAATGCTGTTAATGCCTGAATGCAACAAGTAAAAGTTCAGTCAGAACCGCAGCAGAAGTAGTTTGAGACCATAGTTTTTGTGTTTTTGACATTTGTATGCAGTAAAAGCGGTCGAGGGTGTTCTGTTCAGAAAGTTTGAGTCCAGTGTAATGATATTTAGTGGCTTTTAAAGTGAGACGGTAAAGGTGAATAGGGAAACTTTTTAAATGTAGAGATATCAATTTGAAACTTCTGCTGTAGGTTACTGACACAAATAGGAGATACAAGTGTAATGCAATGTTATTGTCATTTCATGTTTACATATGAAAATAAGGCCATTTATGCCTAAAAATGCCCCAAATTTCCTAGATATTTTTGCCGACAAAATCTGAATATGGACCAAGACAGGTTTAAATGTATGGTTTTATTTTACACATTAGTTACAACAACTTTTTCAGAGGACAGGATTTTAGATACCTTGTTTGATTTTAAAATAAGCTGTTTTTAGTGGGAAAAATCTGAAAGTCAAAACTCAATAAATCAGGATAGGGATTAGATTTTCAAAAATCCCTCTGAAAATCCCTTCGAAAAATATGGTTAAGGCCAAGACTGGAAAGATCAGTCTGCAGGTGCTACTGACATGGAGCTATTGTCGTCACAATGTGAGAAAAATTCATTTTGGCTCTTGAAATTACAATTTCCCAAATAAACCTATGGAGAATCATTGAATCAGTGCAATAATTAAAACATGTTATTGAGAAGATTAGGGCTTTTTTTTTTGTTTCCATGTGAAAGTGTATATGTTACCAAATTAGCCCAAAAGTTTAAAATTAAAATCATTGTTTTGCCTGCAGTGTCTCCCCTTAAAGGGACTATACAGAGTTTAAAATGTTAATATTATGTATTTTCCTCCCCCCACTTGTTCCAGCCATGTCCTTATGTGTAGAATGAGCCCAGACCTGTTCACCACAACTGCCTCTAAAATCCTGCCTGTCACTCAAAATGTTGTTGATTTGGGTCCGAAGTGCCGTCATGCACGAGCTTAATACAGAGACTGCAGTTACACGTAAGACCAGAGGTGGCAGTAGTGAGTATAAAAATGACCAACTTGCATCTAGTCCCTTTTAATGCCCCACAGAAACCCTGTAACCATTCTTTAGTCATTTCCCCTGTACTGGAGTAAATATCAGGTCGCCCTCAACACCTCTGTCCGTTGGGTGCTGAGCGGACTCTTCGGCGCGAGGGCAGTGTCTGTTTCGTTGTCGTTTCCAGATGGTGCGTGCGCTCCCCGTCCCCCCGCTCCGGTCCGCTCGACCGGGCAGCACTCCTCTTTTTCAGATTCAGTTTAGGAGTTTGGGAGGATGTGAGGATGTGAGGCGAACACAAAGGAGGGGGGTAGATTTAAAGAAAATGTGCCAAAAACGACCTTACTTTAAACTGTATATCCGTCTTTGCTTTAGGACTATCTTAGTTACAGCACTCTGAAGCTGTTAGACTCAATAATATGGTGCCATCTCCTGGAAATCTTGAGAACTGCAGACATTTCGTAGATCCTTTACTACTGTGTTTCCAAAAATGCAGGCGATTTTATTTTGTGAACAGGCTGTAAATGTGTGCGCTTTTACAAAGATTACCGCAAGGTCTATTTCAGGTGGCGGTCTATAGGGAACGACGTGAAAAGCCTGTGAAATTTCCACTGGAGCTTTGCGTTAATATTTCTATTTCAATGTCATGACTGCTCGTGGTGGAGCGGATTAGGTCAAGAATCGTTCGCTTTGTGATACAAGCGCTGAAAAAACTCACTGGCCCAACAAAAATGGGTTTGATTTCATTTAGTTTGGAGTTCATGGCCTTTGTTATGGGCTGAGCTACACTGTAACAAAAAATGACAATAAAAATGAGTAATTGGAGTCTGATTTATAATATAAACCTTAAAAAATGCAATCATTTGAGTGACTAACCTGATCTCTGAAATACAAGACTCTCTTCAACCTTTGTACTAAATGTGTTGATATTACCAAAGTGAACGATGGACTTAATCTGCTCCACTATTGATTTTTACTGTGATAAAGGGGTCCTGTTAACCATCAATGAACCCAGACCACAAAGAAAAGAAGGGTCTGTCCACACAGGCGGCTCCACCACACTGGAGCGACTGCTGACGTCACCTACAGCTCAGAGCAGAGACTGCGGCGTACGCCTCATCCAACTTCTTTTCTAATCAAACAAAGCACAATCTGCGTTGTGCAGGGAGCAGTGTAACCTTTTTAACCCACACTGAAACCAGTGCTCTTATCATGAATCGGCTTTGAGTTGAGTTATTGTTGGTTTTCTCCTTGTTTGCACTGTGAAGTTTAGACTGGTGGATGCATCGCTGGCCCATCTCAGCCGTGGCCTCCTCTGTCTCTAATCATGGCCACAGTTAGTCCCACGGGGCGGGTCCTGAGCCAGCGGGTCCCAACCCTTCCTCACAGCCCCCATGCACCCACCAGACCGGGATTTGTTGCTTCCATTTTGATCTTCAAAAGATAGAAACTAAATGTCCTCAACGCGTCAACCTAGTCCCGTCGCACTGTAAGAAAGATCTTGATGGAAGTAAAATTTTCTCAAAATAAGTAAATTTGTCCTTGATTTGAGAGCCAAATTTCAAGAAATCTGTCCATGGGGCAAGATATTTACACTTACATTAAGATAAAGGAAATAATTGCTCTCAAAACTAGATAAAAAAAATCTTACTTTACTTGAAATAAAACTCTTTAAAACTAGTTTTATCCACAGACATATTATTAATAGACCGTCATTCCTCACTCCTCCCCGTTTACCACAATGACCACGTTCGAGGGGGAAATCATGGTGGATTTACAGGCTCCTCCTCCCCAGCTCTGACGAAGCATGTTCCTAATAAGGGCATAAGGGCGGGATCTTCACTGTAGACTCGGCCCTTGCGTGACGTGTAGCTCGCGCAGCTCCAATGCTAACAGTCCGACCTCCGTTAAGTAGGAGATTCCTAAAATTATGCTACCATTACCAGCCCGGTGCCCCAGATTGTTTTTAACCCAGCGTAATCACAGGAGGAATATCTAGCTCTAGCCACTTCTAAAACATTAGGCACCGGGCATTAAAGTTGTTTTTAACCTGTCTAAAGTCCAATGCATTCCAATGGGGGAATAGCGGCCATATGGAGGTACTACAGCAATAGTGGAGCAATGGCGGCCTCCAGTGTCGTAGTCACAAAGCAGAGCAGTCAGCGGCCATTGGTTTTATCTTAGTGGACATGTTTTAACGTTCCTAGTCAAAGACAGACCTGGAGTAGTATTTCTCTAGCCTGGCATGAGCCAGACTGATCCTCCATGTTCAGAGATACATGGAGATACAGTCTGGAATTGTGCGATTTGAATCTCGCTGACTCCAGCAAAACCAAGACGAACCAATCAGAACACTGGAGGCGGGAGTTAACAGTGCGTCATCTTCCTCGCTAGGATTTCCCATCAAACACCAGTGCTCCTCCGGGCCGTAACCAAAACAGTGAAGATGGCGGCCGCGACACAACGATCTTTTACCAGTGCCCTTTCTTCTGCTTCAAATGAGCTGGACTTGTCCTTAAAGCCACAGCAGAAGCTGCTCTGAGGGCTTTCACCAGAACATTTACTCCACTGCACATGAGGACTACAAACAAACATGGCGGAGGACGTAAACACAAAGCGTAGGTCGTTTGGTGTTTGATTGGTTCGCTCCCGTTCAAACTGCAATCGTTAGCCCCGCCTCCAGTCTCCATTTGGAAATTGCGTCCTATTACCACAATTCCAGACTGTCTTTATATGTATTTATAAATACATAAATAAAGACAGTCTGCTGCCAGGCTAGTATTTCTCAACATTCAGGCAGTTTTGCGTTTATCCTTGGACAAAGCTGTTTCTTTTAGCAGTTTTTTCTTCTACAGCGTTAGCACCTCGTTCTCTACTTCCTGATTACACTCATTGTTCAAACCTAAAAATTGTCCACGTTTTTAAAGCCCATAATCCAACATTATTCACTTATTGTTGAAGAAAGTTATTCCTATAGCTGCCAGCAGGAGGAGCCCCAGCATTTCATTGTTATTATTTAATTCTTACAGAGACATATTTTTTAATTATAAAGTGTAAAATATCAAAGCCGGGGCTCCGTTTTTAAGTCCATATGCAGGACATGTTCACCTGACATGGACACTCTGTAGCTCAGGACGACTCCGCACACCCAGGAGGCGACAGGTGCGTAGTAGACAGGGAAATTGATGCAAACAGACGGTGTCCGGGAGCTTTTGTTCATGTTTGAAATAGTTTCTCAAATCAAGGACAAAATTACTTCAAGAAAATTTCACTCATTTCAAGATTACTTTTTGCAGTGCGATATGTCAAAAGATGTCTTATCACAATGTCTATTTCCTGGACGACTGAGAGCCTACAATAAGCATTTATCTCAGACAAATAAAATGAAATGAGAGTGTTCTGTGCACCTCTGCTCTTCACAATCAGACGTGTTAATCTTTTGTAATTCATTTGCACGAATCCTTTTTTCTGACTAAACCCCGGCCCTCACCCACCCGCCCCCCCAGGTTGGGAACCACTGGTCTCTTAGCAACCCCTCCAGAACTACTCCGACTGGGGTACAAATATAAGTGACAAGCTACCTAGTGCTCACCGGTGCAGCTGACGGGCCGCGGAGGCCGGGGCAGGCCCTGAGATGGACCCCAGGATCTGTCCACCACAGAGATATGTTTATTCTGTAATAAATTTATAATGAAAACAAGCGGCTCCAGTGTCCACTTCACTTTGTGCAGCACTTTTATTGTTGTTTGACATTATGTTTCAGAAAAAGTCCTCGTGATTCCGTTTGACGACGACAAATGTGCGTTTCTCAGCGACTTCTGCGTGTTTTCCGACGGGACACGGACACAATGGCCTCACGCTACATTAGCCTTTGAGTCACATGGTGCTCGTGAGTCGACTTCACGGATTCTAAACAAATGCGTCCAGGCCCTACGCACAAACACCGACGCTCCCTTCGTTTGTTCACATTTTACACTAAGTCACTCTGGCGTTCGGAGTAAACTAAGTCACAATATAAAGTACAATACAATGTCACATAAAGTATTACAAATCTATTCACAGCGCGCGTTCACGAGATGTACATATGAGGCTTAACAAAAATAATTTAGAGGTACACGTACAGTACAATATATCAAGTACTTCTTAGGATTTCTAATCGTCTCCTTCAGAATCCTCCACAGTCCGGTCCAAGTCGAAGTTCTGCAAAACAAGATCAACACTTGTTTTAGAGTGAATCCAATTGGATGTTACAGTTAACTATTTGGAAATAAATGTGTAACACGACAAAGATTTGGATACTGTATGGACATAGGAGGATAACGGAGGGGGAAAGTAAATATTTCAAACATGACCTACATCTTTAATTTAAACATTTTGCATGTAAAAATTGTCCATCAGAAAGCAGAATGAGCCCCACACTTTGGGTTGCCATGGTGCCCATGACTAAAACCTGAATAGATCCATGGTCCAACTATAGAAATCACAGAAATGTCTTAAGCTCTGAACCTGTTCCTACAAATCCACACATTTGTTTAGCCAACGGCTCCCGGACCTGATTAAATTGAACGTCCCATCCCCTAAACAAATGAAACGGGAAGCCCGGCGTCCATAAGGAATGGGGAGGTGCGTTTTGTCCTTTTCATGGCATTTATATCATTTCTGTGGTTTCTTTATGATTAACATATGATGATAATTAGTGGCCACTGGATGTGTATATCCGTCCCCACAAAAAGCACAAACTGAACTGAATTAGAGTTAGCATTTAGCTCAGGGGACACTTTTATACGCTCATTTGTATCTAAAGTAAATTCTCTAAAGGTCTGTAAATTTGTTACTGATTTCTAACAAGGCTTTGACCTAATTGTGGTCGATGGTTGACAACAGCTGAAAACATCTGGATTGTTCATCATTTGCGATGTTTGGCAGCTAATGCTAACGGCTATAGGAAAAATACATTGAGCAGGCTAAGGGTCTGCAAGCCTTAGGATACAACGCTGCTTTTATTTCACAGTAAATAGTTCAGTAGAAGCGGGAAAAAAGGCATTTGTAGCTAATGTTAGCATATGTAGTGCGATATTTAGTAGAAAAATAGATGCATAATTCAGCATTTGTATCTATCCCGGCACCTGTCCCCAACCAAGCCCTAATTAGAGCTTCATGATACAAACACAGGGTGTAATGGCTCTACTTTTAAATACTCCGTTTTTGTTTAGTGACGATAGACCGAGTAATGAGACGTATTTAAATATAGGCTCTTTAGAATGTGATAGCAACGTTACCTCCAGTTCTTGCAGCACTTCATCCATAAAGTCTGTCGGGTTCTGTTTGTACTCCACGGCTCTTTTGATGGTCTCTCGAAACATCTGCCAAAATAACCTTCATTAAAGCACTGCTGCGGAACAGTACATGAATGAAAATGCAGCAGTACTACATGTGCTCCTTATGGCAGAGGGGCGCAGGGTTGTGCAGCCTTTTTATATGGTCAGTAGATTATTCAGAACATAAGACTGTGCTGGGATGTCATGGCTTTAGGAAAAGTTGCGGAGGGTGTGCAGTGAATGAACAGAAGTGACATCCGACACCCGCTTCTAATTTGTCGCTTGAACATGTTCCAGTCACTCGCTTGAGTTCTTTTAGCTGCTGTTCACCTCGACGGCTGCTGCAGCGAGAAACCTGTTTCTGTGGTTTATTCCACTTCACAGAGCACAAGGTTGTGAATGAAAAGTTGTTTCTTGATTCGTTTATTTTGCTCTGACAGTAGAATACTTTTGCTACATAACCACATCACTTAATGCCAGCCTCGCCCAGCTTTCTAACCTCCGTCTGAGGCTGTGCCTGGACAGCGGCGCACAGACATGATATCACGTAGCCTGTAGGGCAGAGCTATGGGTTTGTGGGCTGCTTTTACTGTAGTCCAGGGAAACTGCTCAGTCAGGGGCAGGAGGCTAGAAACACATGTATCTCAGGGGCCGAGTATCTGCTCACTACTGCACACCGCAGACAGGAGGTTTGGAGGCCCTCGCAGCATAACTGAACACAAGTGCACCTGCCGTTCCCTCCAGCGCACACTGAGGAGCCTCTACTGAATGGTTTTATGTTGTGTGTTTCCTTTTCCACTGGAGGACTCGCTCTGTTGTGCTTTGGGTTTGGCCGCGCACATGGTGCTGTATTAAAAGTGCGTGATAATAAAATACCTTTCTGTGTTTTATTCTATAGGTGAAATGTTGTAATGTGGTGTTCAAAATGATCAAGAAAGAAAAGGCAAACTATCACATTATAAACGTTCACAAACCTTGACCACATTGGTCCCGTCTGCGGCCGATACAAAGTAGAAAGGCAGCACATACTTCTTTGCAAAGTTGAAGCTTCGCTGAGTTGCCTTCATGTCCGCTGCAAACATAGAAGTCGCAGTTAAAGAGACGTTATCACAGTGTGACCAAAGCCCACTGCACTCACCATCGATCTTATTGGCTACTACGCAGCAGGGGATCTCCGGCCTGTACTCCCGCAGCTCCTTATACCAGGAGCTCAGGTTTTTGTATGTGATCTTCCTCTGCACGTCAAACACCTGCAAAGATCATACACAACCCATATTTACAATAATAAAACAGACATTACCAGGTGTTATGCCTTAACATATAAAGAGCAGGAACTTTTGTGTCCGATTAAAGGACATGCCCTTCGTGATTTAAAAAAAAGGCCCGACAGCTGAGCTGGAGTAGTTTTAACAGAGGCAGGACGGGGGGGGCGTCGTGTGGCCTCCACACTACTGTTGGAGGAGCCAGAGCACACTTTTTACTGTGATAAATTCATCATTGAGCAAGAAATACAGTGTGCATGAGCCAGCTTTGGGAATTTACAGGAAAAACAAGGGTTTAAATGGCTTTAAATCAGCCTGAGAGGAGGATGTGCACTGACGCCAAAAGGTTTTAAAGCAGGGGTAGGCACGTTTGCTTGATAAAGGGCCGATTTTCTTCATCATCAAAACACCAAGGGCCGAACCCTTCAATTATAGGCCCAAGTAAAGCATGACTTTCTACAAATGTCAGTGTTGTACATCATATATGGGTGTTCTGCTAAAGAATTTTAAAGGAATTGACAGCATTCTTCACATTTCTAGATTACTTTAACAGGCATTTGGCAGTTTCTCAAGGTCATCTCAAGGGCCAGAGGTTCTATGATGAAGGGCCGGTTTTGGCCCCCGGGCCTGATGTTGCCTACCCCTGCTTTAAAGTTTGTAAAAAAACTGAACCGGAATGAACGGAAATCTTTACAGCACAAAACGGCACAGACGCAGAACAAACTATTTTAAGCACAAACGAAGGTGAGTTTGATGAGGGGCCAGGTTCACGGTGGTCAAGGCAAAAACAACTTAAAAGTCTGGCTCCAAAGACTTTTGTTTCTAAAATATACAGTTTATTCCATATTTGGTTTTTGTTATATTTCTTTTTGACGTTTTAGCTTTGGGCTTTGAGTGGCAGGCCCTGGTGCAATGAGAAGGTTTGTTGCCGCTCAGCCCGCCTCAAGGGGGCGACGTTTCCTTCCTTTTTTTGTTGTCCTTTTTTTTTGGAACATGCTCTGTTGGAGAAAACTGAGCTGCATGGGGTAATAAATAAGATAAGATAAACTTTATTGTCCCATAGAGAAATTTGTCTTGGACTTGCCATGCTGTGGTTCATACAATAACAATATATAATAATATAATGTATAATATAAATAATAATGCATTAAATACATTCCAATTCAAAAGACAAAAGGACAACAGTCAGCTCGTTCGGCATAATTTCAACAGTGGAATATGGCTCTTTTGTAAATGGGGAGAAGTAAATAATGTTTATTAATATACTAGTCCCAAAGGCAAATCAATGGAGAGACTGTGAAACTGTAACCACAGCAGCTACAGCTCCCTAAAGTAATAGCAGAAGAGAGACTGAAAAGACCAACAGAATGATCATTGACAGGAGTAATACTTGTGCAGCCTGTGGTAATATTCGGCTGAACAGAAACATCTTTGAGATCCAAAACAAACAATGTGAAAATAAACCACTTTTACATCACATAAACTGTATCAAAATTATAATAGCGATGAGTAAAACTGATATTTGATTGAATCTGATTATCTCATGTCTGGGAATGAAATATTTACAAAACAACCTCACTTTAAGGTGGAGGGCGGGCCAAATGTCTCTGTCTATTCTGTTCTAAGAGACAATCCCCCATGTTTTGGTTGGCCAGATCCTATGCAATACAATTAACCTCTTAACCCCCCTTCAGTTTGGCTTTACCCAAATCTAAAAACGGATCGAAAAAGTGTCAAAATAACAACAAAAATTAGACGAAAACAAGGATCAAAATGATACAAAAGAGCGGCAAAATCGTGGCAAAAAAGCGATGATACGAGTTACAAAAATGTGACGAAAACGCATGAAAACTGAGAACAAATGTGATGAAAAGGCGACAAAAAAGCGGAAAAAAGAGCAAAAGAGAAGTGACGAAAAAGTGATGAAAAAGTGACCCCAAAAAAAAGACAAAAAGAGCAACAAAAATGTGACGAAAACCCGACAAAAAAGGTAATGGTAAAAATCTCCATTTAGATGAGTTTGAGCTTTCAAATGTGGCGTTACACTGACCTAAAGACTGTGACCTCATAGATTTGGGTAAAGCTGAACTGGAGAAAAAGGCAGGGGTTAAATATATGAGGGGGTATTGTACTCTTTGCAGTTATTTGGGAATCATTTCAAACATTTTGACTATCTTACCCTTTGTTGGAAATTCTACACTGATCTAAAAGGGTTTATTTCTCTCTCATCTCTAACAGGAGAACATGGCGTATTTCTTACCATGATACAGGCGTGTGCTTTGTGATAGTACGATGGATGCATGCTCTGAAACCTCTCCTGACCCGCCGTGTCCCAGAAATCTGTGGAAATGGGTAGAACTTAGCAGTTGTAGTAGCAGTAGGAATAAGAAGAGCAGTGTGCTGGTGGAATACTTACCGACTAGGACGGTCTTGTTTCCCACGGTGGCCTTGTGTTTGTAAAGTGTCAGAGCAAAGGTGGACATCTGCTGCGGTCGACTGGAGAACTGAGTTAAGGAGCACGAGTGAAACCCACAGTCTGACAGCATCCCTGAACAATAAGCAAGAAGATTGCTTTTATTTATACACGCGCTCCATTTCTACAACAAAGCAGTTAACTGTTAAACAGAGACATACAGGCAGCACCCCGCAATAAACCAAAGATTACACTTACAATATTATAGTTGTAAAAGTGAAGAGAAGGTAGTGTTCAAAGGAAAATCACTACCACCGGGGGGCATCGGTCAGAATGCATGATAGAGTGATTTCAGACACAATAGCAACAAATAGGTTATAAAATAAAAGAGTCTAAAGGATGAGTTTGGTCTATTTTTATTTTACTTTGACATTAAAAGTAAGATGTTTAAGCAGGAAACCTTCACACAACCTAGACTCAGAATTGAGCACTACATGATTTCACCTGCCATGTCTCACCTTAACAAAATTATTACTTAATTGTTCATTCAACATGAGTGATTGGGGCAAACGGGCACAAAAACACACAAATTACATATTTCAATTGTTAATAAATTAGAAGTCATTGTGAAAATCAAGTGTCATGCGAGGAAAGTGAAGATCAACAAAGAGTGTGCAGGCTACAAACAGATTCATTGAGTTTAGATTTGCTTTTTTTTTTTTAAATCAAGATTCAGCCCACAGTGCACATTTTAATTAAGTCTAGGAGCATTCACTTTTGAGAGACATATGAGCGGTTTTCGCATTTCAGAACATATTTGCTTTAAATTACAAGGTTAGCAGCTTAGACGTCATGGAGACATTATCATTTGTTGTTTGCAAAGGATACAGCACTGCAGCTTTTGCCATTTCACTTGGATGGTGATCCATTACACAGCCCCACTACAGCGTAGTACGTGAGGGTCGATTTTAAATTGTTGATTCACATCGATGTTGTATATATACATGTAATATTGTTTAATTGCTTCAAAGCCTTAATATTTTGTAACTACAACCTTGAAAGTATTCAGTAGGCTTAAAAACAAAAAGCAATATTTAATAACAATATTATTTAACTTAACAATTCATTGTTATCAACAAATTGTGTCAAACAAGACCAAAGAATGTCGAGGACCACATTGGAAATAAGTATTTTATACTTTATATGTTATCCTTGGTAAATGTATACATTTTACCCAATAAATTCATATAATATTATATCACGGCTAAAATGGAAGACAATCAGGATTAAAGTTTAACTTTTGCATATTTTGAAGTTTTTGTTTGTGTTTTTTGTTTGTGTGTTTGTGGCTGTGTTAGCAACAATTCTGTAAATCTCAGTCAGATGAAAGGCCTGAGTGATTTTTGCTAAATATTGTGAATTGAACAATTGAAGCCACAGTTACAATAATGATAATTGGGCGACATGTTGCAGCTTTAGTTTACAGCAGGGGTAGGCAAGTTTGCTCGGGGCAGGGCCGATTTTCTTCATCGTCAAAAGACCAAGGAAGTAAGCATCACTTTCTACAAATGCCAGTGTTGTACATCATATATGGCCTAAATGGGTGTTCTGCTAATACATGTTAAAGGAATTGACAGCATTCTTCACATTTCTAGAGTACTTTAACAAGCATTTGATCTCTGATATGTGTAATTACGTTCCTCAAAATCATCTCGAGGGCCAGAGTTTCTATTGAGATATGGAGACTTGTAATTTGCTGATGCAGAACATTTAAATTTTGCGCATTTACGTTTTCAGCGAGACAGAGACGGATCTACGAATACGACAACGAAAAGACAGAAAGTAAAACAATGCAAAGAGATAAGGCGAAAGAAAAAGGAACCTTACAGGAACAAGCTCATACCAAGAGTAAAACAGCGGTATTTGGAGAAGCTTGCGGACATTCAAAACATCAACACACGAGCTCCCTGCAGCGGAGACCTGGACCATTT
Source organism: Neogobius melanostomus (assembly GCA_007210695.1). Taxonomy (NCBI): domain Eukaryota; kingdom Metazoa; phylum Chordata; class Actinopteri; order Gobiiformes; family Gobiidae; genus Neogobius; species Neogobius melanostomus. Next base: position 907,981 of record VHKM01000834.1, read on the forward strand.
ACCTCCGTGCACAAACATGGACACAGTAAACTACCTTGTATTTGGTGTAAGTTACTACACGATGCAGTAGTTTAAAAGCCACAAGTTCTTGGAAAGTTACAAGACTTTCTGCTGTGGGTCCAGGACTTGGCTCTACAAGCCTCCAGCTGGTGAAAACAGCGTTGTACTGGCAAAAGTAACTTTCTTCACATGTGTTTTAGTGTGTTGTCATTACATTGCATTTAGCAAAATGACAAAGTAATAATGTGCGTGTTTCGTAAACACTACATTGTTACGAGAGGTCCAATGTACACAAACGTTTCCAACATGTTTTGACAGGTCAGAGACTTGCGCTCTTTGATGCTGTGTCCATTTCTGTAACCTAAAAAACTGTATCCCATTGTTCCTACGTTTTCCATATCTATCGTGTGAGGTATTGGAGCAGTTTTTAACGCAGCAGTGACTTCCAGGCGGTAAAACAGTGCGGAATAGCAAGAACCTCCGCTACTACCGCGTTAACAACACACGTAACAATGTGTATTGCCGCCGGAGCGCAGCCAATATGGTGGCGAGGGGGGGATAGGGAGGGGGGCTCTGTGCCGTGACGTCAACTCCTCATTCTCATATTGAGAATGGAGGGCCGGTTTTGGCCCCCGGGGCTGACGTTGCCTACCCCTGTCTGTATCCTCTCATCCTCAGTAGAAACCATCTCACTCAAAAACATTCAACATGTTTTAAGGATACTATTCGTCCAGAAGAAATCTCTCCATAAGCCTGGAAAACAACAGACAACAACGAATGAAAAGAATGGATTAATTATTGGAATTATTGCTTCGGCATTACATGAATCCCGTTAGCACTTACTTGGATTTGCCCACGGCGCTATCTCCTAAACATATGATCTTCACTGCTTCATCTGCGTCGTATTTGTTTGGGTCCAGATCTGGGTGACCGCATTCATCTCTGGCCATGTTCACAGGTTTTGGGAATCCGTTTTTGGTTTTCAAGCTGACAAAACTACAAACTCGGTAATCTGGCTGCTGTAATATGCGTTAGCTAACTGATGTTAAATGGCTAACACCGGCAACAATCGAATACAAAAATATAAGTAGGCCATGTCTCCCTCACCTCCACGTTTATTAGCAAATGTTTAACGTGAGGGGAAAAACCTGACCCTTAAAGTTAAATGAATCCCTCACTTCTATGTTACTTTGGTCGGAAACAGCTGAGGGATGCTAATGCTAACGGGTTGCTAGCATTAAATACCCGGCTACTGCCCTTAGCGTGAAGCCAATGAACGACATCAGCGCTCCTTTAGTCCACAGACCGGTGATCCAGGGTGCTCTGTGTAGATAAAAGTCACGTCCAGTCAACACGACTCTGGAATAGACCCCGCGTGAAAAGCACAAACACGTTCCGTCATAGTTTGACTGGTTTCCACGCAACGGCTTCCTCACCCGGGTTTGAATGGGGACTTCTGCCAACAGCGCCTCCTGGTGGACTAGATACACACAACAATAACATTAGAAATCACCAAAAGGTCTTAACAATAACATAACGTTATAAAAGATTATAATTAATAATCATTTTAACAATATTTATCATAAACATAATGATTTATATCATCTATAGTTCCGATACAATTAGATGAATAGTGGTCGAGCAAGCAAATGTAACTTGTTTTGTAACTCTCTAGTTTTGATAGTGTCAAGTTACCAAATATCAAACTATGTTTTAATCACAAAGAACTGAGATTTAAAAAAAAGTGTATATATAAATAAATAAAACATCCCAGGCAATCCTCCCTACTCGTTCCGACAAATCCTCCTTAATCCATCCAGCCTTTCATTATCAACTACTTATCAGGGTAACAGAGGCAAGAGACTTCTCTAGCCACACTTCTTCTAGCTGTGAGGCGTCCCAGGCCCTCATACTATGGTCATGCCTCTTCCCCGGGGCATTCTCCTAGTGGGACACGCCCAGATACAGGTAGTACTCAGTTACATTTACTCAAGTACATGTACTTCAGTTACTTTTTAGAGTACAAATTGTACTTCTAAGTGTAGTTTTATCATGCCATACCGTTCTGCCATACCGTTTTTTTTTTACTTCTACTTGGGTAAAATTATAATGAAGTATCTGTACTCTTGAGTAAAAATAATTGTTACTTATTCCACTGTGAGTAAATATTTCAGCCACAAATGCTTCATTTTGACATTTAAAGTAGATGTAGTTTGTCTCGTGCACCTTATTCTTTAAATAAGGTGGCACAGGGGCGCACAGCTAGAAGGTCCAGGGTTCGAGTCCCACCTGGACGGGCCTTTCTGTGTGGAGTTTGCATGTTCTCCCCGTGTCTGCGTAGGTTTCCTCCGGGTACTCTGGTTTCCCTACCACTAAAAACATGTACAATAGGCCAGGATGAATGATGTGTGTGAGTGAATGTATGGAGATGTGTGCAGTCGCGACAGCGCTTCTGTCAGTCTCCCCTGAAGCTACAAACGTAGCTTATCACCACCAAGTATGGAGTGAATGTAAAATGCTCTCATGTAAAGCGCTTTGTGACCATGTCTGTGAAAGGCGCTATATAAATAAAGATCTTCTTCTTCTTCAAATGATTGTGTTCTTTCTGTATTTTCTGCCATTTTCTTTATAAATAGGCAAGGCAAGGCAAGGCAAGTTTATTTGTAGAGCACAATTCATACACGAGGCAATTCAAAGTGCTTCACAGTTGCAGAAAAAATACAAGAAAACAGTTAAAATCAATCAATAAAACAACAACACAAAGTTAATCAATTACAGTAAAAGGCAAGAGTGCAGATAAAATACTTTCAGTTTTCATATGCACGGGTAAAAAGAGCTGTTTTCAGCCTGGATTTGAACATTGTCAGAGTTGAGGCCTGTCTCACATCCTCATGAAGACTGTTCCAGATTTAGCTGCATGAAACTGAAACGCAGCCTCACCGTGTTTATTATTGACTCTGGGAACCACCAGGAGACCCCTCCCTGAAGTTCTCAGGGCCCGAGATGGTTCATACGGCTCTAACATGTCAGAGATGTACTTTGGTGCTAAACCATGAAAAGACTTGTACACAAGCAGAGCTGTTTTAAATTCTATTCTCTGAGTGACAGGAAGCCAGTGCAGAGACCGGAGCACTGGACTAATGTGGTCGTATTTCCTGGTTTTTGTCAGGACTCGAGCAGCAGCGTTCTGGATGTACTGCAGCTGTCTAACAGCTCGTTTAGAAAGGCCAGTGAGCAGGCCGTTACAGTAGTCTAACCTGCTAGAGACAAATGCATGGATGAGTCTCTCTAAGTCTGGTTTTGACACTATTCCTCTGATCTTAGCAATGTTCTTCAGATGGTAAAAAGCTGATGATGTTATTGCTTTGATGTGGCTGTTTAAGTTCAGGTCTGAGTCCATGATTACTCCTAGATTTCTAACCTGATTTTTTGGTTTTAGAGCGAGAGACTCAAGGTGACTGATAACACTTTGTCTTTGTGTCTGTGGGCCAAAGACAATGATCTCAGTTTTGTCTGAATTTAGTTGGAGAAAGTTGTTTTGCATCCACAAACTGATCTGTTCGATGCAGTGACAGAGTGTATCTACAGGCCCATGTTCACCTGCCGTCAGTGACACGTAGATCTGAGTGTCATCTGCGTAGTTGTGGTACGACACATTGTTGCTGTTTATTAGCTGACCCAATGGAAGCATGTACAGGTTGAATAAGAGGGGTCCCAAGATTGATCCCTGGGGGACTCCACAGGTCATGGAAATTTTGTCTGAGACACAGTTGCCAATTTCGACAAAGTACGTCCTATCCTCGAGATAGGACTTGAACCAGTTTAGAGCAGTACCAGAGATTCCCACCCAGTTTTCTAACCTGTGAAGTAAGATCCCGTGGTCCACTGTGTCAAAGGCAGCGCTCAGGTCCAGCAGAACTAAAACTGAGACCTTACCTGCATTGGTGTTCATACGGATATCATTTGTCACCTTGATCAGAGCTGTCTCAGTGCTGTGGTGGGGCCTAAATCCTGACTGGAAAGTATCAAACACATTGTTAGATAGGAGAAAGTAAGTGAGCTGTTGATATATTACTTTCTCTAGGACTTTTCCTAAAAACGGTAGGTTTGATATGGGCCGGTAGTTGTTCAGTACCTTGGGATCAAGGCTGCTCTTCTTTAGAAGAGGCTTAATGACCGCGGTTTTCAAGGCCTTTGGAAATGCTCCAGTCTCAAATGAGATGTTAACTAACTGAACAAGTTGTGGTAACAAGCTGGTCAGCACAGACTTCAGAAATCTAGTGGGTAATTCATCAAGGCAGCATGTACATGAACTCAGACCGGAGATGACCTCTTCGATTGTTTTGTCAGTAACAGGAGTGAAATGTGTCAGCTCAAGGTGTCTAGCTGGTGGCAGGGTTGGTATTTGTGTTGTGGAAATTATGGCATTTTTTATGCCTTGGACTTTATCATAAAAAAAATATTGCAAACTCATTGCACTTAGATGTAGAGATTAGTTCTAAGGGCAGTGAAACTGGAGGGTTAGTTAATCTGTTTACTGTGGAAAACAGAACACGAGAATTGTTTCTACAGTTTGCGATGATTTTAGAGAAGTATTTCTCCCTTTCTCCACGCAAAATCTGGTTGAACTCACAAAGCACTTCTTTGTATATCTCACAATGAACCTGGAGCTTTGACTTGCGCCATTTCCTTTCGGCTTTTCGGCACTCCCTTTTCTGTGCCCTGACCGAATCTTCACTTCTCCAAGGTGCCTTTTGTCTATTGTTAACCATTTTTACCTTGACAGGAGCAATAGTATCCAAAACATTTAAGACGCTTGATGTATAAGAGTCCAACAGATTATCAACATTTGAACATGGAGGATTTTCAAATCTGATCATTTCCATAAACTGTGTCCTTGTTGTATCATTTATGTGTCTTCTTTGAATAACTCCAGGCCCAACCACTGGTTTTGGTGTAACAGACAAGTCAAAAAAGACACAAAAATGATCAGATAAAGCAACATCAACAACATTCACATTTGATATATTAACACCTTTTGTAATAACTAGATCTAGAGTGTGACCTTTGTTGTGGGTCGCCTCACTCACGTGCTGAGTTAAACCAAACATTTCAAGAACAGCATTAAGTTCTTTTGCATGCCTGTCATTGGTCACATCCACATGCACATTAAAATCACCTGAAATGACCAAACAATCAAAATCAGTGCATATAAATGAAAGTAATTCAGTGAAGTCTTCGATAAAACAATTCTGTGGTGGTTTGTAAATAGTCATATAAAGAATGGAAGATTGTTTTATCTCCATTTTGAAAGACACATACTCAAATGATAGAAAAACCCCAAATGACAATTTGTGGATGACTATATTGTCCCTGAATATTGCACAGACACCCCCGCCCCTCTGATTTTGGCGTGTTTCAGACACAAAATTGAAATTTGATGGACTACACTCAATCAAAACTGCGTTACCAGTGTTTTTGTCAAGCCATGTTTCAGTTAAAAACATAAAATCTAGATTATAAGAAGAAATAAAACTATTTATTAAAAAGGACTTGTTTTTTAACGATCTGGCATTGAGTACAGCATGTTTGAGATGTATCTGTGTTTGAGTGGATGGAATCTTTTTGCAAGGGATATGGATTAGAGTTCTTTGATTGGACGGTCTGACTGTTGCCCTCTTATCTAATCTATGTTGTTTGACTGTACTAATTGTTTCAGAAGAACACACTCCCTCTATGGACCTCTGGTTGGTTTTGAGTTTGCTATGCATGGTAGCAACGCAGAGGCCCTTAATGTCCTAGACAGCAGCAGTGAAGCTGCTGGAAATCGGAGGTGGGGGAGGGGCATGATACTTCTTCGGGGATAAAAGCCTTGGTCTTGACATGACTGGAGTGCGGGGAGTCATTTGAATCCCTTGTTTTATCAAGGCTTCAAAATGGCTGGGAAATCCCATAGGTGACTTTGGTGATGGGAATGATTCAGAAAAATCTCTGGAGGGTGTAGATGTACCAGTCGGGCTCAAGGCCTGTGGTGGAGTTGAAGAAAGTGCTCCTTCGGCTGAATCATTTACTATAGATGCAGGTGGTGCTGAAGCGGAGCTTTTCCCCGGAGATGCAGATGCAGGTGGCGCCGCTGCTATGGTTGAGATGTTTTCCGGCGCAGCTGATTCCTTAACTGTGGCTGAGTCCTCTACTGTAGGTGCTGCTGGTGCTGCTGTGGCTGGATCCTTAGCTGTGGCTGAGTCCTTTACTGTAGGTGCAGATGATGCAGCTGCGACTGAATCTTTTATTGGGGATGCAGGCGAAACCTTTGCTGGTGAGCCAGGAGCTCTTCTTATGCTCCTCTCTGCTCTCTCTTGTTGCTCAGGCCTCCACGGATTCTGCAGAGCGTGGAGGAGATTTTCCGTCAGTCGTCTCACTCCACCTCTGCTCAAATGTGGGCCATTTCCTTTAAACAGATCGTCGCGTTTCCAGAAAAGATTAAAGTTCTCTATGAAATACAGTCCTCTTGACTTACAGACTTTTGACAGCCATGTATTCAACTGAAACAGCCGGGAGAATTTGTTTATTCTCCGTCGATGTTTGGGATAGGTCCACTGATGAAAATTTGTATCGCGTCTTTGTCCAGGCAATCAAGTCTCTCAAAAAGTTTATTAAACTTTTCTTTCAGGACTTCAGACTCTCCGTTTCTTGTGTCAACAGCACCAACATGTAAAACAAGTTTATTTATCCCAGGGTTGTTTGTAATTTCCTTGTTTAGAACATCTATGATGTCAGAAACTGTAGCAGACGGATAAGTGATTGTAGTCATTATCTCATTGTTTATATTAGATATGGCTCCGTCCCCAAGCAATAGGATATCTCTGGCCTTGACACTTGGCACAGTTTTTCTCTCCATCTTTGTTTTGACTTCTTGTTCCGTGTTTCTCTCTGACATTTTCTCTGAGAGAGGTGAAAATCTGTTTGTTAACTTTATTCCAGGTGCATTTTTACGAGCATGTTGTCTTTGCTTTGGCCTAGCACCAAGTTGTCTGTTTAGTTTCGGAAATGTTATGGTATCGTTTAGCTTCAGGTTGCAAGTATCAGTTTTTTCCGTCTTCTTACCGGGTTCCACAGGGAGCGTGTCATTAAGTCCTCTTTCCGTCTCTAGAGCATAAATCTTGTCCCGTAGCAGGGAAATTTCTTGTTGATACATCCGACAGCTTTCACAAGGCGATGTTTGCCTTCCTCCCTCAGCCATGTTGACAAGATTGTCGTCGCTGGTTCGTCAAATGAGTTGTAAAAATGGCATCAAAATGAGTAAAAAGCCTTGGTTCACTTAAAAGAAGAGAATAAAATCATATCCAAGACATGTGCCCAAAAATAGAATGATTTAAAAAGCAAATAAAGAGGCAAGCGGCAGCAGCAAGCAGAGATACGTCTGCACTCTTGATAAGCAGGAAGCAATATCACATTACACATGATTGTTTCACACAATTTATGGCGTCATTAAAAATAAATCAGACAACAGTTACTCACAGTACTCAAGTAACATTTTATACATATATATATTTTATAAACATATCCAGGCACATTGAGTTGCCTTGTGTACGAAATGCGTGGTATAAATAAACATGCCTTGCCTTGCCTATACAAGTACTTTTTTACTTTTACTTGAGTAAATATTTTGCCAACTCTACCCACCTCCAGACACACCCCGTGATCTACTTTGAGCTCTTCTTGAGTACCTGAACCCTATCGCCGTACTCTTTCATCCATCCATCCATCCATTTTCTTCCACTTGTCCGTTGCCGGGTCATGGGGGCAGCTGTTGCACCAGCCCCTATGGCTCATCCTGCAGGTGGTGGGTCCACAGAAGGACGGCCTCATGGTTCTAACCGGGCCTGTTGGTCTCTCATAAGGGGCTTCTGAATCGCTCTTTGTCTGACCCGTCAGCCAGACAACAGAGCTCCAGACGCTCAAACCCCTCCACCACGTTAAGGTGGCGGTTCCAGGAACTCTTTCATCTTAAATGCTAATATTTTCAGAGACCTAGTATGTCTGATATCGTAACTAAAAGTCAACTACATTTACCATGTGTAGCCTGTTTACTGTATACTGCACTGCAATCACTAATAAAATGATGTAGGAACAGGAGAGAAAAGTGTCTTCCTAATAATTAACAGGACGACCCATGGATTATTTGATTATTTTTTATATCAGAACCAGACAGGTCTAAAACATATACACTCATACAATAAGAAGGAAAACTTGTAACATATACAGAATACATTCTTCAGGCTCTGGTGAGGTTCCTACAGTTGTGGAAGGTTTCTCTGAACGCAGACCTGAAGACACTCATCAGAACGTCTGCTGCCTTCACGTCTTCCAGAGGAGTCTAAGGAGAGGAAAGGTCATTCATCAGCTTGATATATTTGTAATAACATTTAAGGCATTTCTCCGGTTTGAGACTGTGTTCAGTAAACTGCTTGGACTGATGGTTAAAGAGTCAAATCATTACAATTCTCTGTAAGGTGTAGTATGATTCCAAATAACCTTTAAGTGACCCAGAGGCTGTATGGGTGGTTAGCATGGCGCCCTTACATTCCATCACGATTCGTCTATCTATCTTCTATCCTGCATTGTTGCCGTATTAGGTAGAACACGGACATGTCCTCTGCAATTTGAAAGTTCAAAGACAATAACTATGAACTTTCATAGTTATTGTTACTTTCAATTATAAAACCTAAAATATCTAAGCTGAGGTGGCTGGCTCTTTTTAATATCACATTTTAATAACTCCAGCCACAATAATAACAATAACAAAGACGCCATCGATAAAAGATACTTTTTATTATTTAAATAATCTAAAATGACATTGTGACTGATATTTACGCTTTGAAAAACGTGTTTGTGAATCAACTCTTGCGCCACAACTAATAAAAAGAGGCTGGAACTGTCTGACAAAACATTTTCAGTGACTTTAGCTTTGACTTTAGAGCAAAAACCTTTGACTTGTGTGGCCTGCTCCGTTGTCGGGCTGATTCTTGTGTTCGTTCGGGGGAGTTCTGGCTCAAATTGACTGAAAAAAAGATCCGGCTCTTTTCACAATTGAGATCTGGTTCGAACCGTTCAAAAGAGGTCACTACTGTATGTAAATCCCCCTGGACCAATCTAACACTTGTTAATGCCATTGAAGGCCTGAATAACATAAAGCTTCTAAAGTCGTACCCTGGTGACAGCTCGGAGCAGCCGCTGCAGCAGGGCGTCCTCTCGGTGTGGACACAGTGAGGACACTGTCCCCACACAGCGCAGCAGACACAGGAGAGTGTGTCTCTGAGCCTGGGGACACAAGCACCTCAGCCTTTCATTCATTATTACACATCATTACAGACTGCACATGTACCTCCTTCAGCTCACAGAGGGCTCGCTTACTGCACAGTTTGGCCACGTCATCAGCAGTTAATATAGGCTCCTGGAGACAACAGCATGTTTAGTCAAATAAATCCAAAGTATATAGAGTCAGCCCCAGTTCTTCTCTGGGGACGTTCAATTTTCTATCATCTGAGACTCTCTTTTCATTTGTCTATCATTTTGAGTCCGTTTGTATAGATCAACAAAACTGTCTGAACATGAATTACTAGTTTGTGTAAGAAAAGAGAATTGACCAAATGGACTGATAAATATACTGTTGTGGAAATGAACACTGCCCTCCGATCATGATTGACAGTGTTTCCTAACCAGAGGTACTGTGTATGCAAGTACTTCTCATACATTACTTTAGGTGAAACTGAACACTATTCTAAAGACTGCAGTAAAATGTGAGAATAGATGACAGTTCCAGGGTACAAACGGTAGGACCCATTGGGTTATAAGATCAGAGGCGGGGAGTACTCAGTTACATTTACTCAAGTACATGTACTCAAGTTACTTTTTCAAGTAACTGAACTTTTGAAAGTATTTTTCTTCATTCAGTACTTCATACTTCTACTTGAGTATCAAGTAGAAGTATGTCTGTTTGTTACTTGAGTGAAATGTAACTTATGCCACTATCAGTAAATCGTTAAGTGACAAATCTTAACTCTGATGTGTAAAATTGTGTATTTTGTGTTTTGTTACTTAAAGGAACAGGCTACTGTTTTTCCATACTGTGATATGTTCTTACCTGAGCTTAGACGAGTTGATACGTACCTGTCTGGTCTTTGTGCCCGTGGAAGAGCGTGGTAGCTTCTAACTTCACCCCCATTTGGAGCCATAGGAATATACTGGGAGAGGCTAAATGCTAACAACATCTTTGGTCGTTTTGTGTGACTGAGGGCACACACAAAGACCAGACAGGTACGTATCAACTCGTCTAAGCTCAGGTAAGAACATATCTCAGTATGGAAAAACGGTGGCCTGTTCCTTTAAAGGTACTGTGCCCGATTTATTTCTAGTAATGGAACAAAATTAGTTTTGTCCTCCTTTAGTATCTCCTTTAGTATATTATAAAGTCATTTGTTGGAAAAATAAAACACTATGAATCATATTATGAAACATTTGTATCAATGCAAATGAGAACTTGCAGGCTCATTTTCGAGCATTTTTTGTGACAGTGACCCTGAAAAGTGACCCTGCCAGTTGCGAATCCGTTATAGGACCTTTAATTCTTCATAATGATTTGAAAATATAACAATTTTCACATTATTTGATGTTTTGTTTCTCCTAATTTATGTCAGGACTGAAACATGAATAAGACTTTCACGCTCAGTAACTCAGTACTCACAGTACTCAAGTAACAGTTTCTCCAAGTACTTTTTACTCTTACTTGAATTATTACTTGGCCACTACTTTTTGCTTGACTAAAAATTATTTTAAAGTAGTACTTGAGTAAATGCGACTCTACCACACGCTCCAGCACATTGTGTTGAACTCTCCTGACCCTGAGATCTGTTGTCTAATTAAGGCACAATAACCTGGTTCTAATGTTTTGGACAATAAACCAGTGTGAACCTGGTGCCTCTCACCCTTAACTTGTCCATCCATGTCCAGAGCAGACAGCTGAGTACGTGAGGGTCCGACTCGGTGACCAGCAAGGCCCAGCCACAATCACTGCTGTTCAGCTCCTCCTGGATCCAAGAACAAAACGAGGAGTTAGCGCTCACGCTCCACATGATCTAAAGTCCTCAGTGAGTGGCTCACCTGCAGCAGGGCTGACCTCTGCAGGACGCTCTCTCCCGGAGGGCCTGGGTCTGCCATGGCCTTGGCCACCGCACGGCTTACTGCACTGGGGCCCGGGTTCTGAGGGGTCCTGCACATCTGGGAATGAAGAGACCGCTTAATGTCACGCAGCGGAACATTCCAGGTCATATTTCAGTTTCAATGCCACTTTATTGGCAAGGCAAGTTTATTTGTAGAGCACAATTCATACACAAGGCAATTCAAAGTGCTTCACAGTTGCAGAAAATTACAAGAAAACAGATAAAAATCAATCAATAAAACATCAACATAAAGTTAGTCAATGACAGTAAAAGGCAAGAGTGCAGATAAAATACTTTCAGTTTTCATATGCACGGGTAAAAAGAGCTGTTTTCAGTCTGGATTTGAACATTGTCAGAGTTGAGGCCTGTCTCACATCCTCGTGAAGACTGTTCCAGATTTTAGCTGCATGAAACTGAAACGCAGCCTCACCGTGTTTATTATTGACTCTGGGAACCACCAGGAGACCCCTCCCTGAAGTTCTCAGGGCCCGAGATGGTTCATACGGCTCTAACATGTCAGAGATGGACTTTGGTGCTAAACCATGAAAAGACTTGTACACAAGCAGAGCTGTTTTAAATTCTATTCTCTGAGTGACAGGAAGCCAGTGCAGAGACCGGAGCACTGGACTAATGTAGTCGTATTTCCTGGTTCTTGTCAGGACACGAGCAGCAGCGTTCTGGATGTTCTGCAGCTCTAACAGTGAGCAGCCGTTACAGTAGTCTAACCTGCTGGAGACAAATGCATGGATGAGTCTCTCTAAGTCTGGTTTTGACACTATTCCTCTGATCTTAATGTTCTTCAGATGGTAAAAAGCTGATGATGTTATTGCTTTGATGTGGCTGTTTAAGTTCAGGTCTGAGTCCATGATTACTCCTAGATTTCTAACCTGATTTTTTGGTTTGAGAGAGACTCAAGATGACTGATAACATTTTATCTTAGTGTAAACTATAATTAATACTTAGCGTGAGTATCATTTAGTGATGGGCAAGTGAAGCCTTGTGACACTTCGAGGCTTTCCCGGCAGAAAAGTCTCGTAAAGTTCGTAGTCTCAGAGCTGTTTCATTCTGTTTGAACCCTGACCTCTTGTGGACAAACTTTATTATTGCGACTTGACATAAACACGAGTGAAGCACCAACACAGTCATGTGACAAAGAGAAGTTTCAAACAGGCATGTGACGGTTTGATTTTTGCACAGCCTGATATTGATGTATGATCAATCATAAATCAGGGTCATTTTCTTTGTAATGTGGGTCTGTGCTTCACGGAGCTCCAGTGGGTGGGGCCGACTCAATCACCTGCGGCTCTGCTGCTCCGAGTGGCGGGTTTTTGCCATCACTAGTACAGTATTATTTTATCAAACTAAGTAATTATTAGAAACACACGAAAACTTCTCATGCACTTTGAGCAAAAGAGAAAATAAAAAGCGTAGAAACCCATAGAAAGTGTGGTCCTCTCTAATACAGTAATCGGTTCATAGTGTTAAAAGCACCTGAGAGGTGGAGGTTAACTTGGGAAGCGCCCTCTTGGTGGAGCACTTGGCTCTCCTGGGACACGCTCCTGGAGGTTGCTGTGGAGAAGTCCTGGTGGCTTTGTGAGGTCTAAGCTCCTGGAAACACCAGCGTCTCTCATGCCCCACAGCAGCTGTGAAGTACGGGCTCAGCTCCATGTCCTGAGGAAGAAATATCACTTGTAACATCGATAAGGGCTGCCATTACAAGATTTGTATATAACCTTACTCTTTAATAATAAGTACTATGCTTTCATAATAATATACAAAAGCAATGTTTTATGTGTATTCACCCTCATAGCAAGTTATTACAATTTTTTTTTTTTTACAACAAAAACAAAACATGCATACAATACTTGTTATTGATTTTTCGTCACAAAAGGAATCAGTTGCCGGCTGTTACTATCCATGATTCTGATTTGCAGATATAAATTCTTCATAACTTGAATTGAAACTCTAATCCTACTAATATTGCTAGGGAAACCAGACAGCACCTTTTTTACGCAAGCTTCAAGAATGTACTCAAAACACTGAGATCCTTTAAAAGGTCTAATATTGCTCAATTGAAATTGTCCGAACCAGTTGTTTTACAGTGTGGTTTGGTAGATCTTACTCTGAAAGAGAAGAAAACTTTGGTTGCTCTCTCAGGAGCTGCACTTTGTCCCTCCTGGAGCCACATTTAAAGCTCGACTCTTAAATGGAGCTTTACAGATTGTTAATGACGCCTCTGGCTGCGCTGCAAGGGCCATGTTTGAAAAGTTTCCTTCAGGGAAAAGGTATCGCTGGATCAAATGTTGTACTGATCGCCATCCTAACAGTTTCTTTCCACACGCCGTGATGACTCTAAACAAGGCACTTTCATTTGTACGGACTTTGTATTGTACAGCATTTCACACTTACGTTTTTTTTATGTGGCATTTGTTTGTTTTTATGCTTTTAATGTTGACATTGCACTTTGAGCTCCTTGCACATTTTTTAACAATGTGGTTTTATACTGTAAATGGTTAATAAACTAAACTGAGTGAAGTACAGGAATTCTGTAATACTATATTTCTAATTGATATATTTGCAAATTGTGTAAGAAGGCCCATAAATAAATAAATAGGCCAATAATTTGCTCTGGGATTAATGAGTGTTGTTCAGCCCAAGGAGAAACTGTGCAGTCACAAAGAGCCCTGTGTCCTCTACTTTATTGATTGCAGTGAAGATTACAAAGAGCAGTACACTGAGTATAGTAAAAAATCCCACCTCGTCTAGTGTGATTTTGCTGAGGTCCGAGTCGCTGTAGCTGCGTTTGTCCAGCAGGACCTCTCTCTTCCTCTGCAGGAATCCCAGCGGCTCGTCCCAGGAGGTCACAGACTCCGCCCCCTGCCCCGCCCCCCTGCGCAGCTGCGCCGCGTGCAGCAGGGGCAGGAGCTGTCGGGAGACCAGGGTGTCCCGTACCGACCGGCCCAGCGCTCTGATGCTCGAGCGCTTGTCCAGTTCAGCCTGGACCTCCGGGGGAGCAGGGAGGTCCAGGGCTAAGTACGACAGGCGCAGGCAGAGGAGGTACAGCACCTGAAGACACCGCCGGGACAAAGGTACACCTGAGCAGGGCTGGGTATTGTTACACCAAACACCAGGGGGAATAATGGGAAAAATGTGGAACATTTGGGAAAAAATTGGGGGAAACTTGGGGAAGAATGTTGAAAAATTGAGAGGGGGGATTTGGGGGAAATTTGGGGGGAAAAGTGGGGAAAGGTGGAAAATTCGGGGAAATAATAGGAAAACTAGTGGAAAAATTCAGGGGGGGGGGGGGAGTTGAAAAAAAATTAGGGAACATTGGGAAGAATTTGGGGGGGGGGATTGGGAAAGGTTTGGGAGAAAACAAGTGGAAAATTTAGGAAAAGAAGTGGAAAAACTTGGGGAAGAAATTGAAAAAAAATGTAGGGAAGAAATTGAAAAATGTGGAGAAAACTGTGGGTAAATTGTGAAGTGAAGAAAGTGGACACTAATTTATAAAAAAAAAGGGTAAAAATGTGAGTAAAATTGGTTAAACATGGGGGAAGTGTGGAAAGTGTTTTTTCTGCCCTTTTGTAGTTATTAGTTATAAGCAGTGGTGGAAGAAGTACTCGATATTCTTACTTAAGTAAAAGTCCAGATACAGGACCAAAAATGTACTTAAGTAAAAGTATCTGATAAAATGTTTACTTAATAAAAGTACAAAAGTATGCATTGTAAAATGTACTTTATAAGTAAAAAGTAAAAGTATTTAAGAGTTTATTGTGCAGGATTTTTCAAACGAGTAAACTACTAAACCAGGTCAAGAACAGAAGTAAACCAGGTCTAAACCCGGACTAAACTAGGTCAGGTCTAAACCAGATCTAAACAAGGTCTAAAGGAGTAAACCACTAAACCAAGTCTAAACTGGGACTAAACCAGTTCATCGTAAAGAGGTCACTTTGAAAATAAAATACTTTTACTTTTAACACAATTTAAAAATGTAGTGGAGTAGAAAGTACAGGTACAGGCTCTAAATGTACTTAAAGGATCTGTATCATGCTATTTTAGCCATTCCAAAGTAAAGTATAGGCATTTATATGATATATTGTACCTCTATCACTATGGAGTACTCATTTTTGAGAGAAATATAAGTATTTTCTGGGGGTATTTTCCCTACCCGGAAGACAAGACGCTTCGATTCAGTTAACTCCGCCCCTCTCTCCGCTCATTCCACATTTGCAGTATTATAAATATAAATATCGCTGCAAAAAGTGAAGTTACTTCACATAATGCAGTTATAAGGAGTTGACATGTGCAACACAGTTTCATAAATGGCTAACACACACGCTAACACACACACTAACACACACGCTAACACGTGTTTTGATTGACTCACCGCTCAGTCTGGCCTCCCCATCGGGTTATGGGATCGCGTTGGTTATAAAAGTTAATCCATTTTGATTCTGGCCAAGGTTCACCAAGCATCCATCAGGTTGGTTGATAAAGTCGCTGAATCCCAGAAAGAATTTCAACTTCTGGCGAGTGCACTCTTCTTTAGGAAGGTTGAATAGTCCTGTTCCTCTCGTAGCCAAACGCGAACCCGTGACATTATCGTTGGGTAAGAAAAAAGAACAGGCATGTCCAGAGTAGGTTAGAAAGAGCTCAGTCTTCAAAAACAAGACTTCTGCTCCGATCCATGGATCCTCCGGCCATGGGTGCGTTTGTTTAGCCTCGTGGGACAGCACAGACGCATCGGAGAGTTCTTTTAATTGTTTTTTTTTTTCTTTATTGCTCTCTTACAACAACAAAAATGAAAAAGCTGTTTTATAAATTAAAATCAGGGCGTAAGGCATTACATTACAGACGTAGAGCACTTCCTTTGTGACGACACAACTGAACAGCTCAGTGGTTTACCAGGAGAGGGCGGAGCAGCTGCTCAGAGAGCAGGATTCAGGAGGATTACTTAGAACTGCGTGAATGAAGCCAAAAACCGCTCTGGGGGTGTTTTGAGAAGGAAATAGCATAACAACATGGCTAAAAGCTCCAAAAAGTCGATTTTGCATGATATAGGACCTTTAAGTAAAAGTAAAATTACCTATAATTTGTACTTTTTACTTTGTTACTTTCCACAACTGGTTATTGAGAATGAGGAGTTGACGTCACGGCACAGAGCCCCCCTCCCCATCCCCCCCTTGCCTCCATATTGGCTGCGCTCCGGCAGCAATACACATCGTTTACGTGTGTTGTTAACGCGGTAGTAGCGGAGGTTCTTGCTATTCCGCACTGTTTTACCGCCTGGAAGTCACTGCTGTGTTAAAAACTGCTCCAATACCTCACACGATAGATATGGAAAACGTAGGAACAATGGGATACAGTTTTTTAGGTTACAGAAATGGACACAGCATCAAAGAGCGCAAGTCTCTGACCTGTCAAAACATGTTGGAAACGTTTGTGTACATTGAACCTCTCGTAACAATGTAGTGTTTACGAAACACGCACTTTATTACTTTGTCATTTTGCTAAATGCAATGTAATGACAACACACTAAAACGCATGTGAAGAAAGTTACTTTTGCCAGTACAACGCTGTTTTCACCAGCTGGAGGCTTGTAGAGCCAAGTCCTGGACCCACAGCAGAAAGTCTCGTAACTTCCAAAGACTTGTGGCTTTTAAACTACTGCATCGTGTAGTAACTTACACCAAATACAAGGTAGTTTACTGTGTCCATGTTTGTGCACGGAGGTAAATGGTCCAGGTCTCCGCTGCAGGGAGCTCGTGTGTTGATGTTTGGAATGTCCACAAGCTTCTCCAAATACCGCTGTTTTACTCTTGGTATGAGCTTGTTCCTGTAAGGTCCCTTTTCTTTCGCCTTATCTCTTTGCATTGTTTTACTTTCTGTCTTTTCGTTGTCGTATTCGTAGATCCGTCTCTGTCTCGCCAAAAACATAAATGCGCAAAATTTAAAGTGCTCTGGAATATGAGGAATGCGTGAAATTCTGGGCCAATATGTCCGACAGGCTCAGAGCCCCCGCCCCCAAATCACCCCAACTCGGCACGTGACTCCTCATTCTCAATGGGAAGTTTCTTGGTTGTTTCATCTCAAATAAATGATATGTTAACGAAATGAAATGGAAGAAAAGGAAGAAATTCACACTGATTGTTAATGAAACTGTTTTATGGTTCTATATGACAAATATTTAAGCATCGGTATCGTTCAGGTTTCGGTATGGGGGAAAAACCGTAAGGGTACTCAGCCCTACACCTGACTAATGGAAAAGGGCATGACAGTGACTCTGCGGACCTTTGGCGTGTGGCGGAGTGTGCGCGCCTCCTGTCCGTGCAGCAGCAGCGCCTGGCGGTTGAGGTAGTTCTGCAGGGTGAAGGGGGCCCCGTGGCGGAGGCTGAGGTCGGGGTACTGCACCAGCTGAGTGCCCAGGAGCCGAGCGAAGTCAAACACCTGCCCGATCTGTTCCCGCGTCTGGATGGAGCGCGGACGCTTGGCCCTGACGAAGTGCACCGCCTCACTGGGGCTTATGCGGAGCGTGTAGATGAGGTAACAGGCGATCAGCACCCCTGCCATGACAAAGCACACCGAGGACTGGACGCTCTGAACATCCACACCGCTCTGATGACACTGTTCTGAGCTGATTCTGGACAGTTTGGATGTGCTCAATCCAAAAATCACTTTGGTTTTGCTCAGTCAGGTACATTTTTTTTTAGCCCTCGCCCCTCGGACAAATTTTCTGAAAGGAACAGGCCACCGTTTTTACATACTGAGATATGTTCTTACATGAGCTTAGATGAGTTGATGCGTGACTGTCTGGTCTTTGTGCGTGCGCTCAGTCACGCAAATGTTGTTAGCATTTAGCCTCTGCTAGCATAAGTATAGCTCCAAACAGGGGTGACGTTAGAAGCTACCAAGCTGTTCCACGTTTTCCATATTTAAATACAGTTACGTGAAAAGTTACACGATCCAAGTCTAGTTACACAGTTTTCACCATCCACGCCCACCACATCTATATCTGGTGGGTGTGGTCACCACGGACAACAGCTCTGAGGAAGCTGTTTGGATGGACAGCGAAACTGTCAGCTCTTTTTTTAAAGTAAGTCCAGTTGTGTTGATTCACCCTTATCTTTAGCTGTGTATCCTAATCCTACTCTGGTTCCAGGTGAAGCACCAACCCAACAGATACTGTAATTAAGAGCAGCCAGCAAACAGGTTTAAAATGGTTCATTGATGGTTTATGGAGTCATGGATAGACTGGGGTTATTGTTTGGATTTGGGTGGAGGTATGGTGGGCCATGAGGGGAAGCAGCGCAGTGGTACAGTTTCAATATACGCACTGCTCAGCTTGGAAAGGACAGGTACCAAAAGGAGAATGAGCAGAGGGGGGATTTTTCACAAAGCTTAAAGGTCATGTAAGCTTCATCCAGGCTTTTACAACTACTTTAAAGCCTTTAACCATGAATATTTTTTAATTAGTATTAATCAAAATCATGTATGTGTCCAAATAGTATGTTTGATTTCAATGATTTGATGGGAAAAAAATGTTTACTTTTGGCCACCAGAGGGTAGACCTTCTTTTGTACCACTGTGACCCCAGCTACATGGGCAAAGCAAAAGTTACACGATATTGGCAAACATGAGGACTGTTTAGCCACAGACAGGATCATTAGGTAAAGCAGTCCAGGCTGTAAAACACAATGAAACATCATGGAACTCTCCCTGAGACGTAGAGTATTAAGGTGGACTGAAACCTATGCCAATGAAACAAAATACCACTCCAGGTTTAACCTTATAACACCATTCAAACCTCAAAAAAGTCAGTTTTGCATAAACTTTTTAAGTGAAGGAGGATATTTCTAAAAAAAAAAAGTTATTTTTGCGTTAATCAAACACAGCTGCAGGTAGCTTTTTTCAAACATTATAATATTTCAAAACCACAAAAGGTGAGGCGTACCTGTCCTGCCCAGCCCGGCATGACAGTGCACAGCCACTCTCCCCTCTTTAACCGCGAAGGCCAGGACCTTGACTCCGTCGATGATGCTGACCAGAGTGGACACGCCGAAGTCTGGCATCCCGAAGTTATAGAAGTAAACTGCAGACACGTGTAAAAGAATGGAATATTTGACATCTCTACATGCAATACGACTACGCTATATTAGGCTATATTGGTGAGGCTCTGACTGTCGCTGTCCATGAAGGTCTGGGGGAGTAGGTGAAGCCGCTGCAGAGGTCCAGGGGGGGTCCGCAGTGGGCGTGCTCCCCAGGCAGCTGCATGTTGATGATGGACCTGATGTTCTGCCTGGTAACAAGGCGGTAGGAAATACCGTTTTTATGTAATGATATGTATACTCAACAAAGTCACAGATGCATATCCCAGTGTACACAATAACCTCACGATGCGCCGATACGGCGATCGTTGGTATATTCCATCATAACAAGCAAAAACATGTGCAACCTAAAGGTGTTACTTTATAATCATGCTCCATATAATTTACATGTTTTAATTGGATTGCTCCCCTTTTTCTTAAAAGAAAGGATTGCACACTTACTGAAAATGGGCATTTGAAGTGGGATCACTTAATTTACACTTAAAACTAAGTTTTATAGCATTTCTGTGACAGTGACTCTGGAAAGTGTGAAAAGTGCATATTAACTCATCCCTGTGAAGAACTGGGATGTTACAAATACAGCGGGAACCATATGTTTACATACACAAGACACATTGGCATTTTTTTCACTCTAAACCAGAATTAACTTATTTTGTTTAGGTCAATTATAATTTCAAAAATAATTTCTATTTGTCAAATGCCAGAAGAATGATAGAATTTTCTACACATTGTTTTATTACTTTTTACAAAACCAAAAGTTTACATACATGTCATTAATATTTGGTAGCATTGCCTTTATATTTTGGGTCAAACGATTTGGATTTCCTTCCACAAGCTTCTCACAATAGTTGGATCAGTTTTGGTCCATTCCTCCAAACAGAACTGGTGTAACTGAGACACATTTGTAGGCCACCTTACGTGCCTATGCCTTTTCAGCTCTGCCCATACATTTTCAACTGGATTGAGATCAAGACTTTGTGAACATTTCAAAACATTGACTTCCTTAAGCCACTTTGTAACCAGTATTGGCCATAAGCTTTGAGAATTGTCCATTTGGAAGACCCATCTGTGCCCAAGCTTTAACTTCCTGGCTGATGTCTTGAGATGTTGCTCCAATATTTCCACATAGTGTTCTTTCTTCATGATGTCATCTATTTTGTGAAGTGCACCAGTCCCTCCCACAGCAAAACAACCTTGCAGCATGATGCTGCCCCCCCCGTATTTCACAGTTGGCATGGTGTTCTCAGGCTCTTTCCTCCAAACGTGACAATGGTCATTATGGCCAAAAGTCTTTATCCTTTTTTATTTGCAAACTCCAAACTGGCTTTTTTCTGTTTCTTTTGGAGTAAGAGCTTCTTCCTGGCAGAGTTCCCTCTCAGCCCATGTCGGTACAGGACTTGTTTCTCTCTGGATAATGACAAACTCTTACCAGGTTCAGCATCTTCACCAGGTGTTTTGCATTTGTTCTTGGGTTGATATTCACATTTCAGACACAGCACGTTCATCTCTGGGACACAGAACCCGCCTTCTTTCTGATCTGTATGATGATTGGTCATTTCTATCATTGTCTTAACCAATGAAACTGGCACCTCAAGTGTCTTAAAATTACACCCAAGGATGAACCAGACTTGTGCTTCCAAGGTCATGACATCGTCATCCCAAATTCTTTAATGGTATAGTAATCCTAGTGTACAGGTGAAACTCAGAAAATTATAATATCGTTAAAAAGTTCATTTATTTCTTTAATTCAACTTAAAATGTGAAAATAATATATGATATAGACTTATGTAATGCAAAGTGACATATGTCAAGCCTTTGTTTGTTTTAATGTTGATGATTTGGTTCACAGCTTGTAAAAACCCCAAAATCAAAATTTCTGAAAATTACAATATTGTGAAAAGGGACTATATTGTAGCTTAAAGTGTCACCCTGTCATTAGCTAATAAATCCAAAACTCCTGCAAAGGGTCCCTGAGACTTTAAATGGTTTCTCAGTGGTTCAGTAGAATTCACCATCATGGGGAAGACTGCTGACCTGACAGTTGTGCAGAAAACCATCATTGACAAAAGGCTCAAAAGGTCAGAGCAAAAGAAGTTGGATGTTCTCAAAGTGCTGTATCAAAGCACATTCATAGAAAGTTAAGTGGAAGGAAAACGTGTGGAAGAAAAAGGTGCACAAGCCGCAGGGATGAGTGCAGTCTGGAGAGGATTGTCAGGAAAAGGCCATTATCTGTTTTCTTGTAATTTTATGAAACTGTGAAGCACTTTGAATTGCCTTGTGTATGAATTGTCCTCTACAAATAAACTTGCCTTGCCTTGCCTTGCCAAAAGTGTGGGGGACCTTCACAAGGAGTGGACTGAGGCTGGAGTCAGTGCATCCAGAGCCTCCACACACAGACGGATCCTGGACATGGGCTTCAGATGTCAGATTCCTTTTGTTAAGCCGCTCCTGAACTACAAACAACGTCAGAAGCGTCTTGTGTGAGCTAAAGAAAGAAAGACCTGGTCCACAGTTCTCTTTTCTGATGAGAGCAAATTTTGCATCTCATTTGGAAACCAAGGTGCCAGAGTCTGCAGGACGAAAGGAGAAGCACACAATCCAAGATGCTTGAAGGCCAGTGTGACGTTTCCACAGTCTGTGATGGTTTGGGGAGCCATGTCTTCTGCTGGTGTTGGTCCACTGTGCTTTATTAAGTACAGAGTCAACACAACCGTCTACCAGGAGATTTTGGAGACTTCATGTTTCCTTCAGCAGACAAGCTTTATGAAGACACTGACTTCATTTTCCAGCAGGACTTGGCACCTGCCCACACTGCAAAAAGTACCAACACCTGGTTAAATGACCATCAGATTACTGTGCTTTATTGGCCAGCAAACTCACCTGACCTGAACCCCATAGAGAATCTATGGGACATTGCCAAAGAAAGATGAGAGACATGAGACCGAACAATACAGAGGAGCTGAAGGAGCTATTGAAGCATCCTGGTCTTCCATAACATCTCAGCAGTGCCTCAGGCTGAGAGCATCCATGCCATGCAACCGCATTAAGGCAGTCAATCAAGCAAAAGGCCCAAACCAAGTACTAAGTACATATGCATGATTATAGTTTTCAAAGGACCCACATTTCTCTGTTTAAAATATATTTTTATTGATTTCATATAATAATCTATTTTTTTTTATTTTTTATTTAAAAAAAAATAATTCATAATTCAAACAAACAAAGGCTTGACATATGTCACTTTGCATGTCATATATTAGTTTCACATTTTAAGTTGTATTACAGAAGTAATACAACATTTATTTGTGAACTTTAGAATATCGTGAACTTTTTCACGATATTCTAATTTTCCGAGTTTCACCTGTATGTAAACATTTGGTTTTGTAAAAAGTAATACAAAATTGTGCAGAAAATTCTATCTCTCATTCTTCTGGCATTTGACAAATAGAAATAATTAAAAAATTCTTCCCCTCCTGGAACCGCCATCTTAACGTGGTGGAGGGGTTTGAGCCTGAATGATCCTGGAGCTCTGTTGTCGGGGGCTTCGTGCCCCTGGTAGGGTCTCCCATGGCAAACAGGTCCTAGGTGACGGGTCAGACAAAGACAGAAGCCCCTTATGAGAGACCAACAGGCCCGGTTAGAACCATGAGGCCGTCCTTCTGTGGACCCACCACCTGCAGGAGGAGCCATAGGGGCTGGTGCAGCTCCAACAGCTGCCCCCATGACGGACAAGTGGAAGAAGATGGATGTATGGATGGATAAACAATTCTAATTGACTTTAAAAAAAAAAAGGAAAGTTAATTCTGGTTTCATGTCAAACAGTGAAAAATGCAAATGTGTCTTTCTATGAAGTGTATGTAAACACATGGTTCCCACCGTCTGTTCGGAAAATTAGGAATTTGGACCCCAACTAATATTTGAATTTAGTGACTTCCTCTGTCATTGTTTGTGTATGTATGTATGTATGTATGTATGTATGTATGTATGTATGTGTGTATATATATATAGTATATATAAATATACAGTTGATATAGGACTTAAATGACAGTGTTTGGTAGACCAAGTGCATAAACTTGTAGTGCTGCCCTCTACTGTCCTGACTGTGTTCTTGACCATCCATATACAGTATCTCCCCTCAGAGATATAAAGCTCCACACAGAAAGGTCCTTTGACAATCAGACCTGGGATCTTCTTCATCTTTAGCACGCCTTACCTCCTGAACTGGTCGATGATGTTGTATCTCTCTATCAGTTTCCTGGACGGCCGTGCCATTGCTATGATGTCATCAGTGACCCTGTGGAGAGGGTCAGTTTTTGTTGCTTTTTCATCACTTTTTCGTCACCTGTTTTGTGTTTTTTGTCGCCATTTTGATGCCTTTTTTCAAGAAGCTTTTAGATTTGGGTAAACTCCAAACTGGAGATAATGTGCTAGGTTAATACGGCTGAACTAATCTAAAGTCAGATTGACATCCCACTGCACATCTCTGGAGCACAGTACTATCGATCGGGAAAGGCTCCGGTTTTAACCGTTTGGGAAGAGGACGGACTTTTGCAGCAGGTTGGATCAAGCGCGCCTTGTTACAGACAATTAAAGCTCAACAGAGTTCTGGTCCAGACGTAAAATATCCCATTTATTTTTAGCATACATTTTCTAAAAATTTAGCCCTGCGCTAACTCATGCACATAAAACATACAAGGCTTATTGTCTAAAACGTTATAAACTGAAAAGTTATAAAATAATTTCGCCATATTTTCAAGTACTGAGTGTTTCCTTTCTTGTGAAATATCCGCCCAATGGTCGGTAGTTAGCACATAGCTGATTAGCGTCGTGCTTTTAAACCTAAAGGGACTAGATGCTAGTTGGTCATTTTATATACTCACTACTGCCACCTCAGGTCTTACGCGTAACTGCAGTCTCTATATTAAGCTCGTGCATGACGGCTATTTGGACCCGAATGAACACCTTTCTGAGTGACAGAGCAGGATTTTAGAGGCAGTTGTGGTGAACAGGTCTGGGCTCATTCTACACATTAGGACATGGCTGGAACATGTAGGGGAGGAAAATACTTAATTTTAACATTTTTGAACTCTGTATAGTTCAATTTACCTGGTTCAATCCCTTAAACCAGGTGACGATGACGATGACTATGACTCGAATTCCCAACCTGAGCACATTACTAGTAAGAGCCGATTTGCCCTCTCTAATCCAACCCAATTTTTTACAAAATGTGTCGTCTGGCAACTACAGATGTGGACATTGCACGCAATGCAACTTCACCCAAAAAAACAGAACATTCAGTCATCCAAGGACCGGCGTACTCTTCAACATTAAAGGTGTCATCAGTTGCAATACAAACAACGTAGTTTACATGTTAAAATGCCCATGTGGCTTGGCGTACACCGGCAAAACAACCAGACCACTGAAAAATCAGATCTAACATAAGGACCCATGACACTAAAAGTCCAGTGGCCATACATTTCAATCAGGCTCAACACAACGTAAGTGCATTGAGGTATCAGGGTATCGAGCAAGTCAAACTTCCCAATAGGGGTGGGGACATTGACTCTTTGCTATTAAAAGAGAAGCTTTTTGGATCTACACATTGGACACTTTGAGCCCTAAGGGACTGAACGAAGAGTTTGACCTAAGGCCGTTTCTGTGATTGCATCAATACACACACCACTACTCCAGTGCCCTTGTACTAAAACATCACTGCAGTATTGTTGATTGAATTGTGTCATTCCTCTTTGCGTTCGGATCGGTTTCAACACAAAAATATTTTTCAAAAAATATTCAAATGTACATAATTGTGCACAATGTATGTGCTTCACTTTTTAACTGTATATATTTGTATATATCTCTATCACTCTGTGGGTACTTGCCACCGCCTTTTAATAGGAGTTGGAACACCTTACTAAAAACTGTGCCATATGAGGCCTTTTTCTAATGCTTCATATATCTTGTGTATATATTGTTTGTGCACAACTTTGTAAAGGTACCTTTTTAGGTTTAAAAATTACAAAGTTACAAATTGTGTTTCGGTCATGTGACCTCATTAGAGGCATTACAAATACAGGTGTTTTCTCTTCCTGTCTTAAGTCTGATGAAGGGCTGATTTGTGGCCCGAAACGTCACTTTCATGGTGTGCAAAATAAAATTGACTGGGAGCATTCAAGCTGTGCGGATCTTTTTGTCTCTTTTATGACTCGAATTGGCCAATTAATGGAAAAAGGACAGGAGTGAGCACAAGACTATCAATATTAAGTCTATGGTCTAAACCAGACATACAAACACTGAACATTACATAAGCATTAAGTGAAATAATGGCTACATAAAATGAATCAAGTCCACAGTTTGAGAACCACGGGGTTACAGGATGTTTGTGTTAAAGCGTGTGTGGGACGTCCTCACCATGAAGAGAAGAGGCCCCTGATGGCCTGCTGGTTGTCCTTCCAGCAGTCGGGCCCCTCGTACCTGCAGTCCACCCCCCCACAGGCCAGCAGACACAGCAGCCTGGGCGGGATGGCCCGCACAAGGCTCTCCCGTGCCTGAGAGTAGGACGGGCGTGGCACCTGGATGGGCGGGGCCAGGGTGGGCATCCTCGGGTCTGAAACACTGAAGAAGAATTATCAACAAGTCCTCAATCATTGTGCCATAATCTACTCTTCTTAAAATCTTTTTTGAACTTTAGATCAGGGTCACTTTACAGAAATCCTAGGAAACTTGTTTATAAAATAAATAAAGATTCTATTTGTATTTAATAAGTTTGGTAACAGATGATGTCGGGATTTGGCCTATTTGAACCTACTATAGAGCCGACTACAGGCTCTTTCTAAACAGCTGATCACACAGAAATATTACATTTCGTCTGGATTTCTTTAGTAATGCTTTGCTGACATTATCAAATGATTTTTCCCATACACAGGCTTGATTTAAATATAAAAAAATATCTTAATTTTTGGAGAAATGGTCAGATATGTTATACTAATTAGGTGTAAAACAGTTTTTGGGCTTCGATCTGCTGTTATTTCAGCAGGAAATTCAGATAAAGTTGTGTGTTTTTGCGGTGTTTGTCAATGGAACTGTCAACAGTTTGGACCCAGAAGAAGCGTATTATTGTGCGTGATGTCACACTTAACAAACGTATAACAAAAGAATAACATTGCAGACATACAGTACGTATGTTATAAGACATCACACACATAAGCTGTATTATAGATACAAATGCTTGCACAGTGTTTTTTCCCCTCAACTGTCTGAGTTTAACATATACTACTGAAGGAGGATAAAACAAATGACATTCCGTTGCCAGAAACAAATCAGGCTTAGTGCCTTTAAATAACTAAATAACTTATTAAATGGAGTAATTGGAGTAATTATTACGGTAGGTGGAGTTCACCCTGGAGAGTTGGTAATCAAGGTCATATTTCAACACAAAGTGAATGAGTGCTGTATCTTAGGCCTGTGGTTCTCTGCTGTAGCTTTAGGACCTAACGTCAACCCATAAAGACAAACCACCATCCAAATAAAATGATTCATTTCAAATTAAAACAGTAATTCAATAAACACATCTTGCTATATAACGTAGCTATAACATGTATCTAAAATTATCAAAACAATTAATCTAAAGTACGTCATTGGTGCAAGACGAACATCTTGGTATTTAGATTCCATTCAAGTAACTTAACGAGGAATCGGCTCGGGTCTCAGCCACTGCATGAGGGGCCAATAACTGCATACCTTTCGGATGGGTGTCCGGGGCCAGCGTGAGTTCGGATTCCCTCAGTCCCACATGGCGGTAGAGTCGAGCTCAGTTCAGTGTGGGGCAGCACAGATCCATTTAATGCCCCAGCTTCTTAATCCTGCTTAGCAAAAGCACATTCACATCTCCACCAAGCCAATTAGATAATGCTTATACTACACTTACCATAGGGCTGGCCTCATTACACACAAGGTGGGTGGGTGATGATAGGGTCTATATAATATCTGCATATTATCAATACTTTGAAGACATCGTGCAGATCCATGAGGCTGCCGAGTTCAGAACAGTCGCAGAGGAAATGAAGGCCAAATCTATTCAATTGAAATTGTTCTGAACATAGAGGTTTCTGTTGACACACCCACAATCAGTTCTAAACACAAGTTTTTTCACTTATTACCAGTTTGAGGCTGATTAATTGGTCTAACCCAGGGGAAGGCCAGTTTGACTGGTGGAGGGAAGATTTTCAACATTGTCAAAATGCCAAAAGCTGAACCTCCCAACGGTGGTGGAAGTAAAGTATTCATCATATTTGCCCATATGGGCCAGGAAATTTGAATTGAACATTTTTCACATTTCTAGTGTATGTTCCCAGGTATTTGGGAGCTAATAATCATTCAGGGCCAGAGGCTCTATGCTGGCGGGCTGGATTTGGCCCCTGGGCCTGAAGTTGCTAACCCTTGTCTAAACCAAAGAGCCATACTTTTATTGTGCCTTTGCACTTTTCAAAATGTTTGAATTTATAACCTTCCTTCTTATTCAATCAGGGTAATTAGACTTGGGCTAATTTCCATCCGTCATCCCCCACACTCAAACACACTCATTCATCCTCCTGTGGGAGTGAGTGGTTGGAGGGGCTGACCGTGCAGACTGGTTGCCTCGCTTCCGGTCTACCCCAGGGCAGCTGTGGCTACAATAGCAGCTTACCTCCACCAAGTATGGAGTGAATGAATAATGCAATGTAAAGTGTCTGAGAGTGTGCAGGAAAGCGCTATATAAAACCGATGCATTATCATTTACATTTACATTCTGGTTTGCAGAAAAGGATTTGCATTTCAAATGGACACAGAAAGCAGTCAGTTTAACCATAATTTTTATTCAAAGATATTTTGTAAAATAATATTTAAATGCTGACTTGTTTCAAGCAGATTTTGGAATGGGCAGACGTCGTTGCTTGTGACAATGGAGACACAAACAACAATCATTTAAAATGTTATTAAATATTACACAACACAAAACATGCTACTTTACGGTTACAACAAAGGGATGGTCCGATATCTTTTCAGATGTGGTTCCATTTCCGTCAGCTCATATTCCATGCCAACAGTTTGGAGAAGCACAGCACAAACATACGAGGCAAGAGAAAAGACAAGTGCGCTGTAGTTTGAGGTATAAAAGTCAATTCAGTGATAAACTGCCATGTTACGTGGACAGTTGGGTTGATGCAGTCATCTTTCAGATGGAGGGCAGTTCTAAAGGTCGAGTCTACCATAGATTTCAGGCCGCACCTGCAGAATTTTAACAAACCTGTACTACAATACTTCTCCAAACCAAAGAGAGTGAGTCAGTAAGTTCACATTGTAGAAAGCACTTTACTATCGCCGGGTAACATTAACAGTCACTTGCTAAACAAATACTGGACCATCCCTTTTTAAGATAAAACGAAAATGCGTGTGCGGAACCAATTCCAAAAATCCATTAACGAGAGAAAAAAAAAGATAATCTAAAGAATGTCTGATTGCCAAAAACTCTGGTCCAAGGCTTCATGCATAAAGCAAAAGAATAACTTGGTAACTAATCAAAATAAAGTGTTTAAAAGGGGAGAGAAATGGTCTTTTCGGATCGACTTGTTTGGTTTGCATATCCAGAGCGACTTTGTAATCCTGCCAACCTCCGCCTTGTACACGGACTGTACTACAAACAGAGCGATGCTATGTGGGAACAGCCTACTTTCAAAGTCAGACACAAAATAAAGTCATTAACGCACACATTTGGAAATTAAAAAAGTACAGAAACAGATTTTTTTGTTGTTGTTGAGGGGTGACAATAGCACTGGTAATGGGAGAGAAAGAATGAGATGTTAAAAAGTTCTGTTGATCTAAAAGGAGCCGAGGATGGTGGTTAGATGCATCCGGGCGTTTCAGATCTCTCAAACTGCGGCGGTCTCAGTGGAGTATGTCGGGTGGTTGTGTCCGCAGGTCCCATGGCACTATTTCTTGGACAGTTCATTGGAAAGCCAGTCTAGTCCTTCATAGAGACCGGTGCCTTGGGTGGCGCAGGTGGATTCGATGCTCCACTGTGGGTTCAAATGGGCAGAACGTTAAATAATCCCGAAGTTTTAGCTCCACTTAAGAAATGAGAACTAGTATTTTACAAAGTGCCTGACAGGACTGATACAGCTGGGGTGAGGGTAAATATCCTGTTTAATACGGTCAAAGTCACATGTTTTTCCAATATCTCCTGATGTTTCTGTTAGATTGTAAGCAGATTAAGCTCAAAGTTTGAGTCAGAATTGGGTCATTTGGAATGTTGTTGGCACAGTGTTACATCAGAAATAAAATAGATGATTCAGTAAATGTGGAAAACTCGCTGCAGTAGCATGCAGCTTTAGGTGAATTTCTCCATAGTGAATTTCCATCCGACAAAAAGGCCAACAAGAAAATAGGCTAAATAAAACATTGCACCTAAGTCAGTTACTAACGGTGTTTTTGAGACAGGCCTAGATATTAAAAAACGTTTAAAATGTCTATCAAAAGAGTTTGGATCTGCACCTACAGCCTATTTTACAAAGCACAGTTGAAGAGCACTGGAAAGGCTTTTCTCTCCATGTGTCGTCACATTTTCCAAAAGAACAGCGAACTACAGAGATTTACTTTTATGAAAGTGTGTTAAGAACTCAACATTTGATTAGGTTATTCTTTAATCCTGCACGTTTTCAGTCAAACTAACATGCTGCCCGCACAGCGGCTGTTCCTAGACTGTGACCGGGTTAAGAGGAACTTTCCCCGGGTTTGTCCGTGTAGACTGTCTGAATTTTTTTGATGAATTTAACCTGTGCTTCCCTCTGTCCGTCCATAATATTTCAGCGGTGAGAAAAGTAATTGCTTATATTTTGCACCTGAAGTCAAGTTAAAGCGTGGAAGGGCATCCTCAAGCCCAACCCTCGCAGACGGCTGATACTGGGACTACAGCCTGATTTGATCGGGACATCACATCACGCCGGATTGTAGCCATGTCCTCCAGCTGTTCCACACTCAGACTCACAAACACACTCTCTATTGTACACGTTTTTAGTTGTAACGGGGAGACCTACTCGGACACGAGGATACATGAGCTCTAACTGCTGCACCACCGTGCCAGCCTAAGCCTTTGGGATGTTCAGGAGACCCTGGCCTGAAGATCATAACAACCCACCACAGAACCATCAAATAGGACTAACGTTTTAAAAGTAATGTGACTAAATTTGGTTGGTAGGAGACGTACTGGTTTGTTGCGAAGGGAAGGCAGGCCGAGCTTCTCCGTGAGCTCGCTGACTGGTAGAGCGTTGGGCAGGTCCTGCTTGTTGGCGAACACCAGTAAGGCAGCATCTTTCAACTCATCCTCCTGGAGCTAAAAGACACAAGGAAAATAAACATATTCAAGTTATGGTCAAATGTTGTTAGAGTTTTTAGTGCCAAGTTGGCTCAGCACACTGTTGATAAAAATGTAGTGATGTTCAGCCTCCAGGACTGGATTTAATCTTTAGAACGGCTCTTTCAAGAGAGCGGCCTCCAAGTCTTTGAAAAAAAATCATTTAGAAAAGAGACAGATCTTTTCCTGTTTTTCACTGAATAATAAAACCAACACCAGCAACAATATCCACCTTAATCCACCGCCCCATGAGCCTTTGTGTGAAGTATGGGAGGGAATTTTGGTATGACCAAGGACCGCTGTTTGTTTGCATGTAGGTCCTTTAGACTATGTGGGACACATGGCTATCACAGCTGAAACCAAACTACGAGCCGTGATTAGATGCTCACAAACATATGACCCAAAATGGCACCGTCGAGCTTTCTGACCCGTGATCGTGTTGGTCAAATCGTCTCCACTTGACCTCTGTGGAGATCTTCTAATTCTGCGATCTTTCACAAAGACTTTACTCAGATGTGGTACTTTAGGCTTAGAGGGTGGATTGTCAACATAAAAACACTTATTGTTTTGTGTTTATTGGTCAAATATCCGCAGAGATCATCACATTTTTGGATTAAACTGAGCTGTTTTTTTCAACACAGAAACACGCCACATGTAGTTTAATTAGGTCAAAGGTTTTACTCAAAAACCATCTGAAAATAGTTGCAAAGCTATTTTCAAAACTAATGGAAAATGCAATGTATTCTCCCCCAGCTGAGCTTGTATGGCCTCACGGGGCTCGGGTCATGTCACTCGTACAGTGTGAGCAGGTCAGTCCTGTGCGTTTTCCCGCCGTACAGTAGAAAACCAGCGACACTGATGCATATTAGCTTGTTACATTGGATCAGGCTTACCTGATATGAAGTGATTGCTGCAGATTGTTGCATTTCTTTTTTTATCATGTGCTCATTTCAATCGCTTCTTCTGATGGCTTGTAACCCAAGATGTCCCTTATTTGCCTTGAAAGTGGTGAAATGGTGACGGAATTCGGTAAAACGTTTTGTTTTTAATCAAAACTGTTTGTGCAACCAACCGCACAACAAGACATGATTTGGTCTTTCTGCAGGCGACATGCGCAGTGTTGCAGCAAGAGACGCCGAGTGACGTAGACCATTAATCCACCAATTATTTTCCAAAAAAAAAAAAAAATTTAAATACAATTTTCATACACCATTCACTGCCAATCGATTTCATCACATAATGCTTAAAGTGGCATCGCTTGACCAACTTTAAAAACAAAGTAGGTTTTCATTAAAAAAAAGACAAAATTTTTGCTCTATTTGAGTCCGTTTACTAGAAAACGATTAATCGATTACTAAAATAGTTTATTTCAATAATTGATTAGTTGTTTCAGCCCTACACGTAATCGTTTCTACATGAGCCACCCCAGGAATAAGGTTGATAACAGCAAAGTTGGCCACATGAGGGATATCGTTATTGCGATATTAGCTGACAAATATTCATGTCGCAAGCAGCCACAAGAGGCGCCTGTCAGAGAAGAGGCGCTGATGAATTTAAGTGTAAAGTGGATTATTTTTGAGGCTGCAGCCGTGCATTAGCATGACTTCTGACAGTGAACTGTAAGTTTGATCGTCTTTTATTCTTAGAAATGCACGGTTTACTAGTATTTCTTTATGCACATACATGGTTAGCCCTAAACTCTAAAGTCGTGGCCTTGTGAGGCTCTGAACACAAACTGTGCGCTAACTCGCACCGTCTGCTTCTGACATTCTTCAAACGTTCCACTTTATTGCGTCTCCTTTGCAGATGTGCGTGTGTGTTGCGTGGTGCGGGACAGGTGAAGCCTGTGAGGCTAGAAGTTGGGAGCTGGTCTTTGCTGCTGAGTTAGCCGCAGTTTTCAGTCCGACCGCAGCATCAGGATACTTTCTAGTCCAGGAGAGGCTACATTTATTGTTTTTAAAATCATACAAAAATAAATCAAATCGAAATTCGAGATCAATCAATCAATATGGGGAAAATCGTGATTATTTTTTGCCAAAATCGCCCCGCCCTATTTGGTATATTGACAGTTTTTCCTCATATTTTGCAGCTTTATTAAATCATTCATATTTCCCTTTGTTGACTTTTTAACCGCTCGCACTTCAGAAAAGCTTTACCTTTTGTCCGTCACATTTTATAACATTGGTACAATAGTTTGAATAAAGTCTGAATATACTTTATTGTAGGATTTTCTTTATGTTCTCTATAAATCAGTCAAATATGTCATATCTCTAAATGTAGTGGTTAGCCTCAAACGGACCAATGGAAACCTACATCGTCTTTAACATCAGGAACTGACTGGCCACAATACAGAAGTACAGCCACACTGTCAAACTAATCTGGAGTGGAAAATATCATACCATATTATTTAGCCCTGAAAAGATGAAAAGTTTGAAAATGTGCACAAGTTTGATTGCAGCTCAATTAGAGAACCTTATTGTTAAAGTTATCTCATTACATCGGAACGATTGGCTCCAAAAAAAGGAATGACACCTTTTATCCATCTTGCTTCAGTAACATTTTACATGTATTGCTTTCATTCTTGTGATGAACGTTGTATTTGAGTCTCACCAAAACCATAAAATTAGGGCGATGTCATTTCCCTTGAACGCATAAAGCTTTTATCTCTGTCATGTGCTGGAGTTTTATAAATGTTTTCATTTTTATCATCACCGTAATGTTCGAACTGTTAAGTGCAGCTGAATATAGGTCGCACCAACTAAATTTAAAAAGAAAAAAAATTATTTGTACATATATATAGGCTGCCCTTGTCTATAAGTCGCAGCTGTGCACAACTGCACATTGTTACAAACCGCATTTGAACATGGCATTAGGACTTTTCTCTCCGTCATATAGTTCAAGAGAACGGGGGCCTACAGGTACATTTACTCCGGTGTGCAGTAAACACAGACAGCGATAAGGTTTAACACTTCTTATTTGTGCAGATGAGTGGGGTACGTCCGAAAGGAACCACTCTCCGTCGCCTCCACGCCACAACTTTAAGTTTGGAGCCGTTATTGCATCTTGCTGCGCCCCACTCGTATTAAGGCACTTGTGCAGCACTCTTTAGGCTCTTTTCCACATGCAGGCGCGCGTCAGCCAAATGGCCCTTTCACTCGCTTTGTCGAGCTTTTCCATAACAAAGGCCAGTGCCAAACTGGTCTGACCAGGTATAGGTTTTGGGCCCGACCTCTGGCTGTGGCCAAAGCGCTGACCCGTGTCTGACGTGACTTGACCAGACTCTGGCCGCTGATTGGCAACGAGAGAGTGGACAGCCCTCACTATTGACATGCAGGTCATATGGATTTAATATTTCAAAACATCATACCGTCGTGTTATAAAAGGGATTTTGCTGACAATAGCATTTAGCCACTGTTAGCGGAGCTTTAGCAGGTGTTAGCATAACATTTGCATGTAGCTTAACTTCATAGTTTTATTTAGCGGTAGAAATGTCAGTGGGCCTTTTGGGAAGCTAGAGGTTGGAGATCCCTGTAATACATTAAGAATTCCTGCACTTTCTGTATTGTCAACTAGTTCTTTATCTTGGCTTGTGCTGTGAACAAACAATGATGAGTCTCAAAGTAACCAACAGAAACCACAGTTATAGGGAAGTCACGGTGGTAATGTGGTAACAGTATAATAATACTGTTACCACATTACCAAAGGTACATTTAAAATGAAAACATCTATAAAACTCTAGCATATGACAGAAATAAAAGCTTTATGTGTTCAAGGAAAATCCCCTCGCCTGGGCGTGCGCTCTTGACGCCCTGATTTTATTGTTTTGGTGTGACATAAATACGTGTATTACAAGAATGAGAGTGATACAAGGAAAATGTCTTTCAAAGTGATCATCAGTTAATCATAAAGCAAATAACAGAAGACAAATACATACCATCTTCATGAGCTCTTCTCTTGACTCTGTAATTCTTTCTCTGTCGTTGCTGTCCACTACAAAGATCAGGCCCTAGAAAAAAAAAACATTTCAATACAAGAGCACACTACCTCACAATTTGGTCTAATAGGTCTTTGAAATAAATGAAGAAATCCACAAAAATAGAAATGTGAGCATTTTAAACATAGTTTCATCATTCTTAAAAAGCAATAGGCCACCGTTTTTAAATACTGAGATATGTTCTTACCTTAGCATAGACAAGTTGATGCATAGCTGTGTTTACGTGACTAAGGGCACGCGTAAAGACCAGAGCACAGACGGCATTAACATTTAGCCTCTCCGCTTGGTTTGAAGCGACCAAGCTCTATACTACTATATTGCAAGGTGTAGTAATATTAGGCCTTGCAATATAGATCCTTTTTTTATCCGCTTAGAAAATCCACATGTTTAATTTTGTGTGACTAAACTTGGATCGTGTAACTTTTCATGTAACTGTATTAAAATGGGGGAAATGTGGAAGAGCTTGGTCGCTTCTAACTTTACTCACGTTTGGATCCATAGAGGAGAGGAGGAGAGGCTATATGCGAACACCATCTGTGCTCTGTTTACGTGACTGTGGGCACACGTAAAGACCAGACAGCTACATAGCAAATTGTTTAAGCTAAGGTAAGAACATATATCAGTATTTTAAAACAGTGGCCTGTTCCTTTAATTCCAACTCCGACAATAGCGTAAAAATACTGTGCATCTAATTCAAAAGCATTTGTAACAAAATCATTATCTTTCAGGCTTGTTTTCTAGCATTTCAGTGACCCTGAAAAAAGCCCCTTGCAACTTGTGAAACCTGTTAGAAAAGTGTTAGGAAAGTTAAGAGTGAGTTTGCTCCACAGCTAACAATTTATTTGCCCTCTCTTTCATTGTAAAAATAAATAAAATCAGGTGTATGACCTTTTCAGGCTTTCGGCAGGCAGCAGCAGATCGTTTTAATGCCCAAATACTGCATTTTAAAGCCTAAAGCAAATTGTATTTAAGATTTGCAAATGTTCCATCAAACAGAGGAATAAGGGAAAATCTCAATATTTAAAATCAATTTGAACAGAACAGGCAACTTGAGGAAAGAATGTGTACGATTTTAGTCAAATCTGCAGTTGAAATGGGTTCTGGCCCAAAACGTTTGCATTTGTAACTATGAAGTTGAGCAATGTCATTATTTCTAAGAAAAAAATGGAACCAAATGTAATGCTTTTTAATGACATTTAAGGCCTTCATTTCTTTCCAACCAATTGAATGGCTTCCAATGCTTTTTAATGCTTTAGAAAGCAGTTGCTTTATTTTAGGTTTCTTAACCCTCGATTCTGTAAGTTCTCCTCTTTACAGGTGACCAATTAACTGGTAGTATTTGTTTTATTTGCATGGCACCCCTGCACCTTCCCAGGCTATCGCAGCTCACTAGCACACATGTGTCCGTGTTTACTTTGAGCTTATTTAAATGTCCCAAAACAACAGTGTTTACATAGTATTCCCTTCAGCCTTAATTACCTGTGTGTTCTGGAAGTAATGTCTCCAAAGAGGTCTGATCTTGTCCTGACCGCCCACGTCCCACACAGTGAAGCTGATGTTTTTGTACTCTACTGTCTCCACATTAAAACCTAAAAGCATACAGTCGAGGGGAAACAAAAAAGTATTATAATATAGCGTAAAATTAAACAAGGCCAACACAGATCAAATCCTTACCGATTGTGGGGATTGTTGTAACGATTTCGCCCAGTTTCAGTTTGTATAAAATAGTGGTTTTACCGGCGGCATCCAGACCAACTGCACAGAGACAACAGTGACATTTCAATTTGGTAAAAAAAAAAAAACACACACACACACACACCTAAAATATGTAAAACCCATTGCTGCCAGTGCCCACAGATTTCTGCAGAACTTTATTTTGCACTTTTACTATTGATGAGCATATAGTATTAAAGTACGAAACTCGCATCCAGAAAATAATAGACTAACACCTCGACTTTCTGAGCAGGTATCTACTGTCATGAATAGTGTAGATGAGTGGATCTTAAACTATGGTAAATGACAAAATGCAGATTTCCAAGTCTTATTTTTTTGTGTGCTAATTTCTCTGTCATTCTTGGGGTAATTCACATGAATCAAAAACTAAAACTTTAAAAATAATTTAGTCTACTTTAGCTCTAACTGGTCTTGATCTCTAGGTCTGGTGGTACTTGAAAAGTCAAATGTTTTATGAGGTGGTGCTCGTATAACATGTTATAAAACATATTAAATTTACTTTTGTATCTACATCAAATCTGAACATTTAGCATTGTGACAACAAGTGTAGGACTACAGCATAGTTATAAAGAAGCAAACATTGGAAAGCCTGAGTAAAATGCAGCTCCATTTTAGACTGAGGAGAAACAAACCTAATTCCTATAATATGAGCAACTATGACCGGGCTTAAAATGGCTGTGTTACATACAATTAGTCAACAAAGGCATACCGTTTTGCATGACTGTCGAATGAACATAACCCACAGCCCTTGCTACAATCAATATAGTTAACTTCTGATTTGTTTGTCACACTGGACAACGTTGAAACTACTGTAGAAAATAAAATTTAAAAAAACAAACACTAAAAGTGGATTGAAATTGGCTGTAGAATCATTTAACTATCTCTTCACAGGAAGTAGTAGAGACTACATATTGCATAACACCCCCACCATCACGCTTAGGATATGGCAAAATAGGCAATGTCCAACGGTTTCTTTTTATCAATTGTTAACAGCCGAGGGACAAGATTTTAAACGAAGTTATTAAAATTACATGTATTAGCCTAATTCTAGCTCAGCTGCTGGGGTTAGCTTGAGTTAAAAAAAAAATACATCTAGCAAAACAAAACAAAAGTACAAACACAACACCACGCATCCAACACTTAATAACTACTTAAAGTAATATATGGTCAAGAACAGATACGTTTTCCTGTTTTTTGCTGACTTTTACCCTAGCTAAACCGTGACAATAGCTTGATGCGGCTTCTTTCGAGGGGGAAGCTAACAGTGCATCCCTGGCTTTAGCACAGACTCACCCATTAGAATCCTCATCTGTTTCTTGCCGAAAAGCCTGCCGAACAGAGACGAAATGGTGAGTCCCATGGTGAATTGTCGGATTCTCAGATTCTAGGGTGTATTTTTTTGGTTGTTGGTCGCCCTGGCCGGGGAACAAAAGCAGCAGATCGGGGACTCGCACAGCTGCAGCCGACGGTGAAGTGCCACGTCCGGGGCCAACGTGGAACTGTCGACGTCACTGTTTTGAACACGGGAACTTTATTGACAAGAGACAAAAAGAAAAAAAAATCCCCCTTCTTCTTCTTCTTTTCTCCTCCCCTTTTTAATTGTTGTTGAAATTTACATTCATATAATAATAATAATAGGTCTCAACTTATATAGCGCTTTTCCACCTACGTTAGGCACTCAAAGCGCTTTACAGCAAGGATCCACTCACCCATTCACACACCAATGTACGCAGACACTGGAGGCAAGCTGGGTGAAGTGTCTTGCCCAAGGACACAACGACAGTGTGCACCTTCAGGAGGCGGGATTCGAACCCTCGACATTCCGATCACGAGACAACCCGCTCTACCATCTGCACCACCATTAATAATAATGAATCGGTTTTATATAGCGCTTTTCTGGACACTCAAAGACGCTTTACATTGCACTATTCATTCACTCCATATTTGGTGGTGGTAAGCTACTATTGCAGCCACAGCTGCCCTGGGGTAGACTGACGGAAGCAAGGCAACCAGTCTGCGCCATCGGCCCCTCCGACCACCACCTACCACTCACTCACACAGTACATCCGCTAGGCTTCCTGGTGTTACTAAACGGTCTCCCATCCAAGTATTCACATATTTTTGAGTAATCAGTAAAAACTTAGACGGCAGCCATTTTACATCTACAGCAACGTTTCACTAACAACTGTTCACCCTTTTCTTACTGCAAACTCTTCTGTTTAGCTAACGTAAATAATAACTCAACCTCCACAATGGTGCGCACCTGTGGGCCGAATGCGACGTCACATTTTTTTGACCGATTCTATTACTTTGTCCAGAGTAGGCATGAAAGCGGCGTATGATTAAAAACATGCAGCTACACGCCTGTTATGAACTTATTTACCACTGATTAGGAAGGCAAAAAAGGACTTTGCGAATGCCCAAAGCCCAGAATGACTAGAACTAGGTTTTCACCCGCTGTTTTGATCTTTTTTTCCTTATTGTCATGAATATGAAACGAAATGATTGAGTATGTATTCCTTTGATTTTAGGAAGTAAATGTATTCTAAATACCCTGAACTAGTTTTTGCACAGTTATGCTTCATCTAATGTCCATACAAATGTGTGAGTGGATTTATTTTTTTAGGTCCATCTTTTTATCTATTAATCTATTTTTGTAATATATATATATTTTTTTATTTTGTCAGGAAGGCCATCTGAGATCGTCGAGATCGTGGCCTCCTCCACACATGCAATATAATTTGTGCCACTAGATGTCATTGTAATCAAACGAGTCCGTGCTCAATCTTAATCTTTTGACGGAGTGAGTTAATTTACCAAGATTATAAATTTAGCTAGTTGACTAGTGTACATATACGGACTCTTTGACATACACTCAATACATTCGACATGCTGAACAAACAGTGTTTCTGTGCGGGCGGACTTTCCTTGAGATATCCACTTTACTAACCACTTTAATAGCCTTCGAAGTGATGGAGGCGGGAAAAACAGCAACAGCTGCAGCACGTGACAGTCAAGTTAAGAGCGTGCGTGCAGGTGTTCTGCTCGGACAGGTACGCTGTACTAAGTAAAGTGCAACCTACTCCGTCTGTGGGCTGGTATAGAGATAAATTGTGTGACTGATCAACTGCTTAGCGTATTGCACTGTGCTCTGAGCAACTTCGATATATATATTTTCAATTTCTTATTTTTTTTTACTTCTTTATTTATTTATTTATTTTGGACAATGGCTGAAAACTCTACCGCGCAGTCCATTCTGCCATCTGGACATGTAAGTAACATTTGGACACTTGTGCAGAGCATGGTTGTTTTGTGTGCAGTAACTTCGAATTATTATTTTTTCAGACATTACAAGATGACCAAATTGCTGTTATTACCAAAGTATATATTGCATTTCTCATTCCCAGGTAAACATTGTATCTTATTCCTTTTTAACTTATTCATTCACAATGATATTTATTTGCAGTAGTTTTCTCACATTGTACTTTTTACTTTGACTTCATATTATTTAACCTCTACTTTACTATGTATATGATTTTGAGGTAACAGTAACTTTTAGTGGAGTAAAACTTCCAGTTAAACTTTCACTAAGAGAAAGTCTGGAGCTGGCAAAAGATTACTGAAAGTTAATTTGTATGAACTTATTTAAATTTGTTTCTTGTATTTAAAGTGTTTCTTTTATGTAATTTTTACTTTCCCATTTGGGTCCTTATATACCATACTTCTACTTGAGTGAATATTTTTGTATGTATTTTGTATGTATTTTACTATTTACTACCAGGTAATTTTTTTTAAATTTTAAATATGTGTCCCTGATTTAACTAATGTGACAGCAAACCAATCCTGTCATTTAGTTTGAAGCAAAGAAAGTTTGATTCTACGCCAAATATAGTTTTGCTTCAGTGTGTCCTCCTGACCTGATTATATAATGTTGTCTGATTCGCAGTGTGTTTGGGAGTTTCTCAGTGTTACTGGTTTCATTATTGAGATGGCGGAATCTCCAAGAACAGGTGAGTCCTCTCTTATCTAAGCGCGCACACAAAAATGTGCTGGGCGTTTCTGGAACTTTTGCAGAATAGCCTGGTTGCAGAGTGGAGTGTTTTAAAGTCACAAATGAAGGATTTTTTACTAGAAACGCCATCTGGATAGATTGTGCTTTATATTTCTATAAGTATTAATCTGGTTATTTAAGGGCTGCAAAGGCGCGAACAATTCCTGATAAATTTCTCCCTAAATTCTGGAAACTTCCATTGGAACTCGCTCAAACTAGCTCAGAAATTTGACCAACCATTATTTTTTGAACCCTAACATGTATTTTGTTACACCCACCTTACCCTTTCCTAAACCTCACTCAGATCTTTAATTCTCGGTTGATTAGGGGATGGGGAAATGGCAACATTTTGTTCCATGATTTCAGTTTTATTCACACTTCACTGTGATTGGTTAAATTCTCCTGTCACTCATGACAAAGCAGTGTGAGGGTTAAACTAGACGCCATGGGCAGTGTTGGGGAGAATACTTTGTTGTATTTAGTAAAATGTATTTTGTAACGTATTCCATTACTTTGTCCAATCATAATACTGTATTCTAAATCATGTCGGCTTCACTTGTTGGAACGTCTGTCATGAACTCATTTACCCCACCAGAAGTGGGGAAGATCACATGACGGTGCACATTAGGGCATTAACAACTTCAGATTCAGTCAATAAAGTCAACTAGTCCTATGATGACGTCATCATATTAACAGCAGAGGAAAGGAACAACTTGTTCTAAAGCTCAGTGTAGCATTAACGACGTACAGTAAAATGCAGAATAAAAAACTTGCAAGCCACAAGCGTCAACACGCAAATGCATAGGGAAAGAGATTACACACGAATAGTCTAAAATTATCTCGACTTTTCCGTCAATGCCTTAGTGCACGTGTAGGGATGGTCCGATATGAACATTTTCTGCTAATATCGATATCCGATATTTGCCCCGCTGCTGTAGCCGATATCCGATATTTGCCAATATTTATTTTGATGTTAAAAATCAATAGAAAGGCTCACTCGAATGTTGTAAAGTTTGCAAATTATCGTTCCACTATTGGAAAATAAACAATACATCGATTATGCCTGGGACACACTGTCTCACACACTATGATGAAACAAACAATCCTTTTTATAAGAAAAAGATTTAAAAAGATCAAATGCAATGTTGGAGTGAAATGTCATTTTGTTTTGGGCTAAATATTTACTCAGACCTACTTATTATTATACTTTCACCCATCTCCTCTATTAATGGGAAACGGTGACACTTGGAATATGCTACTATTTGTTGTATTTTTTATTTAAACATGTAGCCTACCATGTTGTTTAAGTTACATGTTTTAACTTTAAACAAATCTGATGGACTTCTCTGAGGACAGCTCTGTATGAAGCTTTGAAATGGCAAAAAATAGCATCATGTCACTTTAACAGCACCTTATACTGAACTTATGAGGCCAGACTGAAGATTAAGAGTTGCTTTAGAGCAGGCAAAAGGCAAACAGTAGATTTACAAAATTAGCACGCACTTTGAACTGCATTGTTTTCAATGAAAAATGCGCTAACGATCTAGCCTGGCTAACACCAGCTGCTGTGTGCGCTCAAATCCTTTCGAACTTCACAGCAGCCTGGGGTCCATGGCCGAAATCTTCGCATGGATTTGGGGACCAATCACAGAACGAGGAGGGACGGCGAGACGATGATGCGCTATTCGACATACGGAAGCTTGTAGTTGGTT
Organism: Neogobius melanostomus; assembly: GCA_007210695.1. NCBI lineage: Eukaryota > Metazoa > Chordata > Actinopteri > Gobiiformes > Gobiidae > Neogobius > Neogobius melanostomus. Next base: position 950,182 of record VHKM01000834.1, read on the forward strand.
TACGGATTAAAAAAGAAAAAAACCTTTATTTACGAATCCAACATGACAGCAGCAGATGCGCCATCTTTGGATCAAGCTTTAGACCAAGCTTACAGCGGGTACGTCATACGTCATTGGATACGAGGATACGATTGGCTATGGCTACGTGCAGACGCATATGATAGATATTCGTAGCGATTTAGGAGGAGAGACACGCACATCCAAAGTTTTAAACCAGTGTGCTGAATCAAAAAAATACAGTGGAAATGTGGAAAAGAGATCCGCTCACCAGTTTTTATTGTTCACACCAGCAGAGTGACGTTTCGGGGTCTTAGCCCTTCATCAGACTTAAAAAACAGCTCTGACACACCTGTTATATACACATGGGCTGATTATGTCATGTGTTTCAGAGAGGTCACTATGACTATGGGGTGGATCTTTAGAAAATGTTACATATTGATCAACACATAATTGGACAAACATATACATATGGAGGTGTGTACAGGCGCAGCTAAACAGACGGTGGACCAGTACAACCACAACATAGTGCAAAGGAACAATAAATAAATATTTACATATATACATGTAAAAAATGTTTTACAAATATTTACAAGCATTTAGAGATGCCCCGAGGTAGGACATTAACAATCATGGCTACACTACTAGAGTGAAGGTATGGCAAAAACAAATACTCAGGCACTGTACTATGAGTATGAACATAGTGGGACAAGTCATAGGAAGGGACGTAAATCGAACTGTTCGTATATTGGATCGATGTTCTGAAATTCTTGTCTTTAAAGGTCTTGTAGTTTTACCAACATAAGCCAGCCCACAGGGACACTTAAGCATGTAGATGACATTGTTTGTGTTACATGTGATGGTTCCCTTTATGGGGTAGGATTTCCCAGTCTGTGGATGGTTGAAAGTTTTAGTCTTTAGCGTGAAATTACACTGAGTGCAATGGCCATATCTGTAGTTACCTTGTGGGATGTCGCTTAAAAAGTTAGTTTGGGTAGATGGAGGCAAGTTAGCTCTTATGAGCATGTTGCTCAAGTTGGGTGGTCTTTTGTAAACTATCCGTGGCAGTGAAGAGAAGTCTTTCAGATTGGGATCTGATTGGATGATGTACCAGTATTTATTGACAATGCGTTCAAAGTCCCGGCCAAAAGGCGAATATTGAATGATACCGTTTTTGCTCTTTATTATTGACTCTAGTTCTAGTTGTCTCTGTGTGAATTGTTTTACCAAGTCATCAGCTTGGGCTCTATAGTCTTCATCAGAGCTACAGATGCGGCGGATCCTGTTGAATTGAGAGATGGGTAGGCTCCTTTTTAGTGGCACAGGGTGAAAAGATTTCTCATGCAAAATAGAGTTTCTGTCAGTGCTTTTTTGATATAGTTTTGAACCAAATTTGTTAGAGTCTCTGTACATTAAAATGTCCAAGAAATTCATTTGGCAGGAGTCATATTCCATTGTGAATTTCAAATTAGAGTTAATAGAGTTCATAAAATTGTGAAAGTCCTTGAGGTGTCCTTCTGTCCCTTTCCATATGAAAAATATGTCATCAATGTACCTCTTCCAGTTTAGTAGGTGGTGTAAAGACATCTTTCGATCAAGCTTTAGACCGTGTTCTAAATAGTTTACAGCGGGTACGTCATACATCATTGGATACGAGGATACGATTGGCTATGGCTACGTGCAGATGCATGATAGACATTCATAGCGCCCATTAAAGGCTATGGACAATCGTAAACCACACCTCTCCTATGAGAAAATGAATTGGTGGTCCCCAGACTAAGTATCACTTGTGATTTTAGTGTGGCGTTAGCCAGGCTACTAACGATCGCAAATGCGTCTAATTAAATATGCGCGAAAATGCAGACATTACGCCTCGTTTTCACGGGTCATTAACATGACAAAATACATCCATTATCATCACTGTAGTAAACCTACATGACGACAGAAAGCCAATGTTTACGTTGTAGCCTTTAGCCTGTATGCTATGCTATCGCTAACAAATTGAAAGTTAATAAATCTGGCGTCAGGACAGAGAAACTTTTGCAACACTCACCACTCAGATGTAGCGACAATCCATCAGAAAAAGATTAATGTTAATCCTGACTCAAAATAATGTCCATGGAGGCAGTTTTAGTCCAGTTTGTTACAGCAGCAACTTGTGGCTCTGTATCTCTGTGGGGTCCAAGTGTCCGCTCCATTTTGTTTAAACTTATAAAAACATACTTTCTTTTGGAGACGTGTGAATTTATGATGAGTTTCTTTATTTTTAGGAGCCACTGTTTATTTCAGATAATTTGAATAAACTGTTGCCCCAGTCAGGTCAGTGCATTCAAGTGCGCTACGACATTACGGCGCAGTAAATAATTCAAAGAAAGAAAAAATCACCCGATATTTTCCCATATCGGACTGATACCGATATGTGAAAAAAATGACAAATATTGGCCGATAATATCAGCGGCACTGATATATATCGGCCATCCCTATGCACGTGTGCAATGTTAGATGAAGCTGAAATGTAATGACTGAGAACTGTGTGTTCCTTTTGAGTTTAGAAAAGTAGCTGGATTCTAAATATCCTCAATGGAAACAGTAACATCCGGAATAAAGTTACTCAAAATGAGTATTCTGAATACGTGTAATTTTCTGTTACTACCCAACACTAGCCATGTGGCTGTGTATTTCCAAAAATCATATTGATTTTCTGCAGTATATTTCTCAGTTTACTACCATATATTCCAGGTGATCCCATAAGTTCACGTTGATTTCCATGGAAAATTGCTGGAATTTTGCAACCCCACTAGGCTTAGTCCATCGCGCCTCCGTCTTTTTCTCTGGGAGCTGTGTATATTCGGCTAAGGTCAAAGTCTTTAGCAGATGAAATTGTAGATTGTTCTGTTGTGTAATGAGACAAATCTGTAAGTTTACACATTGCCAAATTTTGAACTTCAAGGTCTGATCAAGTCCATTTTCCATTTGGATATTTCTCCGAGTGTAACAGTCATGTGCATTGTGTGTTGCAGAGGCAGCTCCTGGTGCAGCTGGCCCTGGCTGACCTCCTGGCCTCTGTGCTCCTCCTGTGGGTCACTACTACCAACCTCAACCTCACCAAGGTCACAGAGTACAACACCAAGCTCTGCCGCTACGGCCTGCCCCTGGCTCTGGTGAGAAACACTGTGACGACTAGGGCTGCCAACTTTGGTCGTTTAGTCGACTAATTGGTCGATGCCGTCGTGCTCGACCAAGATTTTCATTGGTCGACTAAATGCACGCACTTTTGCAATGATTGAGATGCTCTCAATTTACATAACACCAGAGGCCTGTGGCAGGTCTATCTTTTACTTTGGGCTAATATTGCATTCTAAAAACAGATATATCAAAGTTTTACAGACAGAGTGACGTTTGAATTGTTTGTGTTAAATGCTTTTGCTAAAAAAAAAACGAAAAAAACTTTAAGGAGAGAAATGAGGATGAAGAGGCCTCTCCTGCGTGCGCATAAGCAGCTGAGATCAGGGGCTCTGTGTCTTAGCGAGATGTTGCCTTCAATAGGCCAGACTTCTACAGTTGTTTAAACCTCAAATACCCTGGTTCTACAGTGAAATAGCCGATACTGAGACTGATGCCTGAACTCTGTCTGCGGCTCTACTAAAGCACATGGGAGAACAGGCTCCGCAGCTCATGGACCTGCGGTGTTTTTCTCCGCTTCATTCTGGCTTTTTCCGTGATAAATCAGACAAGGAGCTCCGTGTAACGTGAACCGATTCATCAGTACACCGTGCAGCGTAAAAGTCAAAGAAATGAAATGACCTGAGAGGAAGTCACACGGAACCACGCAGGCGGCGCATTTCACAATAAAGCACATGGCTCGTGTTTACATTACGGCAAAACAGAGACAAGTGTCACACGGAAGTGTGAATTCTTCAAGCAGGGGACTATCTGTTCATTTTCAAACTGGATTTGGCCACAGGATCTGGCAACCTAAAGTGTGGGCTCATTCTGTTTTCTGATTTGATCTTGAAAATTAAAAAAAATGAAACTTGAAAATCTTGAATCATCATGTCAAATGTTTTTGTAAAGAACATTTGACAATTGTAATGATTGATTGTAAATCAATCATTACAATTGTTTTTAGTATAATTAGACTTGAGCATGTTTATGGGATATTTTGAATAAAATCCTCCATAGTCTACCTGTAATTTCTCCCACTGACCTGCTCGGTCACCCTGGTTTGTGTTGAGAGTGCATTTCAACCGTCACATCTTGGTTAATCATTCACTCCTCTGTATATTTAGTTTCACATTCAGATATGCTGCTATTCTGAGAAACCAGACTCTTAGAGGAAATATTTTGGGCAAAGACTTGCCCTGTGGTACTTTCCAGGGACCACTTTTAATTTTTGTTTGTTTTTGTTTTCCCTGAGCTTTAACAATAAAGTGATGTCATAAATAGTGATGCAGCCTTTGCTGTGTCACTGTCTGCGGTTATACAACAGCAGAGCAGTTTACACATGAATGTGCACAGAAGCATGTCCCTTCTGTTTTAATAGGGTCATTGTAATGGTGGGAAAGGGCTGAGCCGTGCTAACTGTGTTACTCAGTGTCATTCATGGTCACTCTGCAAATTCCTCACTCAGATATGGGAAATATGCAACGCTAGATTTGGATTTCAGTATTCCCACTCCACTTCAAACACACTTCATTTTTAGAGTTTAGAAACTGTTTTCAAAGGAAGGCTATGTGAGATTTTATTAAAAGGATACAGGCTGCATTATGTTGAGCAGTTACTCCCCCACATATATACAAATTAAGCTATTATTATTATTATTATTATTATTATTATTATTATTATTATTACAACAACTGCATTTAGCTCGACTGATACTCGATTACCGTGTAACTGCACGTGACCCACATGGGTGTCAGTCTGGAGCCCGACATCGACTTCCACAAACAAAGTGCTAGTGAAGCGTCTAGTAGGTAAAACTACAATGGAGGACAATTGAGGAAAAAAAATACTCGTATACTTTGTATGCATAAACGCAGGCCTAATTGAAATAATAAAATAATTCCACTGGTAGAAATGCTACTAGGAAAAGCCAAAATCGTCTCTTCAACTTCCTGGGCCCAAAGTTAGTGTAGCTAACTCGTACAACTATATTGTAAACGGCACATTTTGTAGTCGTTTCACTACTTATAAATCCGTGAACAGTCATGCTTATTTTGCGGCCAAGAAAAGCTAACATTAGCAACATTATTTTTGCCGTTGTAAATACAGCACCATTACCACTGTTACTACTCAAATGTTTTGTAGGTACAGCACAATTACTGTTATTACTGACACTACTAGTCTGCTACTAATACTACACAACTTCTCTGTAGGTATAAAACTATTAGATCAACTATTTTGGTAACTTCCAAATATGATTATTTTATGGCTTTCAGTGAAGTTTGTACAACATGCACGGACAGTTTTGAAAGCATCAACAACACTTTTCCCCACGTATTTAGTCATAATTTCTTACCTTTCAAGCAAAAATAAGCTGCGGGTCTTTTGAGAGATTCTCTCAACATTTTCCGATGTTTACTCTGGTTCTTTGCCTACGCCGATCAGACTCGACTTTCGCCTTTTTGTCACACTCGAATAAACTCTTTGTTTCTTTTTGTTATTTGGGGTCTGGGCTGGAGTTTCGATGGTACTTGAAGCCGGTCTCCTCTTATTCTCCGCTAAATCCTAACGCTACAGCTAACGCTACAGCTAACGCTACAGCTAACGCTACAGCTAACGCTACAGCTAACGCTACAGCTGAGCGTGAACGCGCATGCTATTACGCTGTTCTCTTGTTCGACCCGAACATAGACTATTCAAGTGACTTTACAGGCATGTAGAGGCAATCGCGGTGAAAAGGCCAGGGCTCATTCTACTCACCAGGGCATTGCTGGAGCATGTATGAGGAAGAAATGTTACATTTGTATACATTTATTTGTGGTTAAACTTATGTATAGTCCCTTCAATACAGGCAAAAAGAAACCGGAAATGTACTTCTGGAACTCCGTAACTCCAGTCTTTGCTCTTTGTTACTTACCATTAAGCAAGTACAATTCACGAGGTGGATTTATTTAGGACCAGGACTAAACTCAGATGATAAAATGTGCCTTTTGCTGCAGGTGTTCTACATCCTCTCGTTTGCGCTGGCCATTAGCTACGCTCACAAGTCGAGGAACGTATTCCGAGGATGGAGAAGCAGACCGGCTGACTGTGAGGACGCACAGGTGAGGCGTTGAGCCGCAGAGATGAATTTGACTTGTAAATACTGAACTTTTAATCATGAATTCATGATGGATTTGTTCTTTCAGAGCGAAGAAGCCGGGGAAAAGGGCTACTATGTTCTACTGTGGTGAGTCAACGCTATCAGACCAGTCCACATGAACTCTTCTGCTGGGGCTTTTCAAACTTTTTTCTCAACTCAGCCTTAAATATTGCAACATTTTACCATACCATTTCAACAGTGCATTCTATCAGTTTTTAACCAAATCAGGAGCAGTGTGTTGTTTCATCCAATTGGGCCGAAACAAGACTTACAAAGACAAGAGAATTAGGATTAAATTAGAAAATCACGCCTAAAACTGAAACAAAACATGTGTCTTGTTCTTAGCTCCATGTCAGTCGTACACGACTAAAAGTGAATATCAATCAAGACTAAGATTACTTTGCATGTTTGATGACAGATCAGACTGGTTCTAAAGTCATCCTGCTTGAAATACGAAACTAAAACTGCCAATGGGACAAGAGCAATTTTCTTACACCATTGGCAAAGAAATTATTCTAAAATAAAGACACAAAGTATTGTATGTCCATGTCCATCCCCTGCCAGAGTGGGCTCATTTATTTCTTTCAAAAGTGACATTAAAATATATACAACAAAACTGCCCAGTCAGTGGTGTGACCCAAATGGCAATTGTCCTATTGACAGTTTTACAAGCGAGATGTGTTGGTGTTGGTCTGAAATAGAGATGTATATTTGACTGGACAAATTGCTGTTTAAAGTCCATGGTGTTTTGTGCTTGTGTGCAGGCTGGTCCCCGGAGGAATGTACGTCATTTATATGTTGATTATCACACGGTACAGTGTAAGAGACGCTGTGAAACAGGAGGCCGACTGTTGCAGAAGGTGACTTTGGGATTTCACTCACATCATTTCCCAAAAGCGAATATATCGGGCTGACGTTGGTTTTTCTTGCAGTTGCCTGTTGTTCTCTCACGTATTGAAGGACGGCTGTCCAGATAATGTAAGCTTTTGTTGTGTCTTTGTTCCTTTGCATCATACAAAGTGCTCATGTTTTTCTTTCTCGCTCTTTAGAACTTCTGGCATCAAGAACCAATCTATGTTGTTCTGTTTTCATGGCAGTAGAAGTGATTCTGCTCTGCACTGTAAGTCACACAGACAACACAACTCTAACATTTAGAGAAAACGTAATTGAGATTTAGATTACACTTGGAACCTTTGGCTGTTTTGTGTCTCTGTAAAAACATGAAAAGGTGTCAGTTGCACTTTAATCCTATTCAGATGTAAATGATATACCAGAATAAATGCAATGAGTTAATAAGTACATCCAGTGACTCCGTCGTGTGTCTGCTGCAGGTGATTTACCACCAGGTCTCCAAATGGTACCAAGGCCAGCAGCAGCATCAGCAGGGCCTGTTCCCTGTGGAGGGGGACGGACAGTCCAGGAAGAGGTTCAAACATGTGAAGTACACGGCCAGGAATATGGTGCTGGTCATCATACTCTGCTGGTTCCCAGGTAAGAGACACCGTAAACTAAAGTATCCTCTACAATGTGAGCTACGGGACTTTGAACTAATGCGAGGCTTTCCCTGTGCAGCTCTACTCCTCTTTGTGCTCACTTTTATTGTGGAACAGAACAAGCTCTTCCCACTCTACATCATACAGGTAAGACACTCATTACCGATGTAATATATGTCTGTTATTACAATGTAAAAGTCTCTTTAAAATGTTGTAAACGTGAAATATCAAAGTACCTAGCTCAGGGTCAAAACCTTTTGGGAACGCACTGTTCCTCCAATAGCAATGAATAATTTCCACACTAAATTAAATCCCACACTCAGGGATCGTACAGTATTGTATCCAATCGGTTTTATTCAAAAGGCCTTCATTTCCACATGGGATGAATGCAAAACTGTATATACATATTGGGCGGCACGGTAGCACAGTGGTTAGCGCTCGTGCTTCACAGCTAGAAGGTCCGGGTTCGATTCCCACCAGGGACGGGGCCTTTCTGTGTGGAGTTTGCATGTTCTCCCCGTGTCTGCATAGGTTTCCTCCGGGTACTCCGGTTTCCCCTACCACTAAAAACATGTACAATAGGTCAGGATGAATGAGAGTGTGTTTGAGAGTATGCATGGGGGACGACGGATGGAAATTAGCCCAAGGCTACAATCCGGTGTGGCTTGTTCATTAACTTGCACTGTCCCTACCAAATAAACCAATAAATAAAAAATATAACAAGCTCCTGGGGTTAAATGAGTACAAGTGGAGACAGCTGCAGATTGGTCCAGAGTAAGACAGAACGCTCCAGAGAAACTCCACCCTCTATGGAGCTGTAGTTCGATGGCCAGTCAGTCCAACAGAAACCATCTTTCTACAACAGTAGTTCCAAAAGTGAGGGGTCTCAGAGGATACTGCAGTGGATAGGGATGGGTATCGTTAAGGATTTATGGATACTACTACTCTTATTGATCTGGTTCTTAGCCGATAGCCTTTAGAAAGAGAGTCTAGTGTATTCAGGCAATAGAGTGGCCTATATATTTTTTTTTATTACGCTACATTGGGACACAATTTATTTTGAATTTGTAATTTAATTGAATTTTGCATACATTTAATATATGGGAGATAAAATACAAATATACTATATGTCTGGGACTGAGCCCAAATGAAAACTTAGTGTAAAATAAAATAATGAACTGCCACTGCCTGTTTTCTCCACATTGTCACTCTCAGATTGTGTCCAGTGGGTCGACACCGGCTCACGCTGATGTGCACGTGGGAGCGTTTCGGCTCCACCCGAAACCCTTGGGTTTTGTGAAGGAAGAAAAGTGCGAGGCTCATCTGTCTGTTCAATACGAAGTTGTTACGTTTGGCTTTTTACAGAGGATTAGCGGCAGCAGCTCGGGGGTTTCTGAGAATAAGCAAGTTTGAATGTTTAACACCGCGTTTCCTTCCCGCGCGCACCCGTCTCACTGCGTGGCTACAGAGGCGAGACAGGGGAGGCAGTGGCAGAGAGCAGGGATGGTCCGATACTGTGCGCTCTCAGACGGGGTCGCGGGGATGAACAGATCCGATGCAGGGAATGCATGTATGAGAGTGGAGAGAGACTTTTTCGTGTGATTGTTTGAGCGCACGTGATTGGCACAGCGACCTGGCTTAGAAGACCGATAAGGCTGGAGCTTATCGGTCCAGGATGACTGGCACATGTGGTCCTGGGGCCGTTATGATACCGGGTTTCGGTACCCAACCCTAGCAGTGGGGCCTCCAAAGGTTGATCACGCATCATTCACATTAAAAAGTCTTAGCCTCTTCTTCGTAAATGTTTATATACATTTAAAAGAACTAAACAAGGAAAACCATATTGTTTTGAAAAGAGCAAATGTTATTGCTGGAGGGCCTTTGTGGATCTTTGGATCTATCTGCTGAACTTTTGGAAGGGCACTTTTTGTTACTAAAATAAAACATTCAATAGTCCACATACAGTTTAAAAAACAAAAACAAAAAAAAACTTTGCGAACAAGTAACCTTTAGAAATGTATTATCCAGTTAATGCCTGGATAATACAGTGAGACTTAAATAAATAAATGAATGAATTTCACCACTGTGGGATTATTAAACTCATACCATACGTGTGTACTATTATCTGTTCTAAGACGCATTGTCTGTCCTCACTCTTCCCACAGGCTGCCACCGTGTCTCTTCAAGGCTTCCTGAACAGTATGGTGTACGCGTGGAAACGCCCCAACTTCACCGAGGCCGTCCTTGGGGAGCGCACGCCTCTCATCACCTACCACCAGGCAGCGTTCTTTGAGGAATCGCTCAGGACCTCCGTCTGACTGTCCAAGCACTCACTGTAGCAGTGTTTTGTTTTTCTCATGAAGTATGTCCTAGAACAGGCCATCACTGAGACTGAAGGGAAACATGGAGGTCACAACAATGGAACTGAGCAGCTCAGAGCAGCTGCTATTTTTCAAGTGTTAAACATCCACTGTGCGGTTATGGAAAACATTTCCAAACACGCAAAGTCGCTTTTCTCTCAGGACGTGTGTAGTGACGGCAAATTGTGAGCTGAAATGCCCAGGCCAAGCCTTTATAAAGATATACCTTTGGATTATATGACATTCAAATGTGCATGTAACAGTGCTTTGGCCCTCGATGTCTGAGCATGCAATGAAGGCAATTTGAGAGCCGGTTAGAAGGAGACGGACTGAATCCGCAGGATTACATATAATATTAATTTGCCGATATACTGTGGTTTCAGAACGGACCTTGCATCCGACAACCTGCTCGGGGACATTTCTTAGTGGTTCATGCCATAACACATGAGTCATGTTCAGAGTGAGTGTCCGCGTGAGCGACTGTATGGAGCCTTTACAAGCTCACTCCCCGACTCTTTACTGTCAAAAGAACATGACTTTATGACTCTGTCTGTGTAAAACTGTTTGGCAGAGTTCATGTGACTCCTGTAAATACAGTCACAACATACTGTACTATGTCACTTGGACTGTCAATGCACTTTGTGTTTTATATATAAATCATGACATAACTCCTTTCATGCTAATCCTGTTTTTTCCAGTTTGAGTACTTTTGAGTGGTCTAAAATAATGTATTTATTTAAAAGGGAAGGAAGCTGCAAGCTCATCAAGATGTACGCCTTTAAGCCTTTATTAAATCTATTACTGTGATTTGAAAATAAATAATGCAATTCATTGAATCCTGTTATTGTTTTTTTTGGCTCTAAAAATAAGTTTTAGCTCCTAAATAGCAGAATGCATATCGCCTCTATTATATACAGTGATGTGTGTCTCCTCTTTGCTCAGTTCAACACACTGAGCCCTGCTTAGTCCTGGTTTAATGCAGGTTCGGACCTGCTTGCTGCCGATCGGCACTATTTGGGCATTACGATCGCATATTCAATTAGGGTGTCCTCCGTTTTTTTTTTTTTGCGAGCCGTATTTCAGTCATTCCGCAGCCGTTTCTAAAAATGTAAAAAGTATCATGGAGCTAAGATGTAGGACTTTCTCTTTCTGTTCATCTGGGCTGTAGGTTACCGCTCTGCCGTCAGAGAGGGAGAGAGTGCACACGCCCCATTCTCTTGTGTTTTGTTTTGACAAAGATTATCTACAGACCAGTGTCCAACTTAATTTGATGCTGCATTATATTTGGGCGAGTTTGGCATGTTTTTGTTTGTACATCAACACAAAACATTAAATGCACTTGTAACTCGAGTTACTTGAATTGTAATAATAATGCATTGGTTTTATATCGCGCTTTTTTGGACACTCAAAGACGCTTTACATTGTTCGTTCACTCCATACTTGGTGGTAGTGAGCTACTATTGTAGCCACAGCTGCCCTGGGGTAGACTAACGGAAGCGAGGCAACCAGTCTGCGCCATCGGCCCTCCGACCACCACCAACCACTCACTCACTCTCTACACTCACCAGGCTTCCTGGTGTTACCAAACGGTCTCCCATCCAAGTACCGACCAGGCCCTTCCTGCTTAGCTTCCAGGATCTGATGGGATTGGGCAGAGCAAAGGCAGTATGGCCAATTGTAATGACAATGTGTAAGTAATATGTTATATTCCTTAGTTACCAAAAGAAGTAATATATTTTTGTAACTTGTTACTTTTGTAATATGTTACCCCAACACTGTTCATGATACACACATATGCATCGCATGTAATACCTCTGAGCTAAAGACATTTGAGTCTAAAGAAGGACTACACACCTGAAACGTCACATGTGGTGAGCTAACAAATTAAAAAAAGCTGGTGAGCTTACAGTTGTGCGGGTTTTTCATTGTCTTCTTATTATACTTTTTTGATCTAGCACACTGGTTACACTACAAATGTCTTTTTCTGAAACACTGAAGAGGCACAAAGAGCCCCCACACCTGCAGCACACTGGAGGCGTCACAAGAGGTGCAAACGGGGAGGTATCTGGGCAAGACTCACAGCTAAGCCACACATGCCTTCTATTGTTCTGGCTAATGGACATTCACTGGAGAATAAAACAGATTATCTGCTAAACTCTTCCCAGAAGATGGTGAAAATCTGTTAAGATAATTATGTACGATGAGGGGAGAGTTTAAAAATAACATAAATCCCTCATTTTATTATAGCTTTTCTAGGGCCCACAATGAGTTGAGGAAAATGTTAGGTTAGCGCTGTATGACTAAATTTCACATGTCGTCTTATCATTTTCTGAATCTCATCCCTTAATTATAACCCAATCAAAGCTCTTTTATAATGAAGTCTGTCTCATTTATGTAATCATCTGGATCGCACACTCTGACTGGCCTCTTTTACTTCCATTATATGAGTTCTCACAACAACACATGCCGCTTACATAATAAGAGGACAGAGGTATTTTATTCATTGTGACGTCTTAATAGAAGTGAGCCGGTGAGATGCTGCCGGACTGGTTCCTCTGCACATGCTACGTACCCAATGAAGCCACTGCCTGAGCTCTGGGAAAGGCCTGACATACAGCAGGTCAGGTACCAAACATTTTTCAAAGTTTTGATTCTGCTGGTCCAGGGACAGCATTAAAGAATGTGACTTTCAGCTCAAATAAATGATTTTTCCCCCCCCAATTTTCCCTCATTATTTCTAAATGTTTTCACAATGCCTTTCCCTGATTTTTTCTTACTAATAATGTGTTCTCTATTTTTCTCCCCATTTCCCCCAATCCAAATAATTTTCTTACATTTTGCCACATTTTCTCCCAATTTTGTCCAAATTTTCCCCATTATCCGCACATTTCCTGACATTGGCGATATTGTAAATTGTATTCTAAACATTTTGTTCTGTTTCTGGTTCTATATAATAAATATTTTAGTATAGGTATTGAAAAAAGTATGTTCGGTATCAGTATCGTAACCAGTACCGTTAAAGTACTGGTATCGGGGGAGGGAAATGTAACAGTACCCGGCCCTAGTCCTAATGTAGCGTTATCCGTAATTGTAGCACTTTGAGATATTTGCATGTAAAGTGTATTAAAAATTCAAGGTATTATTATTCCCACTACTGCCTGCAGAGGGCACTCCTTACAGTTTTCTTTGCTTACAATGCTTGTGTGCCATATGAAAAGAAAACAACTTCCACCATAGTGAAGGATTTGAGTCAGTTTATTGTTATTGGCCTGTCTCACACATGGGAGCAACAGGGAATGGTGTAAACACTTTTAAAAGTCCAGAACAGTTCTCTTTCTCTTCATGGACCGGCGTCTCAGTAAATCCAGTCCAGTAACAGCGGTTTACTTGTAAATCGTCAGGGGGGGCTTTACAAGTTTACTCGCCTGAAAAAAAAACAGCGTTAGAGCTGGACGATTCGTCGGATTTTCATCTAATCAGGATTTTAATAAAAGGTGCGTTGTTAATCCATAGGTTTATTGGCCAAAAAAGCCTGTGGGCAGCAAGAAAAGCGAAAGCAGCGACACAGGCCCAGCCACAATGTCCGGGGGGCGTGGGGTTCTTTCAAACATTTATAACACTGTTAGGACTCATGGCTTACAGTTGTTTGTAAAGTGTGTTAACTCGTGCTGCTTCTGACATTCTTCAGCCAGTTCCATGTTTGCGTTGACATGGAGTGATGGGGATGTTGCGCACTGTGTGAGGCTCCTCTTTGCTTCTGCGGGACAGAGTTTCGAGTCCGGCCGCACCATCAATTTACTCACTGGTGCAGGAAAGGCCACGATTCGTGCTTTTTTTGATCATTAAAACAAAAAAATCGAATCGGAAATCGAGATCAATGGAAATGGGGAAAATAACCGTGATTATTCTTTTTCCCAAAATCGTCCAGCCCTAGCTTGCATAAACTGCCGTTTCTTTGATCGGTTGTGCTAGAGGTTGATCGATATACCATTGCATTGGAAAGAGCGAAGTCAGGACTTTAGAATGAGTCGTCCCACAATTACCCACATCCTAGGCCTCAGGGGAATAAAGAAACGTCGTGATGAAAATTAGTTAGCTACAAGTTTGTTAAATACAAGTTACATCTTAGTCGATATGGACATGCTGCATGTCATTTTGAAGCACAGAACCTGGAGAATTCAATTGCCGAGTTTTAAGCTCCGCAATTGGATTTTGGATCGACGCGCAAAATGCCGCAGCTAGCAACAGTATGCCAATGCTAACGGCAGCATGCTAAAAACTAGAAATTAATCAAGACTTGGACAGAAACTAAGATAGAATCGCCTAAAGTAATAAAATAAGATCGGGCCAGTGCTGGAGCGGCCAAGTATTTATGTTTTTACAGGATTATACTGTAGACCAGACAAATGGAAAAATCGGCCTAAAAATTCCCAAAAATCGGCATCGGAAAAACCCATATCGTACAAACTGGAGCGCAGGGGAAGACAAAAGGTCCCAGACTCTGTACAGAACAGGAAAAGAGTCGGCAGGTCAGGCTGGAACAAAGGAATCAGACGTCGGGGGACAGAGCTTTAGAAAATGTTCTGATTTCTCAGTTTGTTTTGAACCATTCTGTTATCAAAGCCGCACTGGAATGTTTCAAAAATCCATGGACAGCGAGCGCTGCTGGGCCATCTCCGCTCGCCGGCTTCCCGCCCGCCGCACGTACACGTCGTAGCGGCTGTCCTCCTCCTCCTCGGCCTCCTCCTCCTCCATCACTCTGTCTTGCCGGCCCATGGAGCTGTGATGGGGCTGCTCCCTGCCCGGCTGAACGCTGGGCCAGCTCTTCTTCCTCAGGCTGCTGTCGGGGCCGTGGAGCTCCCCTCTGAAGGGGGGCAGCTCCAGGGATCCTCTGCCCAGCCCGAGGGGACCGGCGGAGGAGGCGGCGGGCTTCGGGGAGTTGACTGAGGCCAGGGAGCCGCAGTGGTGCTCGTGAATGCAGCGCGAGCCCGAGGAGGAGCGGCGGAGCGCCTGCAGCGACTGGAGCTCCTCGGACAGGACCCCGAGGTCAGCTGGAGCGTCCTGCAGACACAATATGTGAGAGCGACGATGACACTGAGCTTGCGCGGCTTTAGAAACAGATCGCATTGCAATCCTTACGAGTATTACGATTTTTACAAGCAATATTTAGTTAACAATGCACAGTTTAACCTCTTACCCCCCGCCTTAACTGAGCACATTTTCTCCAGTTTTACCTCAATCTAAAAGCTTCTCGACTGGAGCTCACAGCCTATAGGCCAGAGTTATGTCTCATTTGAAAGCTAAGACCTTAAAAACTGATTGTGACTTTTTTGTCACGTTGTTGCCACATTTATGTCACATTTTTGAAGCATTTTGTCGTGTTTTGTTGTTATTTTTGGCACATTATTGTCACTCTTTTGTTGCTTCTTTGTGGATTTTTTTGTTGCTTTTTCATCACTTTTTAGCCGTGTTTTTGTCGCTTTATCATTGTGTTATTGTTGCTTTTCAGCCGTGTTTTTGTCTCTATGTTTGGACGCTTGGAAGATTTTAGATTTGGGTAAAGCCAAATTGGACATAATGTGCTCGGTTCAGGTGGGGGTTAAGAGGTTAAACCTGGGGTCTGCAACCCACAACATCAAAAGAGCCATTTCGGACCATTTCAAACCAAACAAAAGTCTCAAAGAGCCACAATAGTTTTAACGCTCAACCGACCAAACAAACTTTAATATTAATATTATTGTTGATATGTTTTTTTAAAAGTACAAATTCATTCACAATATTGATTGTAATTAATTATGTTTGTTTGTTTTATGTAATACTTATTTGTAGAATTGTTTTTTTTCGATGTATTAATACCATTGATAATTTTCTCTTATTGATACAGTTCTTTATCGTTTCTCTTATCAATTCAGTAAAAAATAGGCTATGAATTATAATATGTGCTTCTTGTGTTTTTTATTTAAACAGGAGAGATGATAAATTGACCTACTTTGACATAAACATCATACAACGCATTTTTATAAAGGCTATTGTAAAGCTATTTCAGTGGAGCAGACACTCTTTTCTCTAAAACGTTCAT
Source organism: Neogobius melanostomus (assembly GCA_007210695.1). Lineage (NCBI taxonomy): Eukaryota > Metazoa > Chordata > Actinopteri > Gobiiformes > Gobiidae > Neogobius > Neogobius melanostomus. The sequence continues at coordinate 966,415 of VHKM01000834.1, forward strand.
TTGTAACAGCTAGTGTTAACCATGGCACGCAGAGGAGGAGCTGCACATTCACAGGTTGTTAGTGATTTTCTTACCTTTCTCTCCATTCCTCTATTTTATGAACAAGGGTCGAAGGATATTCTTGTCAGCCCTTCAGCACCGTAGTTTCTGAATGATACCAAGCGCGCATAAGCACATGTTTCAGCACGTGCGCTTTGTTTTGGTTCCTAAAAATCTAGCAGCTGCACGTATACGCGTATATACAGTGCCTCTCGAAAGTACTAATACACCTTTTGCACATTTTGTCATGTTTACAACCATAAACATAAAGATTTTATTTTGAATTTTTTACTGAAAGTTCACACACAAGTAACAGACAACTGTGAAGTGAAAGCAAAATGATACATAATGAAAAGTGGTGCGTGCATAAGTATTCATACAGCATTTTTCTGAGTGCATTAAATTGCCTTTATAACATTCCTAATGACTGCAGAATGTTCACACCTTGCTCTAACCATTAAATAGAGGCCACCTGTGTGTAATCTACTCTCAGTATAATTCCAGCTGTTCTGTGAGGGCCTCAGAGCTATGGTCAGAGTGTATTGGTCACTAAACAACATCATGAAGGCCAAGGAGCACACCAGAGAGGTCAGGGATAAAGCTGTGGAGAAGTTTAAAGCAGCGTTAAGTTATACAAAGATTTCCCAAGATTTGAACATCTCACGAAGCACTGTTCAATCCATCATTCAGAAATGGAAAGAGTATAGCACCACTGCGAACTTACCAAGACACGGCCGTCCACCTAAACTAACAGACCGAACAAGGAGAGCACTGGTCAGAAATGTAACCAAGTGCCCCAAGATAACTCTGGAGGAGCTGCGACGTACTGCCGCTGAGCTGGGGGAATCTGTACATGGGACAACTATAAGTCGTACTCTACACAAATCTGGCCTTCATGGACGAGTGGCAAGAAGAAAGCCATTATTGAAAGGAGGCCATAAGAAATCTCGTTTGAAGTTTGCTAGAAGTCATATGGAGGACACAGCTACCATGTGGAAGAAGGTGCTTTGGTCAGATGAGACAAAAATTGAGCCTTTTGACCCAAATGCAAAACGTTATGTATGGAGCAAACCTAACACTGCTCATCGTCCTGAGTGCACCATCCCCAGTGTCAAATATGGTGGGAGGAGCATCATGCTATGGGGCTGCTTTTCCTCAGCGGGGACTGGGAAGGTTGTAAGAATAGTTGGGAAGATGGATGGAGCCAAATACAGAGACATTTTGGAGGAAAACCTGCTGGAGTCAGCAAGAGAATTGAGGCTGGGGCGGAGATTCACCTTCCAGCAGGACAATGACCCTAAACACAAAGCTAAATCTACAATGGAATGGTTTAAAAACAAACATATTAATGTGTTAGAATGGCCCAGTCAAAGTCCTGACCTAAATCCTATTGAAAATCTGTGGAAAGACCTGAAACTGCTGTTCACAAACGCTCTCCTTCTAATTTGACAGAGCTTGAGTTGTTTTGTAAAGAGGAATGGGCTAAAATGTCAGTCTCTAGATGTGCAAACCTTGCACCTATTGCAGCAAAAGGGGGTTCCACAAAGTATTAAGTCATGCTGTATGAATACTTATGCACGCCCCACTTTTCACTTTTCTATGTTTTGAAAAATAACAGAATCATGTATCATTTTGCTTTCACTTCACAGTTGTCTGTTACTTGTGTGTGAACCTTCAGTAAAAAAATCAAAATAAAATCTTTATGTTTAGGGTTGTAAACATGACAAAATGTGCAAAAGTATTACTTTAAAGAGGCACTGTAAAGAGAACAGATTTAGATGGACTCATTGCAACGTGTAGCGCGGATCCTAAAACAGACGTTTGGGATGAAGTGTAAGTGGTGCGTGTATCTGCAGTGGCTCCGCGCCTGCAGGTTTATAGTATAAAGAGGCTGCGGCGCAAAGCGGCATCAATAAGAGGCATCGTTAATGAAGGAGTCACACAGTTCCGATGGATAACTCAATCAGAACCAGTTCTCCGTGTAGATATACTCGTGGCTGCTCCAGTGGGACAAAGAGCCACTACAAGGAGGCTGAAGAGCCGCATGCAGCTCCAGAGCCGTGGGTTGCCGACCCCTGGGTTAAACAGAGAAGACTGACATACGGTAAACATTGTTATCTCATTCAAAGTACAGCTCAGTCTATTGGCGACGACTAAATGGCCTCCAGAACCTTTCAGTGTGCAGGGCCGCCCCTAGGCATAGGTGACCCAGGCGGCCGCCTAGGGCCCAATCTGCTGGAGGGGGCGCCAAATTGCGTCTGAATTTTTGAACCCCATACGTGTGCGCCAAAGTTCAACCTTGCCTAGGGCTCTGTCAGTGTGACCCCAAAGGTCCGGGGTGTGACTGTAGGAAGTCATTGGTACAGTCAAACCTAAACAATGTTTAAATATTGTGTACTTCAGGGATGGGCCCTGACCTTCCAAAATACATCACAGCTTTACGCTTCCAGTGAAAATGACGATTAACCTCTTAACCCCGCCTTAATCGAGCACATTTCTCCAATTCAGCTGTAACCAAATCTATCATCTTGTCATATTTTTTAAAAACTTTCTCATTGCTTTTTTGTCACATTTTTGTTACATTTTTGACACTTTTTTGTCGCTTTTTGTCACTTTTGTCACTTTTTTCAAGAATCTTTTAGATTTGGGTAATGCCAAACGGAAGTAAATGCGGACAGCTAAGGTGGGGTTAAGAGGTTAATAATAACAAACGCATATATAAAAACTATATCCAGTATCCTCGATGAAGGTTCTTGAGTCATCGTCTGTTCTCTGTAGTTGAAGGACGTTTCACCTCTGATCCAAAAGGCTTCTGCAGTGACACTAAAGCTTTCAGCTCACAGGCGGACCACATAGTGGGACACCCTCTTTATTCAAAGGCTACTCTTAACCTGAACCTTTGAATGAAGAGGGTGGGACAGAAGACCCACCCCTGATGTTTAGAGATACTTTCCTTTGTTATTTGACCATAATTCACTGATATCAGAATCCTATAAATACAGTGATCAGTTTAGTGCGCCCTGTCAGGCCTGCGGACAACAGAAACCGTCCCGTGTGTTGGTCCTGCAGGTGTGACTGACCTTGTCTCTCAGGGAGAACAGCTCATAGTGCGGAGGGTCAAAGACTTCCTGAAAGTCCCCCTTCTGGAACATGTTCTTCCGCACCAGCACCTTTCAAACACATGCACGTGTCAGTGATCTTTGTATGGACCTGGTATAAACGCTGCCTTGTACCTTTTTCCGCGGCTGCTTGACCTGCACTAAGATGGAGACGATGAAGAGCAGCAGCACCAGGCCAGTGGACACACAGATGATGGAGCCGTGAGTCTTGGTCAGATGGAACAGCAGGCCTTTGGTCTTTTTCTCTTTAAACAAAAACGGAGGGAGTCAAAAGCCAGAGTGATATTACACTGCAAAAAGTCATTCACTAGATTAATTTGAGCATAATAATCCAACTTTGAGTTGTTTTGTCTAGTTCAGATTTAGTTGAGCATTTGACCTAGATTATTTCACTTGTTCTGAGATGTTTCTGACTTGTTTCAACTTTATGTTGATGTTTTATTGATTGATTTGATCTGTTTTCTTGTAATTTCTCTTTCTGCAACTGTGAAGCACTTTGAATTGCCTTGTGTATGAATTGTGCTCTACAAATAAACTTGCTTTGCCTTGCCTTGTTTCAGTACATTTCGTCCTAAATTCAGGTCTTATACCATTGGCAGTTTTACTTTCTCTTTTAAAGCAAGATGACCTTTGGTCTGAAATGTCATCTAACTAGCAAAGTAATCTTGGTCAGATCAGGAAAATATGATCTATTTCCTCAATTCAAGTCATTTAAGCCGATACTTGAGATTAATTTTTGTAGTACAGTGAAAATAACTTTAGCTCAGTGATTAAAATCTGGAAAGGCTCCAGTTTAAATCGTTCAGGAAAAGGACAGACTTTTATTGTGATATTATTAATACAATCATTCTAGCCAATCCCAGCTAAGTCTCAAAACACAGCCAAACAACAAAGCACTAGAGCAATTCAATATTCAGCTTTAAAGTGTATTAGTAACACTTGAGTGTTTCCTATGCTGCCATGTTGCTCACTGATGAAAGTGCTTGTTGTTACCACCACATGGTCAGCTTGAGCATTTCAAGATGAATATACAGAATGTGAGACTGAGCATTGCTCATAACAATCCAGCTTTCAGTGCATTGTTATGAAAAAGACATGGTTTAAATACAGAGGCCTCAGGCCTAAAGCCTTCCCTTTGGAGGGAGCCTTGTGATGTTGTTGATAAAATAGCCACAACAGTACTTTATAATAAAGTAAATGCATCTATGATCATTGCACTAAAATGTGAAAATAACTCATTGAAAAGCTGGAATGAAGTTCCTCAGCTTTAACTACAGAAGGCCTGCACTAGCACTAACTGGGGACAGGTGCTGGAACGTTCCCTGTGAGTTGGATCAGAGTCATTTTGTGCTAATTACAAACTGTTTTTTAGCAATTATGTGACTTTGTTCGCCTCTAGCATATAATAGTATTTATTCACTGTCTAAATAATTATTGATGTCCTAGTATGAACCTTTTCCTTGAGTTGAGAAATTAAAACTGTCACTGTCACATAATTCATTATTATTATTCTGTCAAATGTATGGTTACTGAAGGGCAAACATATTAAATGTGTTTTTTTTAAGTAGTAGCAGCAGCGAACTCTGTTTTTAGGATGCATTTGTAAAGCCTTTCTGCTAAATGATGTGCTGGTGCATGTAAATGAAAACGTCTGCAGCACAGATTATAATAGCCATCATTCAGATCTCCATTTTAGTCCAACCATGTTTAGCAGAGGACAGAGAGCTAAAGTTGATGAGCAGCACATTTGTACTATAGAGCTGCACATGATGGTGGCTCCCCCTGGGGGCAGGACTGTACCTTTGCAGTTGTTCTCGTCCCAGGGGAACACACAGTTCTGGATACCGTTGCACACCAGGGAGTTGTTGATGCACATGTTGTTGTCACAGAAGAAGGAGTCGTGCAAACACGGAGCTGCAACATAAACAGGTTTAGCCACGAGGCCCCACTCCCCATCTCAGTCACAGCATGTCCACAAGGGGGCAGTGTTTCAATATGGGACAACTTTACAGGAGGCAAAGGCAATCCACAGGGTGAGTACAGTGGCTTTAGTATTCAGACTGTATTTATTCCCATATTATTTTAGAACTATTAATATGTTTAAGTTGGAAACAAACTAAACTAAACAGTGATGACATTTATGAACTAACATGAATGAGTGGAATTGTAAGAGAGCTCTACTAAAGCTCCCTCAAATCCTTTTGACAGAAAGACCTCGATTTGGCACTTAACACGAGACACTGCAGGTAAAGAGGAAATGCATCTAGAATCCAATTTGAAACTTTTTCAGCAGATAAATGACTTAAATTAAGAACATACATATATTTTGCAGGTTTTCTACAACTAACTGTAAATCAGTCTGGCATTTGGAAAAAGTGGGTTGTAGGTACCGTTAAATGGTATCAGTCTGGTATTGGAAAATACTGCTGGTATATATATATATTTTTTTAGATCCCAGTTTTTATGCTGTTGGTCCAGGGACAGCATTAAAAGGAAGTGACTTGGTTGTTTCAGCTCAAATACAGGTGAAACTCAGCAAATATGAATATCATGAAAAAGTGCATTCACTTCTGTTATTCAACTTAAACTGTGAAACTAATATATGATAGACTCATTACATGCAGAGTGAGATATGCATAGCCTTTATTTGTTATCATTTTGATTATTATGGCTCAGCTTGTGTTAGGTGCTGGGGCATCCTTTTTGCACCATTTTCAAGGTCCTCCCTTGTTTTGATAGTGTTTTGTGATTGGCTGCCTGGAGCCTATTAAAAGGCTACTCTTTGAGGCCGGACTCACACCTAGAGCGGCGGAAGAGAAGAGAGCGGCGAGCTTCTATTCATTCTCTATGCTGCCTGGCGACTGGAAAGAAGCCTCTGGAAATCCACAGGAGGGCGGCACGACACGGGCGGCTGCAGCGGCTCTGTATTTGCATAGCGTTGAAAATTTTTCAACGCTATGCAAATACAGAGCAATTTCTGGCGGCGACCACCAACCACAGAACATGATCTGACAGACGCCTGTGCATAATTGGCTCATGCACCTCCACGTGCTCCTGCACAAGGGGGGCTGGCGAAGGAAGTAGAGCAAGCTGAGCGGCGGAAAGCGTTTTTTCCCGCTTGGTGTGAGTCCGGCCTGAAGTGTGCCTGTTTCTCTGCTCCACTCGGCTCCGCCCGGCTTCGCCCTGCACACCTGGGGCCTTTCTGAAACCATTTCCTCCTCCCTTCCCCAACACCCTTCCACTCAGGCCTCAGTGAGGGCACCTTCAGAGGTTCATTCATCAGAGAAATTCAAGCTGTGACTTTCAGTGACGCACTCTCTCTCGCCCCCACAAACTGCACAGCCCATAATGTTGCAAAAATCACAAGTTCGACTGACTTATGAGTTTACAAAGTAATTCAGATTCAAATATGTCATATTTACATTATATGTTTTAGCTTCTTCAAACTCACAAGTGAGAACTTTTCCTCCCCAAATAAAATCGTATCAAGTCTCACTGTCGCTTTCTTTTTCATTAATAAATGTCTCTTTGACGATAAAGTTGTTCAAATGAACACTTAGGTGCTCTTAAATAAACGTGGAACTGATGTTCTTTGGTGCGTGTTGCTTGTGGGACTACTCTTCTGTGTAACACACACCTGTGAAGTCTGCATCGATGCTGACTCGCTGTGAAGGAGCTGATCAGGCACTCACTGAGTGCTCCGTTTAGGACAGAACTCCACTCCTCGGGCACGCTCAAACTGAGTGTTAGGGGGCAGGGTGAGGGAGGAGGGAGCGGTTTCGGAAAGGCCCCTGGGCTCTGCAGCATGGTGCAGGCCACACCATGGCTGCTCAGTCTTTTGGTTAGCTTTTATTCCTGTTTGACCTGGCTGTAGTGATGGTAAGATGAATCCCATGAGGCCTTTGAAGCAGTCACCCAAGTGGGTCGACTCATGTACCAAAGCTTCAGAGTGGTTCATTTGCTCTACTGCGCCATCAAGTGGACAAAAAACTTCAACTTAAGTTACCATATACACAGTGTCATTGTAATTAGGAGTGGAATATTCTTGTGTTTTTTGAAGTAATGTGACGAGAGAGGGGTCTTTATTGATTGTTATTCAAAAAGAGTTTTTTTTTTTATGGCACACCACCGAGCCGCCAAAACCCGCGCGCCAGTTCCTGAATCAGTCACGTGGTACAGTGCTTCAGGAAGGTTCTAATCGTCATTGTCTACGTTACCAAGAGCACACGCTTCGACGCCTCGATACGAACGTAACATCACTACCTGGCAGTCCTGTTTTGGTGTTTCTTTGACTAAGGTATAGTTTGGGGATTGTTGCCTTTAGTTTGGGGTGCGCACTGGCTTCTACGGCCCTGTGTAGGGTTGGCCCGGTGCCACATCTTTTTGTTCTGTTTGGCCGGCTCCCCAGGTCCACCTTTCAGTTTGTACTTTGGGTTTTTTTGCGACACGGGAGGGTTTTTGGAGTTTTTAAAAATTACTTATTTAAAACCGTATAAAATTAATATACATATTTTTGAACCCTTTGTCTCCTGCATAATCATCCAAGTTATAACAAACAAAGGCTTGGCATATGTCACTTTTTATGTCATGAGTCTATATTAGTTTCACATTTTAAGTTGAATAACAGAAGTAAATGCACTTTTGAACGATACTGCAATTTTCCGAGTTTCACCTGTAAATGATTTTTTTCCTCCCATTTTTGCCCCTCAAATGTCCAATTTTATTCGCCCAATGTTTGCCCCATTTTTTTCCTTATTTTTGCCCTCATTTTCTCAATTTTTTCCCCTCATTTTGTGCTCATTCTTATACTAATATTTTCCCTATTTCCCTATTACTATTTTTTTTTTACCCAGTTTATTCAAATTTTTCCCCCCAATTTTTTTTCTCAGTTTTGCCACAATTTCTCCCAATTTTCCACCCAAATGATTCTCCATTTTTCACACATTCGTTGACATTGGAGATGAACCTGATTATTGTTCTGTTTCTGGTTCTAGATGACAAATATTATCGTATAGGTATCGGAAAAAGTATCGTTTAGGTATCGGTATAGAAAAAAAAAAATGCACCCAGCCCTAGTTTGGACTAAAGCTGACACGAACAACACCAGCTTTGCCTAGAACATAACATAACTGGATGAAGCACAAAATAACATGAAGGTCCATTGTCATAAAACATAATGGATAAGGTTTCAAATTCTTGGTTTCTTTAGTTGGCATCTTAGGAATGAGGGCATCGTCTTTCTGTAGTGCTTTTCACAGACTCTACGGTTCACAAGGAACTATCCTTTTCCATTGTCTCCACACTCAAGACACAAGACTGGAAAGTGTGCAGTCTGTCGGTTATGTTGGATGTGCTGAGTGTGAGATAAAAGCATTAGAGGAGGTTCCTTTGTAAAGCTACATGGTGCTGGGCAATAATAGAACATTATTGATACGATGATGAAGCTATATTTTTGCAAACCATGAGAAATATGCATGTGCTGCAAATATCGAAATTTACGTTACAGATTTTCCCCCCCATTTTCAATCACATTTTCCCCCCATTTTTCCCTGATTTTCCCCCATTTTGAATCCCATTTCCCACACATTTTTTCACAATTTGTTACAAATTTTTATCCACTTCCCCCCATTTTTCTCAATTTTATCCTTTATTTTAACCCAAATTTTTCCTTCATTTTTCGGCCCATTTTTTCAGTTTATTGCCAATTTGTATCTAATTTTCCCCCTATTTTCCTCACTTTTTCTCCCCATTTTTTCCATAACTTGTTCACATGTTTAATGAATTCCCCCCCCTACTTTTCCCTCAATTTTATCCACCATTTTTCATCCCATTTCCCCCCAATTTCTCCCTCATGTCTTTACATTGGGGAGAAACTCGATTTGTAGATGACCTTGTAGACCATATATTGCCCACCTCGAAATCTACGGAGGAAAGTTGATTTAGTGCAACAAGAAAATGCCGTATTGCGCATATCCAACAATGTATTTGTAGTAAACGTCAACTCGTCCACTTTCGCCTGCAGTGCCTCGCCTTAAAAAACAAACAAACTGTGGACTCATTTGCAAAGACAAGTGAAGAGTAGGCAGCACTCACGTTCGGAGAAAGAGGTGAAGAGCATCCGGAAGCGGCTGAGTCGGCTGCCCTCGTCCGCCCACATGCGCACCACGCCCACCCCCGTCTCCAGCATCACGTCATTAGCTACTGTACTACAAAACTTGGCCTGCAAGAGACCCCACACACGGCCTGCATTTAGCTAGTGTGGGGTCTCACTGCTGCCTGGTTCTGTAGGCCAATTGCTACAGAGCTTTGCAGTAAAAAGGGTTAGAACTAAAAGAGGAGGAAGGCAGTGTAACGTGAGCTCGGACATGGTGATAGCACAGCGAGCACGCTTTACCTTCAGGTCCTCGATGGCGTTGCTGCCGTCGTAGATGGCCACAAAGTTCCTCTTGCACTCGTTGGAGTTTCCATCTGATACTCCAGGAAGTGCAGGTAAATCTGAGCAGCAAACCAAACAGCTTCCAATTACACGCAAGGTCACAATTTAGTCACAGAGAAGACATCTTTATGGGATCTATGACAAACGTAATGCTTCAATCTTATAACTGTTCATATGTTCTAAACTGTTCTTTAACCGGGAAACTTCCACTGAGACATAATCTCTATTTTCATATTTAAATGTGAACGTTACACTTATTCATATTTTTTAAATTTTCTTTAAAAATATCAAATCAAAAAGTGGAACACAGGTATTTGTACTTTAAACATATACACATCCCAAGCAGTGTTTTCTCATATTAAATCAGTTTTCAAAAGATTTGAATACTACACGACAGTTAAGTGTTAAGCTCATGTGCAAAACAAGTAGCACGTGCAAAAGATTTCAGATAATGGGGCTTTAATACTGTCATACTGGCTATTCTAAAATAGGTGTAACATATCCATACAAAAAAGTATATTTTATTGTTCAGCTTGCACCTGCTAGCATCTTGATGAATGACCCCCCAAGGGTTTTGCACAGGAACAAGAGTAGGCTGTAAGTGGGCCGATGGCACTTTTAGAGAGACTGGGCTCACCAAAGACAACAATCTTGGTTTCATCTTCATTTAAACTGAGAAAGACAGTGAATTTACATTAAGTGGAGGAAGATAAATCTGCACATCATCTGCAAAGCAATGAAATGGAAAGCTATATTTTTTTAAAAAATATGGAGCCCAGTGGCAGCATGTACAGTGTAAATTTATTTTTTTATTGGTTTATTTGGTCGGGACAGTGCATGTTAATGAACATACATGGGTCTCATACATGTAAACACACCACACCGGATTGTAGCCTTGGGCTAATTTGCACCCGTCGTCCCCCATGCGCTCTCTCAAACACACTCTCATTCATCCTGGCCTATTGTACATGTTTTTAGTGGTAGGGGAAACCGGAGTACCCGGAGGAAACCTACGCAGACACGGGGAGAACATGCAAACTCCACACAGAAAGGCCCCGTCCAGGTGGGAATCGAACCAGGGACCTTCTAGCTGTGAAGCACGAGCGCTAACCGCTGTGCCACCGTGCCGCCGTAAAAAGGACTGGTCCTAAAAATCAGCCTTGTGGCACACCGAGGGATGCTTTTCTCGAGCTGAAGGGACCGTTTACAACATAAGACCGGTCTATCAAATACAACTGAAAACACTTCAGCACTGTGCCCTGCAATCCCACACATGATTCAAGATGGGAAACCAAAATTCTGTGTTCAACAAATGTAAAATAGTGATGTTTGTTCATATGCACTCTCCCTATAATAAATCAAATTACAAAAATGTCGATGGTCAGAGCATTTTTAAAAATGTTAAACTGTCCCGCCTTAAACCTGAACAAATAAATAAATAAAATAAAATAAAATAAATGTGGCGTGGTGACATTTACTCACAACTGTCTTTCACAAAACTGCAGCTTAGGCAAGTATTCCAACTCTCTCGTATTAGTCCAGTATCATTTCACTCATTTCACAGTATTCATGTGCTGGCTCATGCTGGTGTATTTATGAGTGTTGACATGAGGTCAGCTCCAGCCGCGTGGATTATGTCTTGGATATAGTAAATACTGTATGACCAACAGCTGTGGTTGGGATGAGGATTGATTGTATGCGGTGTATGTTAAGTCTGTGTGGACGCGCTAAAGCCACGCTGCGGAACATTTCACAACAACATGTCAGTATAAAACACAAGCATTCATTTTCGCTGTTGGAAATAACGGCATTTATAAATAATGGTGTTAGTAACTCAGATTTTCTAGTAACGAGTAATTTAATTAATTACTGTTTCTCCCGTGAGAACGGCGTTCCCCTTTCTGTCCAAGTAACTGAGGTAATTATTTATTAAGGCTCGTAGAAAAGCGTGCTCCCTCAGACCCTCTCGCTGAGGCAGGACACCTCAGGGGCCACGGCGGTGGACAGCGCCTGCCTTCATAGTTTAAAAAAGCTATGAAGGATATGATATCATTTATTTACCTCTGAGTTTTTCATAAAGTCTAGACTTGGAGCACAGCGGCTCCACAGACTGGTGCCTGATCAGCCTCTGTCTGCACAGCTGTAGGAGTGAGGCGCGTGTTGTTTGAGACTCACTGGGTCTTGGTGAATACTTTATCCCTCCCTTGTCTTGTCTTGTTTATAGTTCTGTAGTACAGTGGTCCCCAACCACCGGGCCGTTGCCGCAGAGAAATAGTAAATAATTTATAAACGACTGCATTTCTCCGATGTATCTTTGGCCTGTCCTTCATGACTCACCAATAGGCTCATCCATAAATATATAATGAAACTCCTGATAGAAATCACCATGCTAGCAGTGTGCAGCCTTGGGTGCCGGCCGGGGATGTGTCGCAGGCGCGGGGAGCAGTGTGCGGACATTGCCCTCTTTGACATGACCAACGGGCCATGGATGAGAAGAACACCACACACTGAATTAAGAACAAATTATTCATTCATTAATGAAACCCATTTACTTTTCTATATTTGTTATCTTTTCTGTTCTGTGGATTCACTCTATTCTAAATCTCTTATACATTTTTTGTTTTTAGTGGTGGTAGTAGTGGTAGTGGTGGTGGTGGTAGTGGTGGTAGTGGTGGTGGTAGTGGTGGTGGTAGTGGTGGTTGTAAGTGGTAGTGGTGGTGGTAGTGGTGGTTTTGTAGTGGTGGTTGTAGTGGTGGTTATAGTGGCGGCGGTACTAATGGTACGAGTAGTAGTAGTTTGTTTTGTTTTTGTTTTCCCCCTCTTTCTTGTATTCAAGTATTTATGTCTTATTTATCTTAACTGTTTAATATACTTTTTTTTTTGTCCTATGTTACACCTCATGTGTGTTGTATTGTCTCTTTTTTTTCTGAATGTCTTATGCTCTCACTGCACCTTTTGTAAATATGCATTTCTTGCAATTAAAAAAAAGAAAAGAAAGAAAATCACCATAAAATGTTTGAACTCGAGTTCATCTGCAGCTCAATGTTTAACATGCAGCTCCGTCTTTCTGTCACCAGCACCACAGAGCGTCTGCATTCGCATTCCCCTCAGCTCGCACTAATTTTTCCAAAATTTTATTGCACAGCAGCCACACTACATTATTTGCATTTACCTTTCACGCTCTCACAGGACAGAGAGCTGTATTTATCCCCCTGTGAACTGAACCGTCCTGAGAGAAGAGAGAATGTGTCGCGGTCCCGCGTTAGCGCTGCAATCAGAGGGCTGCGCTCCATGCTTTAAAAATGTGACCCATAGTCTAATTACGCACGTGTTCCTAAGTCTTGCACCGGTCTCTAGCAGGAAAAAGGTTTGGGACCCCTGCTCTAGTAGACCTGTCTTTGGCCTAGTTTACATGTGGTTTAGTACTGGTTCAGACCTGATATGGCTCAATATTTAGTTATTATAGTTCTACCGAACACCAATACCCGCTATTCAAAATACATAATTTAGTGCAATGTAAAATAGATAAAGTTGAGCAGAATAAGTTTGAGTTATTGTTGGTGCAGCTCTCTGACTCAATTTCGGTTTCTCTTGTGAAAATGAATTGCCCACCCCTGCACTAAAGAGTTCAATTGTAAAAGTCAGTGTACTTTGTTCCATTTGTGGGCGGCGTACTAAGAAAAGGCTCCTTTTCCTGTTTCACTCTTAGACTCTTTAGATGGCGACATGAAATAGGCTAATGTCTCATTCACATAATATTACGAGTGTTGACTAATGTAACTCATTTACAAAGGACTTGGAATTTGAACAGTAAATGTGTATATAGGGCCTCTTCCGTTTGATTGAAAAGCCCGGTCCTGTTTTGTCCTGCGATGTAACATGACGGTGCACATACGCGGTTGTTCTTGGGAGCGCGGATGTTCCAGATACAGTCCATGGCCTGGTCGGGCTTCACCTTGTTGTCCTCCTCCACCTGACTGGAGCGGATCATGCCGTCCGGGCCGGACAGCTCGAACTGGCAGTCTCCACACACACACACACACAGCAGAGAACACTTATTACCAGGAGGCCTGTACACGTGTGTTAGCTGAGAATCCATTTAACTCAACACTAGAACTCCCAAAGTGAACATTTGACATAAACATTTTATATTTATTTTTCTGTATACAGTAAAATATGCAGTAATGTCCATAGAGGTCGACCGATATAATAGAATAGAAAACACTGTCTAAATATCTATTTTATCCATTATTAAAATGAAATCAATCAAGTTTTCCACATTTGAACAATTTTGGCTGGTCTGTGTAATAGGCTGTTCAAAATATGTAGGCCTAATCCATCCATCTTCTTCCACTTGTCCGTTGCCGGGTCGTGGGGGCAGCTGTTGGAGCTGCACCAGCCCCTATGGCTCCTCCTGCAGGTGGTGGGTCCACAGAAGGACGGCCTCATGGTTCTAACCGGGCCTGTTGGTCTCTCATGAGGGGCTTCTGAACCGCTCTTTGTCTGACCCGTCACCTAGGACCTGTTTGCCATGGGAGACCCTACCAGGGGCACCAAGCCCCCGACAACAGAGCTCCAGGATCATTCAGGCTCAAACCCCTCCACCACGTTAACAGGAGAGGCCTCATTCAATACAAAAGAGTATTTTTAAGAAATTGTCAGTTATTCTTTTTTTCTTTTCTTTTTTTAAGAGGCAGAGTGTTTTCATTTGGTTTCGTGGCAGTGGAGGGAAAAGACACTGCTGCAGACGCTTCTCTTCTTACTCTTGCTCTTCAGATCAGAATGAGAGGGAAACTACTAGCTCCTGTCTTTATGACAGATAGTAAAGACATTACGACTCAATCAAACTTTTGCGCTGTTGAAGCCACAGCTGTTCTTGCTTCAGCCGTGCTCCTGGTCTCCGTGGAGTTTTACAAACTCGCATGGTCCAAAGAAGTGGACAGCATTTAGGTCCAGAACAAGCTCATGCACGCCCGAATTAGAAGATCAGATTATGATTAATATATTATTTTTCTTCAAATTTTCTTGGGCACCACTCTGATAGAGACATCATGGTGAAAACAGGTCACAGGTTTGTACACCTCGGATGCTCAAATCCTATTTTAGATATTTTATGTTGCAGACTTTTGCTGTTTTGACATCAGATGTTTCTTTCATATGAGCCCCCTCTGAACTACTAAACGCCCCCTGCTGTCACAGTTCAGCACTGACACACAGGATTATAGACGGGACATTTAATAAAATCAGTCAGAAAATTGGTGGCGCACTCTGGCGTCGACCTCAGAAAAACCCATATGGGTCGACCTCTAAATGTTGATATCATAAGACAGTTTTTTTCTCTCATATCATGCAGCCAAACTCCAAAGTAGGACTGCGTACCGTTACATTTTTCCAATATCATTACTTTTCTTGGTTTTTCGATAGTGATACCTGAACGATACTTTTTCCGATACTTCTTCCATTTAATTTCTTTTACATTTGTATTATTTATTAGAGGTGAAACAACCTTCCTTTAACTTCCTTCAAGGGCAAAAAATATATATACTTTGTACATTTTGCCTAATTTTTCCCAATTGTTCCACTTTTCCCAAACTTTTTCTCTTCCCAATTTACCCAATTTCACAACTTGGATCTAAAGATTTACCTGCTTTCAATACTTTTATTTTTTCGATACCAGTAGTACCTTCACTTTTTTACCATACCAGTGTACCCAGTCCTACTCCAAAGCCACCACATACCATAAGAACTCACAAAAATAAAAGTTATACATACCTGGGATGGGGTTTAAAATACCTCCTATGTGTAAATGGAACTCAGGATCTGGATGGACAGAAGAGACAAGAAGAAGTCATTCAGGCTGCTTTGATAAGTAAATAAATATGAAATAACACTTTCCACAGAGCTGTTCATGTCATACTCATTCAGCTGAAGTGATTTGGGAGAATGGCCTTGGCTTCCCACAGTGCAGTGCAGTAGAGTAGCTTTAGTTTCATTTCTGTGGAACATTGCATGAACCAAAGACTGAAATAATTGTGTGATCTTCACTGATGAATGCAGAGTACATTTTACAGCACTGCTTCAACCTGTGTGACACTGACCTAACATTCACCGATTTGGGCTGAACCAACAAAACAAACAACAAAAATATCTAGTATTTTCTGAAAAATATTTGGTATGGATCACAGCATAACTCCAAAGGCAGTACGGGATGTCCTCAGGGTACTGTCCTCTCCCTCATCTTATTCACGGCATTTAGTGGGACTTCAGACACGGCTCACAGTCCTGCCACCCACAAAAGCTCTCCGACGCTTGGACCGTTGTTGGATGCACCAGCAGCGAGCAGGAGGCGGAGCACAGGAGAGCGGCGAAAACCAACTACAGCTGAATGTTCTCAAAGACCAAGGAGATGGTGGTGGATTTTTGGAGGAAGAAGGCCCAGTCCCCACAGCCCAGTCAACATCGAGGCACGGGCGTGGACATTTTGGACTCGTATAAATATCTGGGAGTCCACATAAACTCCAAAAAACAGTCCCTCAAGGATTTTGCAGGCATTTTTTTGTTTGTAGGGAGCCTAAACACCTGATTTCGCAAGCCATTTTTCCAAAAGTTGTATATAAACATTTTTTTTTACAACATCAAGCTTCTCTTTGCATTCTGCATTTTTACACTCTAGGGATAAAAAAAAGACTTAAAATAATATATTCATATTTCATATTGTATCATCTAAAAAACAGAACCATGTGCCCATATTCTAGGTTTTAATGTACTTAATGTTGTGTCTTATGCTACTCCACCATGATCCTTCAGCATTAATAAAGTCATATCTATTTTTCAAAAGTGACCTCAGGAAACACTGGCACTTTTGGTAAATATGACAAGGTTTGAATAATCAATTGAAAAATACAATTGTAAATATTGTATTAAGAATGCATCAAATTATTGCAAGCAAATCTATTCTAAAAATATTTATATTTGGAGCTAGCCCTGGCTAACGCCAGACTGCTGTGTGCGCTCGAATCCTTTAGAACTTCACAACAGCCTGGGGACCATGGCCGAGATTTGGGACCAATCACAGAACGAGGAGGGACGGTAAAACGATGACGCGCTATTCGACATACGGAAGCTTGTAGTTTGTTTAGGGATAAAAATAATATTAATAATATTTATGGATCCAATATGACAGCAGCAGACGCGATGCATCTTTCGATCAAGCTTTAGACGTGTTCTAAATAATTTAGCTCGAAAGTTTACAGCGGGTACGTCATACGTCATCTGATACCATGATACGATAGCTATGGCTACGTGCAGACGCATGAGAGACATTCAGCACAATAAACGGATATGGACAATCTTAAACCACACCTCTCCTACCAGAACATGAATTGGTGGTCCCCAGACTAAATATCACTTGTGATTTTAGTCTGGCGTTACCAGGCTAATTTGGACCCACCCACACAGTAAAAACATTTGAATTACTTAAAAACATTTGAATTACTTATTTGAGTTTCATTTCCCAGGGGTCAGCGAGCCAAGTTGCCGACTCCTGACCCACACAAACATCCACAGTGTAATCTTTAAACATTTATTTCTCGGCTAATCCCCCGTGGGAGTTTAGCGAGGGCAAAAGGACAGCAGTGGGTCATGAAGTCAGTCAGAAATAGCCTCTGTCTTACCGTCAGTGAAGCTGTACTGCACGCGGAAGCCAATACCCTCCAGCTCCTCGTCACTGAAGAAGCGGATCCACATGAAGCGGCCGGAGGACAGCACCATGCCGGGGTTGTCTGACCCACAGAAGCGGTTGATGAGGGGGAGAAGCTGAAGGGGCCGTCCCGGACCTCCAGGTGATCAAAGCGGCACTCGAACGAGCCCTCAATGTAGAAGGTCTGGTTGAAACGCAGCTCTATTCTCTGTCTGGGCATCGCTGAGGACCAAGGGACAGGTTAGACCATAAGCACATGTCCACTCCCCTTTACCCGCCTATCAATGGGGCTGGGTACCATTACATTGTTTTCAATCTGGTATTCTTGTGTGGAAGATCTGCAAATTTCCAATAACTGGTATATCTCCAATGTAAAGAAAAAAAAAAATCATTCACTTGAGCAAAAACAACCAAGTCACTTCCTTTAATGCTGTCCCTGGACCAACAGCATCAAAACTGTAATTCATTTTTCGGCTCCTGCTTTCGATACTTTCTGGTATTGTTTAACGTACCCAGCCCTACCTATCAAAAGTGATAACCACATTGTGTCTACGCCGGTCATGGAAAGATTCTCCTCAGAGACTTTCATGAACAACTGTCAGAGGCCTCAGGGGAACTGAGAAACATCACGGTGAAAATCATTCACATGTTTTATACCCCATCAATTTTTATACCACTGTATACACTGCAGAGTTTTTCTTATAATTTCAGAGCCATAAGAGATAGACATTTATTAGGCCCGAGCGCCATCAGGGCTGGCGAAGTGGCTCTTGTAATTGTATAGAGTGCGCGGAGCGCACAAAACGAGCGCAAAGCGCTCGGCTCCTCTCAAACACTCACTAACACACTCTTCTTGTCGTGCACGTCCCGTGCACATACATATATAATGCAAAAATCAACATTGTAATTGTACAGAGCCCATAAAAGTCAATGGGCGACTGAGAGCCCTGGGTCACTGACGGCATGAAGCCATGGCTCCTCGTTGTTTAATCCTTACATAATGTACACCTAGCCCGGTAACAGTTAAATAACAGTTAAATCACATTCTATATCACTCCACTGCAGATGTTTCCATAGTAACGGTAAACAATTGAGCTGGAACTAGCTTCAGGTAAAACTGATTAAAAAGTGAGATAACTCCTGCCCAGGACTTTAAAAAATAAGCAAACAGGCCCCAATGAACAGTTTCAGTTAGCCGGACCATGGTACATGTATAAGCGGGATAATGCACTCCGAGGTGTCCATTATCAGAATAACTGGACTCCACGGAAGCATGCCTCACGCCTCCGCGTCGTCCAGTTATTTCTGATAATGGACACTCGTCGTGCTTTATCCCTTACATAGAAGACCTTGTCTTACATAGCGATCTACCCTGTACAAGTTTGACCAGCCCATCATATATCGACCTGATGTAGTGTTCCAGTCTTTTAGACTAGAGTTCCACCTACAGCCCTGTCACGATAACAGTTCAAATTCTGTTATTGTTCGGCATATTGAGCCACAAAATATTACGATAAAAAATATTATTGAAGACCTTTAAAAGCCACAGAAACTAACTCTAAAGCTTAAAAATTACAGCAATGCTTTGTTCAAAAAGTACGTAATGTTAAATAGGTCAAGGTCAAGGTCAAGGTCAAGTTTATTTATAAAGCACATTTAAAACAACATTGCTGCCCAAAGTGCTGTACACAAAAATACATATATATAAAATACACTATTTAAAAAATAAAAAATAAAGATGCAGAAAAACAAAATACAACACAAACAAATGCCAGCAAAAAGTCCTGCTCAGTTTTGGTTAAAAGACTTCGCAAACAAGTGGGTCTTCAACATAGACTTAAAAATGTCTAAAGACTGTGCTGCCCTAATATTTAAGGGAAGACCATTCCAAAGCGTCGGAGCCGCGGCGGCAAAAGCCCGGTCTCCTCTGGTCAACATTCGTGACCTTAGTACGTCTAACAGAAATTTGTTAGCTGACCTCAATGTTCTGTTCGGAGTATGAACAGACAGAAGCTCAGAAAGGTACAGAGGGCCATCCCATTCAAACACTTAAACACCAACAACAACATTTTAAACTGAATTCTGTGTTTTACAAGGAGCCAATGTAAAGAGGCCAACACAGGGGGTATGTGTTCAAACTTTTTGGTTCCAGTGAGCAGACGCGCTGCAGCGTTCTGTACCAACTGCAGGCATGGATCGAGCTTTGGTCCATCCCACAATACGAGTTACAATAATCCAAGCGGCACGTTATAAAGGCATGAATCACACGCTCCAGATCTGAATGTGGTAAATACGGCTTACTTTTACTCAAAGACGCAGTTGGTAAAAACTTGACTTTACGACTGAACCTATTTGCTTGTCCAACTTAAAAGATCCATCTAGGACCAGGCCAAGGCTCCTGGCTGACTGGTGACAGTAGCCTTTTAGTGGGCCAAGAACAGAAGGATCAGACAAATTTCCAAAAACGACAATTTCCGTTTTAGATTCATTAAGTTAAATATCCCACTAAAACATAAAATACAAGTATTACATTAGAAAAATAGGACCAAAACAATTTTAAATAAATGTACAAATGATAAATATTAAGCTCAAAAATTGAATGTTTGTCTGTCAGTTTTTGAATGACAAGTCGATATAGTTTTTATCGTGAGTTCCACTGCTTATGGTTTGTTTGTTTGTTTGTTTGTTTATTCATGTCACAAAGGAACACATAAAGGGTTTACCTTCGAGAACATACAGACACTCCTTGTTCGGGGGTATTTATTGGGGTAGTTTGGCGAGCTGAAACTCCCTCCCTCTTCGTTGCGCACCCAGGTCCCGCAGTGGCGAGCGTTCCGCGGGGCTTGCGACGGCTGGACCGCTTTGGAAACAGCCGTGACATCTGTAAAGTAAATGACACAACTTTGATCCCAAACACCGCCAAGTGTCCCAACGACGACACCACAGGCCTTTAGTTACCTTTAGTTTTCTGCGCACTGGCAAATCCCTCCTCGATGAAGATGAAGACTATCCACACTGAAACGGAAATGAGAAGTTGGAAGATTTGAGAGATACGGGACAAGCCGCAAAGCTTAGCGGGATTTAAAACATAAACGTATAGTGCATTCAATGGAGGAAGGTTTGAGTGCAAACCAGGGCACGCCACTTCCTCCATCTGCCTTTGTTACTTTTTCAGCCTGACGGAGGAAAACCTTGGCAGTCGGAGGGAGCCACGTCTGTCAACAACTGTCGGCCTGATTCGGTGTAAAAGTCTCCATAGATTGGCGATGTCTGGAGCCAGATTTCTGTTACATAATGCATGAGCCAGGCAGAGCCGCTCGCCTCGGGGCAGGAGCTGGAGCGTGCACTGGAGTGGCGTGTTGACATACGCTGCAATCTGAGGGAAATATTTAACCGCACTTCTGGACAATAGTGTGATTTACTGCCTTAAGACAGTACCTACGTATTTCAATTTGACAAGAATGTAATTTATGCTTAGACATTGAAGGAAAATAATATATGAGGCATGTTTTTCATCTTTTCTGATCATTTCCATTTTGCATCTGGACAATATCTGGACATTTAGTGACGGTCTTAGACATTATGAACAATTTTCCTCATGCGTTAGTGAGGAATAAATGTTTAATAAATGTTTTAGCCTGAGGAAGAAGCCAGACAAAAGTATTGGTATCGCGGCAAAACGTATTGCGATATATTGCAAAACGATACTTTGTTCCAGCCCAAGTTATTAGTAGTGTGCTGAGTTTAAAGCTGCATTACGCAACTTTTTATGTGAGAAAAAAAGTTGATATTTGTGCGTAGTTGACCGTTCTTTGACCCAGAGGCTGTATGAGTGGTCCGCATGGCGCCCCTTTACTTTCCATCGCAGTGCAACGCTTCAGGATTCATTGTTTCTGAAGGTTTTCTGGTGAGAGGCTCCGTCAGCAGAGAAAACCTTCCAAACAATCCATCCTGGAGCGTCCTAGAGACCACCGTGATGGAAAGTAAAGGCGCCATGCGGACCACCGATACAGCCACTGGGTCACTACAAGGTCAAATATGCACAAATATCAACTTTTTTTTCAACATAAAAGTCGCATAATGCAGCTTGAAAGTAAAGCTAAAACACTCTCAAATGCAAACCTTTGACTGCAAAACATCACTAAATCTAACCTTTGAAATACTATTCAGTTTCAACCTTTTTTAGAATCTGAAATCATCCCAAACTTTCCCTGCTAAGTGCCACATAAATAACAAAACATCAGAACTGTAGGTGTGAAAGATGTATTTCTGCAACAACAGCACAGAAACAATGAAATGTGTTATTCTACAGCAGTATGTTTGATGTTCCAGTTGCATGGAGCTGCTGTGTGCGTCTGTGTGCGTCTGTGTGCGTCTGTGTGTGTCTGTGTGTGGCTGGAGCTGACAGGCGCGTCAGCCCAAATCCTCTTGTGTCCAGGCACTGAGCCACGGAGCACGGAGCCACAGTCAGGCATTTGACTTGAAAACATTGGGATTTTGCAGCGTCTCCATCTGCCTGAGCCAGTCAGGCTGGAGCTGTGCTTTCAACACCTCTTCTATACGCAGTTATAGGGCTGGGTACAGCGAAATGATATCAGTCTGGTATGGGAAAAAAGGTTTAGGTACTACTGGTATCGAAATGATGAAAGTATCGAAAGCAGGTACCGGAAATAAATATAGAGATCCAAGTTTTGATGCTGTTGGTCCCGGGACAGCATTAAAGGAAGTGACTTGGTTGTTTCAGCTCAAATTAATGTTTTTTCCCCCCCAATTCTTTATTATTTTTTGCCCAATGTTTATGTATGCCCCAATTTGTTCTCGTTTTCCCAACTTTTTCCTACTTTTGGCACATTTTTCTTTTTAACCATTTTTTCCTTATTTCTACCACAATTTCTCCCAATTTTTCACACATTTCTTGACTTTGGACATGAACCCGATATTGTAAATTTACAGATCTTCCACACATTATTGTTTATGTTTTTTTGGCTCCAAATGACATATATTTTAGTATAGGTATGAAAAAGTATCACTCAGGTATCGGTATCGAAAACCAAATATAGGTAAAGTACTGGTATTTTTTTACGTACCCAGCCCTGGTTATAAGGCTACAGGATTTTGAGGAAAAAAACAAGACAAATTGTGTTGTGCAATGTACATTTAGAATAAAGATTGTGAGTGTGTATTTGAGACATGTCCAGGAGCGTTAAAGCAGTGTTGTCAAAGCAGTCAAGAGATTTCAAGCTAAATTTCACCAATAAGAATCATCCTCAACAAAGTCAAAGCTCGTACTTTGTGAACTGTTACTCGTGTGGCTTTAACATATGAGATCATATAAATGACTAAACACCTGCTTCTAGGATTGGGTACCGTTATATTTCTTTTATGATACCAGTACTTTAACGATACTTGGTTTACGATACCGATACCTCAACATTTTCCGACACCTATACTAAAATATTTGTCATTTAAAACAGTGGTTCCCAATCTTTTTTGTGGATGCCTTGGACCATTCAGTCCTTAAGAGTGTAGCAGTTTATTCGGAGAGAAACCATGTTATGTTCAAAATAAACCAAAAATTGTCCCAAACTGCAAGAATACAGCTTTTTCTCTCAAACTAATGTTCAGTTTCCCCCATTTTTTTCAATCTGAAATAGTTCCCTGTACCGCTGTTTTGGAAACACTGATTTAGAACCATAAAACAGAACATAATGATAACTATTGATTTTAAATGTGTATGTGTCTCTGTCCCTGGACCAACAGCAGAATCAGCAGTTTTTATTGCCATTGTTTGAGAACAGGTTCACAAACTAGGAATTTTTCTCGGTTATGACGTGCAACATAAAACATATAAACAGAATTTAGATAAAAATAAGCTATAGGGGCATGCATAAAGAATATTAAAATAAATAAGATTCAAAATCTAAACTTAGATCTAAAGATATCTTTATTCTTCTTCTCGGTACCTGCTGTCGATTCTTTTCTTTCTTTGATACAAGTCGTACCTAACCTCTTTAATCGTTTAAAGGTAACCGGCCTCACCTGCGCTACATGTTTGTAGAGCTACACTACAGGGTTAGCAGCTTGTTTTATAAGGACAGAATAATAGCAGCCTTTGCGATGGGCTCATGGCAACCATGAAAACGACTATTTTGATTTGATACAATCATACACATATTATGATTTGCCAATTGCACTTTATATATATATATATTTTTATGTTATACCACAAAGTATGATCTCAGTTATAATGTTGCAAAGAGCCCCATGGATAAATAATGCTCGTAAATAGCGCGTGTTTTGATTGATTTTCTATCCCAAAATTCTGAACTCAGCTCCTCGCTCAGACACAGACAGCACTCACCCCCGTACATCCTCCCGGAGACGTTCGCGCGGCTTGAACAAAGAAAACTCGCGCCTCACATCTCACAATTTGGGATCTAGATTCTGAAACTAAGTCCTTGGTTTCGGGCGGGTTCTCCAAATCAACTTTCGATGTCCGCGCCTCCGCTGGCCGTGCTCCCGGCGGGTCCTGCTGCCCAGATGTGAGGCAGAGCGTACCCCATGCTGCTGCTGAGGCTGAGGCTGAGGCTGCTCCTGCGGGTGGAGAAAAGGCAGGGCTGACCTCGTGTTGGAGCCGGGGCTGACAGTGAGTGGAATCCCCCGCGCGTCGCTGCGGAGGAGGGTTTAAAGCAAAGACTGGCTTTGGACGTTTGGCACGGGCGCAGGGGAAAACACCCTCTGCGCATGTGCGTCACTGTTGAAATTGTTTTCTCCTTCACGGGGCGCCATCAGAAATGGATTAGGAGTCATTTAGCTCGATTAGAAAAATGACTGAAGTCGGCGTCCGTCAATTCACTGCGCGTATTTACGCACGAATGTCCAACAAACGCACACACTTCACCAGTGCGTTTGTTGTAAACATAGTTTGTTACTTAAAGTGCATGTGACACATTACACACAATTTTTGCTAAAACATAGTTAACACAATTATATTTAAGATTTAGCTAAACATTTTAACCCAGCTTTCTTTAGTTTGACCTATTTTTGTGATGTTTAGTTTCACTTCCTTCTTGGACACTGACAGGAAGTGACATAAATAAAGGACAACAAATTTAAACTGTTGCCGTGCCAACCATGTTAAGTCAATGGGAAATGAGTCAAACTGCTATTGAACTGTATCTGTGAGTTCCTGTCAACAGCTTAAAAATTCAAATAAAAATAACTTTTCTGCCCAACATGTCTTCATTAATTTGCTGCTTCACTGAAATAAAATAATAATTATTTACTTACAACAGATGTTATTCATCGAAATAAGCCATTAAAACCTGTCATATGTACTTAAGGATTGGTAAGATGGATTTGGGGGAACAGGCCAAAACAGTTACAAGAGCTGAGGTACCCGACTTTATTTTTGCCATCACCAGAGTATGTTGAAAACACAGCAAAAAAAAACAAAAAAAAACGATCTTGTTCACCTATTTTTTTTATTGAATGATGGAGGATAGAGGTAGAATCTATATTAGTACAATTTATTTCGGGGTGTTCCCCACTTTGCCACTTCTCGAAGCTGTACATGGGCGTGAAACATGCGTATAATTAATTTGGCTGAACAATTCAGGTGTGCAGGATTGCAGGGATTATGAGAGCTAGAAATGAGTTTGGGCTAAAACTAAACATTTCACATTTTGAACAGGAAAAATCAGGTACCCCAGCTTAACGTGTTCACAGAGCTTTAATAGAATTGAAAGTCATTCAATTGAGCTCAAATCAAGGCCTTAAATGGCATTACATACATAGCAAATACTTCATTAAAAAATATTGCTACTAAAACTTTTTTAAAAACATTTTTAACACATTTTATTGCTCAGATTTTCTTCTGTAAGCTTTTCGTAAACGTTCCTTTCATTCTTCTGTTTGTTATAATGTTTGCAAATCTTAGGAGTAATGAATGCATACATTTGTTTTGTCTCTGGCATTAAACATATTGTTTATGATACCTGTTATACTGTATCTCACATATTTGCTGGATACTCCCAAGTATAGTATAAGTATTTCAAAATAAGGCTGGCACAATCAGGGATATCTTTTAAATTACTCTCATAAATGGGCCTTTCTATAGCTGACACTTGTTTGCTACTGTTGTTTCTTGAGTAGTTGCATCTCCGTCTTGTGTGTGTTCCTTCGTCTCTTTGTTTTATTACATATGTATTATATACATGTATGATTATTATAAGCTATGTCTGAAGCAGGATTAACAAACACCAGGTCTGCACTGACTGATGTCCACATAATGGGCATTAAAGAGACCGTGTCTTGACTGAAACCGCCTGCGTGCTGCCTGACACTTGTCTTTAATTCACTTGAAAGATTTCCATAGTGGTTGCCATAGAAACCACATCCTGGCAGCCTCTTCTGAAGCGTCACCTGGGAAAGCAGGTGGTTTCAGCAGTCACATTCCTCCACGGCTGATGATCACGTATCAGAGGTTCTTAATGTTGTTTCAGAGAGGATTTAGTCCTGGTTTAGTGCTATTCCTGTTTTTTCTCTCCAGATCTCCTATACTCCGCACTGATAAAAGCAGTAGGATAGATTTTTACATTAAATGTTTTATTCATATTCATTTGATCCATAAAAATATACAGCCTATGCATTGTTGTTTGCACGACTTTCATTTGGTTTGAAACAGAACTTGAAGGTTGAGTCCTAGTTGTAGCTGGATTAGTCCATATGTTCTAGACCAGGGGTGGACAAATCTTTTTTTCAAGGGGCCACACAAGGGGCCCTTTTAAATTGTCCCCCAGGGATAATTAAAGTTATTTGAATCAAATTCAATTGTTAAATGATAAAATGAAAGAGAAAAGTTGGCGTGGAAAATGTAAAAAAAAAAAAGATAGAAATGATGAAAAGAGAATCAAGGGCCTCTCTGGAACAGATCACGTACGCTACAAAAACGAACTGCCCTTTTGTCACGTTTTCATATTATTGTTGTTGTATTATCGTTGCTTTTCTGGTACGTTTCTGTCACTCTTTTATTGCTTCCCTGTCGCTTTTTTTGTCACTTTTTTGTGTTTTTTTGTTGTTGTCATTTTTGTTGTCCTAGCGCTGTCCCCATGTCAAACGTAAACTCACCGTGTAAAACAGTGACTTTATACTTAATAATGCAGGAAAATGAATGGGTGTACAGTATATGGCGACGATATTGTTTTTGCAAGAAATATTATTATTCTTTCTTTCTTTCTTCTGCTCTTTGAGCAGGAATTTGACCCCCTGAACATAGTCGAAAACTTTGCCCAAAATTCAGGTCCGGTGAAAAATTAATTTAAATGTGTGTTTCATATTGGGGAAATAAAAAATGGCGCGACAGCGCCACCTACAAAAGTGAAAATACATTGCGCCTATGGGGGAGGGGCCAACGTCAACTTTGTCGTAGAGCGACGGGATTCGGTACAGACATTCGTCATGTGACGACAAACAAAAAATATTCGCAAGAGATACAGGCTGAGGCACTCTGAATTTGCAGATAAAAAGTTTAATAGCGTGACCAACGAGTTTCGACTCAATGAGTCTTCATCAGGGTGACTCACTTAATGGATGACGTCACAGTCCTGGTTAGCGATTAGAATTTTAATGGCCGCCCTAAGCAGGCATGTGATTGTCCTCATTAGCGCGCATGAAATGATGAAATGAGCCACTTTCATTTGGCCAGAGGTCAGGACGACTTCTGACTGTCTCCCACACAGGGGGTTAAGCTGCTGTTCTGGGAAAGGGGGAAGCTCATGATGACTGGCAGGGAGAAGGGGTATTTATTTATCTATGTTAAGAAAAGCAACTCAATAATGTAAACACACATACTGTAACACTTTTTTGTTGTTTCTTTTATTTATTTTTGATTCAAAATCAACTCCAGCTCAATATTTATAACCCCCCCCCCCCCCCCCTCGTCGCCATGACGCTCCGGCAGCAATACACATTGTTTACGTGTGTTGTTAACGCCGTAGTAGCGGAGGTTCTTGCTATTCCGCACTGTTTTACCACCTGGAAGTCACTGCTGCGTTAAAAACTGCTCCAATACCTCACATGATAGACATGGCAAACGTAGGAACAATGGGATACAGTTTTTTATGTTACAGAAATGGACACAGCATCAAGGAGCGCAAGTCTCACTCTGACCTGTCAAAACATGTTGGAAACGTTTGTGTACATTGAACCTCTCGTAACAATGTAGTGTTTACGAAACACGCACTTTATTACTTTGTCATTTTGCTAAATGCAATGTAATGACAACACACTAAAACGCATGTGAAGAAAGTTACTTTTGCCAGTACAACGCTGTTTTCACCAGCTGGAGGCTTGTAGAGCCAAGTCCTGGACCCACAGCAGAAAGTCTCGTAACTTTCCAAAGACTTGTGGCTTTTAAACTCCAGCATCGTGTAGTAACTTACACCAAATACAAGGTAGTTTACTGTGTCCATGTTTGTGCACGGAGGTAAATGGTCCAGGTCTCCGCTGCAGGGAGCTCGTGTGTTGATGTTTGGAATGTCCGCAAGCTTCTCCAAATACCGCTGTTTTACTCTTGGTATGAGCTTGTTCCTGTAAGGTCCCTTTTCTTTCGCCTTATCTCTTTGCATTGTTTTACTGTCTTCCTTTTCTTTGTCGTATTCGTAGATCCGTCTCTGTCTCCCCCCCAAATCACGTGACTCCTCATTCTCAATACAAACTCTGTCCTACGTTACCACTGTAGATATCTCTCCCCCTGCCCTCTCTCTGCCTTGTATCGCAGTGCATCACAATCATCTACTAGTTAGTATCACAGCCCTCAGAATAAAAGTAGGATTATACTATGTATTGTACCAAAACATGTAGCAGCAGCAGCTCACAGCTCTGACTGACAGCAGCTTCCTGTGACTGTCCTTCCACTTCCTGTCCTTTATGTGGAGGGGGAGGGGCTGGGGTGTGAGGAGGAGAGTGGGTGCCATTTTAATATATAAATACTATATTCTTAACAAATGCTAAAGAAAATCTGTCCATATTTCATTTCATAAGATTTGCAAACATTCAATCAAACGTGAAATGGGGGGACTTTGATATTCAAAATCAAATTGGACACAAAAGCAAAAGATTATGGAACATTTCTATCAGAACTGCAGCTGAATTAGTTTGAGACCAGAGTTTTTGTGTTTTTGATGAATGTCTGCAGGAAAACTAGTTGAGCTGGAGTGTATTTTCTACAAATTTTGATTTAATGCCAGATTGAAGCCAATTGAAAGCTTTAAAGGCCTTCTTCAAAGAAGGTACTTGAGTCATCTTCTGTACTTGGTAGTTGAGGTCTCCAAACGTTTTGCCTCTCATCCAAAAGGCTTCGTCAGTGAACAAGATTACACTCAGCACACATCGTAGATAAACACCAGTTGGGAGGAGTTGGGGTTGGCCCGGCTCCTCCCCTCTAATCACAGCTACTCTCACCTGTGGGTAAACACCTTTGAAGTAGAGCGTCTGTAACGACCTGCTCCCCCCAGTATCGGTCAGTCCTGTCCTATTCATAGATGATCACTTTAAAGGCCTTCATGCCCATTCATGTGCATAATTCATTTAATGTTTTTAATGCCACCTTGTATTCATTAATCCCCTCGAGACGCACCATCTCTTTTTCAAGACGGTTCTGTAGAACTTCACACTGAGTCTGAGGCTGCACTTATTTGTGTGATGGTAAGGGATGGAATTTTCCACAGATCTGAACTTTTAATGAATGGTCAGAATGAATTCATGATTCGCCATGAGAAGCCCTCCCAGGGGTCACTGTGGAGGAGGAGCCATAACAACGATGAGCAGAACAAGACATGGATCCTCTTCCCCAAATGTGTTCTGATCCTGTCCGCTGGCAAACTCTTCCTCACGCTGATGATGTAGGCCACATGTCACTATTTAAAGTTTCATTTTTGCACTGCTGATGAAGAGCGCCCCCTGTTGCTTTTTATAACGGCCTAGAGACATGTGTTATTATAGCCTGTACAACAATCACTGTAGTAGCAGACTGCAACACAAACAAGCAGAAATAATTCAAAGTGTCCACAAAACTTTGATTTGTGACTTGCCATCTTTGTTGTCCCTTTGGAGAGGCGCTCTCCCCCGCTGCCCCGTACCATATGGCCAATCACAGGCAGGGCTCCTGGGACAGATGGGAAATGGTGATGACCCTTACTCAAATCAGGGTTAAGCCTGGGAAGACCATCAGAAGATTAGTCTGCTGCTTCATCAATTGAAGAAAAGGGCCGGGAGAGTGAGCTGATGAGGGAGTTACTTTCAATTAGAGCAGACAGAGATACTGGACATATGTCCAAGGACACCCTTCGCCTGATTAGGACAATAATGACAACATTAACATTTCAAGGACCCGGGTCTAGTTTCTGCAAAGTCAGATGAAGAATCACATGGATCTTAGTCAGACTTGGAGCAGTGAGAAGATAAGCTGAAGGCCCAGCGCTGGAACAGAACAGTGGAGGCTCAGAGGAGGAAGATCAGTCCATCACGGCTGACCAACAGTGAGAGGGAGGATCTGTCATCAAAAGCAGGAGGCCCTAGCAGGTGGCTAGGGCATCTGTTCCGGATGCCTCCTGGCCGCCTCCCTCGGGATTTGTTCCAGGCATGTCCTATTGGGACGAGGCCTCGTGGAAGGCCCAGGACACGCTGGTGGGACTATGTCTCCGAGCTGGCCTGGTGTCGTCTCGGGGTTCCCCAGAACAGCTGGAGGAGGTGTGCGTGGATGGGCATCTCTGCTCAGACTGCTGCCCCCGCCACCCGGCCCCGGATAAAGCAGAAGAAAATGGATGGATGGATGGATGGATGGATGGATGGATGGATGGATGGATGGATGGATGGATGGATGGATGGATGGATGGATGGATGGATGGATAGATGGATGGATAGATGGATGGATGGATAGATGCAGTTTGTCAGCAGCGATGATGACCTACAGCAGCGTTCATTTATACACCAAGACATATACACCAAGTACCCCTTGCCTAAGGCTGGGAACAGAAGACAGAATAATGGGTGGAAGATCTTCAAATTTACAGGGTTCATCTCCAATGTCAAGAAAATGTGTGAAAAATTGGGAATAATTTGGGAAATAATTGGGTAAAATTGTAGCAAAAAACAAGGGAAAAAATGGGGGGGAAATTGGGAAAAGGAAAAAATGGTTTATTGCAAAATGGGGCAACCCTACCCTGTCAATATTTTTACAAAGTGATCGACTAAACTCAGATTGTTTAGTGTTTAGTTGAGCTTTATGTTCAAAATGATGCCAAAATACAGTCACATTCAAACTTTTCACTGAAAAACATCATTGCAAAGACTCGCCCGGAAGGCGACTGGTGCGTAGAGAAGAGTGAGACCGTGTACGGGAGCTTTTTTCTTTTGTTCATGAAAAACATCATAGAACTTAAGTTTTCTTAACGTAACATGGAACATCTATTAATACGAAATCATCCCAAGTCCAATGATTATTTTCTTTTCTTTGTTTTGAAGGATGTTTGGCCCCAAGGCTTTTTTGAAGTGAAACAGGACGAAGAGTGGGACAGAGTGAGCAAAGGATCAGAGCACTCCAACTCACGACTCAAGACCATCTGCACCGGTTTTATTTTAGTATCAGAAATCTTTTAAATAGCCGTGTGCATTTTCTGAAGCCACAGAGCATAAATCCACATCAGTATCTCATCTCCTCCGGTCAAATGAATACTAAGCACAATGATGAACAAACCTAAATCTGATTCTGAAACGCGTGCAGAAGCTGGAGGTGTGCCCCCTGTGACCGCGCAGCAGACGCTTTGGTCACATTTGACCCATAAACTTATACCAGAAAAGCTGCGACGGGGCTTTAGTCCGCGAGTCAGGAGGAGAAATCTTCTTAGCCCTCCTGATCTGAGGATATGGCAGCCAGCCGTGCGGAGGATGAGCCCAATGCCACTTACGCGCCCTGAAAGATTAGGCAAATATGGAATAATCATGTTAAAATACCCTGAAGAAGAGGAGGTGCAGGCTGAAGATAATGGGGTAAAACAGGTTTAGGTTTGACAGGGTTCAAATCGATTAAAGATCGGCACCTACAGCTAGAGGTCAACAATAATAATAAAGATGCAAAGCCAAAACTGGGGAGAGTGGGGGAAGTCGCTCCCTTTACTGGGTAAGTGAAAGCCAAAGTCAAAGTGGGATTATTTTCTGGCCAATTTACCAATTGTTTTGTCTGGCGAGTTCAAATCATGTAAAGATCAAATCTATAATGTTATGAAAAGGAAAGGTTTTATTTTTAAAATACTGTATAATACTGTATAAAAAAAAGTGAATATTTGTGCGTGACCTTTTAGTGAAGTGTCTGGGTGGTTAGCTCAGCACCTTTACTTTTATTTCAGGTTTTGGGGGTTTCTGGTAGGTGTTTCTTGAATAGAATGTGTACATAAGACGATTCAATCAGTAGTGAAAATCTTGGAGTGTCTTAGAGGCCAGTGGGATGGTAAAGGTGCTATACGTTGCTCTTGACAAGCAACGTTATGGATTTCTGGAAAGAAGTGCGCTCCCTTAACTGCAACAAGACAACTTTGCCCTGTACTGTGTATGGCATTTCTGGTCCAGATAATATAGTAGAGCACTGGAAACAGCATTACGCTGCCCTCTTCAACTGTATTCACACTGAACAATTTAATGTAGAGGCTACTGATATGAATGAATGTATGAGTGTCACGGCTCATGATGTGTATCAAGCCATAGAAAAGCTGTCAGACAATAAAACCTGGGGGCTGATGGTATATATGCTGAACATCTGAAAAATGCCATATTAGACTATCTCCCCTTCTGGCAATTTGCTTCACCAGCTGTATGACCCATGGTATTCTGCCTGATGCACTCCTTTCTATCACCCTGGTCCCAGTCATAAAGGACAAAGCGGGTAGAATGGGAAGCTCGGACAACTATACCCCCTTGCCAACATTGTATCAAAGGTCCTGGAGAGAGTACTGTTGTGTAGATTACAGGATGTGATATACTCTGCAGATAACCAGTTTGGTTTCAAGGCAAAGCACAGACTTATGTATATTTGCTTTAAAGGAAATGATCAGAAAGTATAGGGGTAAAAACTCATCTATGCTCATATGTTTTATTGATGCATCCAAGGCATTTGACCGTGTTAACCACCTAAAGCTGTTTATCAAAATGCGTCAGCGAGGAGTGCCTAAGTATATATTGAGAATCTTAGCCTACTGGTACTTCCACCAGGTGATGCAGGTGAGGTGGGGCAGTAGTGTGTCGGCTCCGTTTGGTGTTACCAATGGAGTGAGACAAGGTGGAATCCTTTCTCCTGTACTGTTTAGTCTGTATATGGATGAATTGTCGCAGCAGTTGAATGTGTGTAGGACTGGCTGTATGATTGGGTCTACCCTTGTAAACCATCTCATGTATGCTGATGATGTTGTTGTATTTAGTCCGAGCAGTGCTGGTATGCAGGAACTTTTACACGTGTGTTCCAAATATGGTGTGGATTATGACATCATCAAATATAATGTAAACAAGAGTGTCATAATGATTTGCAGAACAAGAGATGATAAGGTTTTGAATTTTCCTCCATTTAATTTGTGTGGGAATAATCTGACCTTGTGTAGAAAATATAAATATTTGGGACATTTTATCACTGATGATTTGGCAGATGATGATGACGTGCTCCGACAGTGCCGTATGATGTATGTGCAGGCTAACATGCTTGTGCGCAGGTTTGGTGCGTGTACAAATGAAGTGAAAAGGACACTTTTTAATGCCTATTGTACTCCACTATATACAGCACACCTGTGGTCAAATTATAAACGTTCGAGCATACGAAAACTTAACGTGGCATATAATGACTGTCTATGAATTTTGTTCAAAAAACCTCGATGGGAAAGTGCCAGCCACTTATTTGTTTCTGCTGGCATTAGAACTTTTCATGCTGTTTTAAGAAACTTAATGTACAGATTTATTTGTCGGCTCAACGTCTGTAACAATATGATTATCATGAGCTTGACCAACTGCAAAGTCAGTTTCACACGCTACCAGTCTGAACTGTGGCGACACTGGTACAGTTGTCTGCTCTAAACTATTGTGTGTTATTGTTGTTTGTTGTGTGTTTGTTTTTTGTTTTTTTAACTGGACCTCGTGTCTGCAATAAAGATTTGATATGATATATATACTAACCACCCAAACAGCCCCTGGCTGTCAAATACGCATGTATATATATATATATATATATATATATATATATATATATATATATATATAATTTTATATTATATATATATATATACACTCACCTAAAGGATTATTAGGAACACCATACTAATACTGTGTTTGACCCCCTTTCGCCTTCAGAACTGCCGTAATTCTACGTGGCATTGATTCAACAAGGTGCTGAAAGTATTCTTTAGTAATGTTGGCCCATATTGATAGGATAGCATCTTGCAGTTGATGGAGATTTGTGGGATGCACATCCAGGGCACGAAGCTCCCGTTCCACCACATCCCAAAGATGCTCTATTGGGTTGAGATCTGGTGACTGTGGGGGCCATTGTAGTACAGTGAACTCATTGTCATGTTCAAGAAACCAATTTGAAATGATTCGAGCTTTGTGACATGGTGCATTATCCTGCTGGAAGTAGCCATCAGAGGATGGGTACATGGTGGTCATAAAGGGATGGACATGGTCAGAAACAATGCTCAGGTAGTCCGTGGCATTTAAACGATGCCCAATTGGCACTAAGGGGCCTAAAGTGTGCCAAGAAAACATCCCCCACACCATTACACCACCACCACCAGCCTGCACAGTGGTAACAAGGCATGATGGATCCATGTTCTCATTCTGTACGCCAAATTCTGACTCTACCATCTGAATGTCTCAACAGAAATCGAGACTCATCAGACCAGGCAACATTTTTCCAGTCTTCAACTGTCCAATTTTGGTGAGCTCGTGCAAATTGTAGCCTCTTTTTCCTATTTGTAGTGGAGATGAGTGGTACCCGGTGGGGTCTTCTGCTGTTGTAGTCCATCCGCCTCAAGGTTGTGCGTGTTGTGGCTTCACAAATGCTTTGCTCCATACCTCGGTTGTAACTTGTGGTTATTTCAGTCAAAGTTGCTCTTCTATCAGCTTGAATCAGTCGGCCCATTCTCCTCTGACCTCTAGCATCAACAAGGCATTTTCGCCCACAGGACTGCCGCATACTGGATGTTTTTCCTTTTTCACACCATTCTTTGTAAACCCTAGAAATGGTTGTGCGTGAAAATCCCAGTAACTGAGCAGATTGTGAAATACTCAGACCGGCCCGTCCGGCACCAACAACCATGCCACGCTCAAAATGGCTTAAATCACCTTTCTTTCACATTCTGACATTCAGTTTGGAGTTCAGGAGATTGTCTTGACCAGGACCACACCCCTAAATGCATTGAAGCAACTGCCATGTGATTGGTTGATTAGATAATTGCATTAATGTGAAATTGAACAGGCGTTCCTAATAATCCTTTAGGTGAGTGTATATATATATATATATATTATATTATATATATATTTTTTCTTTTTTTACATAAAAAGTTGTATAGTGCACCTTTAAGTAAATCAGTAAGTGCTTTATTTGTCATTGTAAAAGTGTACAATGACAAAAAACAAAATAGTATTCAGGTGTTAGTCCTGAGCCGCTGCGACTGAGCCGCACTGCCACTGTGTGTCAACCTGACCAGCATGTTTTTGGAGGTCGGGGAAACTGTAGGACTCAGAGGAAACCTGGCTGGCTGCCCTCAGTCTCCTCTGAAACGGTGCAGCACCTCCTGGGTTTGTCCCTGTTTCAGAGCGTGGTGTCCTGCACTGGTCAGCTCCTCCTCCTCCTTCTTCTTCCTCATGCGCAGCTCCCTCCGCTCCACAATAGTCTTTCACCATCTTCTCTTTGTTTGTCCCTGTTTTGTTTCCTGTAGCTCCTCTTGTGACGCCTCCTCTGTGCTGCAGCTGTGGGGGCTCTCGGTGCCAGAATCTTTCAGAAGAAGACATTTGTAGGTTTAAATGGGTTTAGCTGATGAGCTAGCTGTTTACTTTTAAAAAGCTGCTTTCTTCAGGACCATTACGGACTCTCTGCAGTTAAAAAAAAAATCCACCGATCCCCACAAACACACGGCAAAGACGTACAAAAGTATCCAGTAAAACAGTGTGAAACACAGAAACCACAAATGCAGTACGCAGAAAAAGGCACAAAAAAAATGCAGCTGTACCGAGAGAGAGGGAGGCTGATGACTGTGTACACCACCCATTATACAGTATTTTGAAATTAAAACCGTTTTATTTCATGTACGATTTTACATTTGATATGGTACATGATTTGAACTCATCAGACAACTTTTCTGTTTGTTAAATTGGCCAGAAAACACATTAGCCTCACTTTTTATGTGTCGCTTCTCAAAGTCAATTTATGGCCTGATCTCTAAAATGATTGTTACAAAATAACCAAATAAAAATTTTGTACATTTTTTTAACAATGAATGAAAAATCCATTACAATTCGATTGTTTTTGCATCAATTGCACCAATTAAATATTATATTATTTGGGAGAGTTTTTTTAGGCGCAAAATTGCATCAAATCAAATCAAACTTTATTTATAAAGCGCTTTTCATACAAAATGTAACACAAAGTGCTTTACAGTGCTAAAAAAAAACATTAAAATCGTCCCCACCAGCAAATATACATAAATAACAACAACCCCCACCTCCCCCCACCCGCACACACAGACACACAGACACATATACATACAGACAGCCCAGCTGTTAAAAGTCTTAAATAAAAATGAACATAAAGTTGGGGGACATAAGGCTGAGTACAGATGGACCGAAAGAGGAAACACCATCCAAGGAGCCGTCTGCACCAGGAGCAGCCCATCGGCCACAGCCACAGAGCGCCAACACAGGGCGCCCGGAGGAGGTGTAGGATAGACGTCCAACCTCCATCCAGGCACCCACAGGAGAGCGCCCGCACGGCCACAGCCAACCAGCACTCCCGGGGCAGAGGGCTCCCTCAGAGGAACCAGTGGGAGAACATAAAAAGTAAAAGATACATTAAAAACAGCTAAAACTCGGCTAAAAGTGTGAAATAGCACAAGATAAAAAAGAGTAAAACTAAAGAAATAATTGTATAGAACTAAAACAGAAAAATAAAGTTAATATAAATAAATATTAGTTAAAAGCTAAACTAAAAAGGTGGGTCTTGAGCCCGCTCTTAAAAACATGAACGTTCTCTGCAGTCCTGAGCTCCTCCTCAGGTCGTTCCAGAGGCGAGGGCCGTGAGCCGTGAGTCTTTCTGTTGACTTTAGGAATAACTAGGAGACGCCTGCCGGAGGAGCGAAGGGGCCGTGAAGGCTCATAAGGTAAAAGCAGTTCTGAAAGATAAGACGGACCAAGACCATTAAGACATTTAAAAACCATTAAAAGAACTTTAAAATCGATCCTGAAACACACGGGGAGCCAATGCAGCGACTCTAAAACTGGTGTAATGTGGTCCCGCCTCCTGGTCTTCGTCAGGACACGAGCTGATTGCATAATCTGCAATGCATTAAAAGAAAAATATATGATTTGTTTTTGTATAATGCTAATGAGTCGGGGTGGGTACCGTTGCATTTTTTCGATTCCAGTACTTTAACAATACTTGGTTTTCGATACCGATACGATTTTTTCCGAAATATTTGTCAACAATAATAATACAAAACAATAATATTTACAATATATTCAAATTTGCTAATTCAGGTTCATCTCCAATGTCAAAGATTAAATAATGGCAAATAAACAGGGAGTAATTTGAAAGAAAATAGGGAGAACTTGGGTGAAATTGTGGCAAAAATAAGAAAAAAAATGGTGTGTCAAATTTACAAAAATAATAATAATAAAAAGAGGGAATCATTCTGGAGAAATGGGGAGAAAATAAGGAAAATATTAGAAAAGAAAAAAATTGGCAAAAATGTGAGAAAAAATTGGGGGAAATGGGGAAAACATTCAGGAAATGGGGAGAAATCATTTATTTGAGCTGAAACAACCAAGTCACTTCCTTTAATGCTGTCCCTGGAACAACAGCATCAAAACTGTGAATCTATATCTATATCATACAGTTTACCCCACTCTCCTCTTTACTTTAAAGACACAATACTGCAGTCTCTTCCAAGAAGTTGTGAGTTCAACATCTGTTTTGACAGCGCTCTGGCTTTGAGACGGTTCCCTCCCTTTCCTCTTCTTTTTTTTTGTATTTAATCAAATAAAACCAAGCTGGTCTTCGCAATCAAACGGCTAAGCACTAGGAGGGGGCTTTAGAAACATAATTAAAGGGCACAGCAGGCCGCCCGCAGCACAAAGTGTCAGGAAGTGAGAGCGCGCTTGTTTTTAACATCAGCAGCAGCAGACAAGTGAGGGGCTGGACAGACAAACCATCACACAGGATTATCAGTGTCCACGTGTCCTTCCCATGTCCACGCTCCACAACATACTGTAGGCAACGACAAGACAAAAGAGAGAAAAGTTTGACATAAAATGGCATGTTCTAAAGTTGTGTAGTTCTAGTTTTGCTTCGAGAGACAGTTTTATTAAAGCTTGAGAAAGCTCTTTTGGCTTAGTCTTTGTTTAGAACTAATTGAATCTTGTCTTTTCAGACAGTTTAGTCCAAATATAGGTTGCCTGTCATGATCTGGTTGAGATCTGGTCTTGTCTGGTAGATATGGGGTACTATAGAGAACCAGTGTTCCGGGGAAATGGGCTGTCTCTTTGAAAAGTGAGGATTACTAGTTAGGATGTGTGTTTATTGCCACATGACTCGTATGCGGATTTTAGTTGTTATAGCAGATGCAAAAGCCTTGTCGCAGGCTCTGGTGGATTCAAAGATGTTTATTTGTCAAACCATTTGTGAATGATTTGAAATTGAAATTCTCTTGCAGAGAAAGTAGAGACCAGTGATGTAGTGTGCATGGTCCAGGAGAGGTTCTCTGTGATGTGCACACCCAGGAGCTTAGTGCTGGTCACCCTCTCCAATGCAGCACCGTTGATTGTTAGAGGAGCATGCTGGACCTGCACTCTTCGAACGTCCACAACAATCTCTTTTGTCTTCTCCACATTTAGAGATTGTTCTGTGTGCACCACATGGCCAGACTGCTCACCTCACTCCTGTAGTTTGACTCGTCTCTGTTGTTGATGAGACCCACCACTGTTGTGTCGTCTGCAAACTTGATGAAGAGGTTTGAGTCGTACTTTGGAGCGCAGTCATGGGTCAGCAGTGTGAACAGGAGGGGCTCAGCACACAGCCTTGGGGAGCCCACGTGTTCAGTGTGATGGTTCTGGAGGACTTTCCGCCCACACATACAGTACAGCCCGTGGTCTCCCCGTCAGAAAGTCCAGCAGCCAGTTGCACAGTGATGTGTTGATCCCCAGGTGGAGCAGTTTGTGTATTAGTTGCCGTGGGATTATAGTGTTGAATGCTGAGCTAAAGTCTAAAAACAGCATTCTAACGTAAGAGTCCTTTGTTTCAAGGTGAGTGAGGGCTGAATGAAGCACAGTGGAGATGGCATCTTCAGTTGAGCGATTGGACCGATAAGCAAACTGGTATGGGTCCAGGGTGGGAGGGAGAACAGACTTGATGTGTTCCATGACGAGCCGCTCGAAGCACTTCATAAGAATTGGAGTGAGTGCTACTGGGCAGTAGTCATTAAAGCAGGAGGGTGGTGACTTCTTTGGCACCGGAATGATGGTGGTCACTTTGAGGCACGTTGGGACCACAGCCTGCTGCAGAGATGTGTTAAAAATGTCAATGAAGACTTCAGTGAGTTCATCAGCGCAACCTTTCAGTACACGACCTGGTATGTTGTAGGGCTGAAACAACTAATCGATTAATCGACGAGTAATCGATTATTGAAATAGTCGACAACTATTTTAGTAATCGATTAATCGTTTTCTGGTTCACACAGACTCAAATAGAGCAAAAATGACATGATAAAAAAACAACTTTTTTATAGTTAGGGTTTGTAGTGTTTCGTCTGTGTCTCATCCAGTCAGAAGCAGAATTAGCGCTAAGAGCCTCCAACAAACATTCACTTTGAGTTTACTCCATCAATATGTCCTCAAGCTGCGCCACTTTAGCTTTATGTGATAAAAAAAAAGAAAAAACACAATTTTCCTACACCATTCACAGCCAAGCGATTAATCGATTAATCGTAAAAATGATCGATAGATTAATCGATTTACAAAATAATCGTTAGTTGCAGCCCTAGTATGTTGTCTGGACCCGGTGCTTTGCGAACGTTTGTGACAAAAAACATGCTGGAAAAGCAACAATAACACAATAAAAAGCATGACTAAAGAGCGATGAAAAATCAACAAAAATCCACAAGAGTCACGAAAGAGCGACAAAAATGTGATGAAAATATAGCCTGGTTGGACCAGAATGATTCCCCTCTGTATTTTTGTATACAGCGGGGGATCAGTTTGGTCACCCTGCCCCCGCTGGATGTATCTGCAAATCAATCCGTTCACGTGCAATCAGATTTGTTTATTTGCCGTGACGAGTTGTTAGCGAGTAGCGTCACTCACGGGACGCGGAAGTCTCCTCAATAACAATCTACGAACGGCGCATGAAAGAGAGAAAGCGAGTCTCCAATCGGCGGTAAATGACCAAAAACACATCGACAGTAGGTGAGTTTTGTGATTCATAATCCTGCGCAAATATTAACGCAAAACCGCTAATAACACCACATCAACGTCAGACGCCCGCCCTTCGCTGATTGGTTTACTCCACTTCCAGTTTGCTTGCGTATGAACCGCTGTGGGAAATGGATTTGATGCAGCGGTGACCAGACTCACTCGCTGGTAAAAAACTACGGAAACACGACAAAAATGCTTTAAAGATGCGACAAAAACGTTACAATCAGTTTTGTAGGTCTTAGCTTTCAAATGAGGCGTCACACTGGTCTATAGTCTGTAAGTTCCAGTCGAGGAGCTTTTACATTTAGGTAAAGCTGAACTGGAGTAAAAAGTGCTCGGTTCATGTGAGGGTTAAAAGGTTAACATAGCAGATGGCCCAGCCCTACTTGTCACTTCCTTACTAGAGGCTAGAATCTGACAGCCACCAATATGGTTATTCTCAGAGGTGGGTAGTACTCAGTTACATCAAGCACATGTACTTGAGTATCTTTTTGAAGAAATTGTAGGTTTTTTCACATCTTATGAAATAAATAAAATGAACAAAGGGGCATGTTACAGTGGGGGGAAAAGTATTTAGTCAGCCAACAATTGTGCAAGTTCTCCCACTTAAAAAGATGAGAGGCCTGTAATTTTCATCATAGGTAAACCTCAAGTATGAGAGACAAAATGAGAAAAAAAATCCAGAAAATCACATTGTCTGATTTTTAATGAATTCATTTGCAAATTATGGTGGAAAATAAGTATTTGGTCAATAACAAAAGTTCATCTCAATACTTTGTTATATACCCTTTGTTGGCAATGACAGAGGTCAAACGTTTACTGTAAGTCTTCACAAGGTTTTCACACACTGTTGCTGGTATTTTGGCCCATTCCTCCATGCAGATCTCCTCTAGCGCAGTGATGTTTTGGGGCAGGCGCTGGGCAACGCGGACTTTCAACTCCCTCCAAAGATTTTCTATGGGGTTGAGACCTGGAGACTGGCTAGGCCACTCCAGGACCTTGAAATGCTTCTTACGAAGCCACTCCTTTGTTGCCCGGGCGGTGTGTTTGGGATCATTGTCATGCTGAAAGACCCAGCCACGTTTAATTTTCAATGTGGCTACAAGTGGTATTGGGAGAGCTTTCACTATCTTGTTATATTTCTTTTGGGTACATCTAATTTAATTTGAAATTTATCACAGAAATAAACATGTTGTAAAACATTTCCTTCCTCATCCATGAAGTGGGCTGCAATAGCCCAGACACCTTTAGAGAACCATTCTGAAATAACTATTAACCAATATACCTATTATTGCACACTGGTGTATTGTGTGGTGTGAAATTGCGTTTGGATATAAGTTTCCAATACAGAAGGGCCTGTTGGTGGAAATCTGAAAGTTCCATAGGAAGCTTTTTAAGATCAAAATCAAATTTGAGAAGAAAACTGATCCCGCCTACTTTTTCAAAAATTACATTGGGTATGTAAGGCCATAAAGAATTTTGATTTTGTGCATAGTTTTTCAACCAACTAATTTTCAACATCCCGTTCATAAAATCCAAATCTATTGCATTACCACCTCCATCCTCGTTCTAATGAAATCCTGCTTGGCTGTATAATGACATTTATTCCGCCATATGAAATCAAAGTTTAGTTTGTTGATAGTTTTAACTGGATATATTAATCTGGATATATTTGGGGAATATACTGCATGTACTGTATTTGTCCACTGAGCGGCGCTAAAGGCACTTCTCACACATTCTCTCAGTCTGATGCTAGCCATGATAAAAGCTCACTGTTTTGGATTCTAATGGTGGAGCCATGCGTTTTCTAAGCGTGTTGGCCTCAAATAAAACAAACGCGCCATGTCAGACAGGGGCAGGGAGTTACCGCCGTGGATGTCCAAGAAGGAAAAGGAGAAAGAAAGAGTGAAAGGGCCGCTGAAGTCCAGGAGGAAGCCCAAAATAGCACGGTTAGCTAGCTTTGAAATGACGAGCCAGTCTTTTTTGCTTTGTTTTAGTTTTTAACTTTGAACTTTCAAATGCGTCATTAACAAGTTTGTGTGGACATGTTTTCAGGTCTGTTTTCTATTGTATGAACGAGAAGGAGCTGGTTGAAGCTGCGGTTTCGTACCTCACCAACTGCGCACGTGGAGCTCTGCAGAGCGAACACAAGGTGGCGCACTTTCTTTCATTTAAAGCGGGGGAAACAAGTAAACGCACAACCTAAATGTTGAATAATTTGATCATAATTTTGGTAATTTAGGAATAAAGATTGTTTTTAGTGAAAAGCGCCAGATTAAACATCCCAGGTTTATTATTTATTATTATAATTCAGCTCTTTAGGCTAATGTAGCAATAATTTGGAAGGAAAACACAACAAATTCTTATGAGTCACAGATTATTATGGGTCTCATATCTATGGTCTCAACGCCATACCAGTGGAAAAACACTTCTCTAAACTTTGTGAATGAAAGTAAATACCACTCCTGGGCGTTATGACAATGCCATAATTTGGTTGAAAGTTTTTTTTTAAAGTTGATTTTGCATGATATATCTGCTTCTTTGGATCTTAATGTACACATCACACAATTCCTGACATTGAAGATGAACCCGATATTGTAAATTTGACTATATTCTAAACATTATATTCTAACTGTTTTCTGGTTCTTGATGACAAATATTTTAGTATAGGTATCGTTCAGGTATTGGT
Source organism: Neogobius melanostomus (assembly GCA_007210695.1). NCBI lineage: Eukaryota > Metazoa > Chordata > Actinopteri > Gobiiformes > Gobiidae > Neogobius > Neogobius melanostomus. The sequence continues at coordinate 1,009,116 of VHKM01000834.1, forward strand.
ATCCAAAACCAAGTATCGTTAAAGTACTGGTATCGACTTGACAGTTTTACTTTTATATACAGTGGGAAGAAAAAGTAAGTACACCATTTGGAAGTTCTCACGTTTCTGCCTAAATTGGTCACTAAATGTGGTTTGATCTTCAAAAGGTTCAGTCCACAGTATATTTTTCCAGTAGTGCAGTGGAGCATCCAAGTGATCTTTCGCAAACCAAAGTTAAATATTTTGGGAGGAACACACAACGTCATGTGTGGAGGAAAAATGGAACGGCACACCAACATCAAAACCCTCTCCTCACTGTGAAGTCTGGAGCAGGAGAATCAGGATGTGGGGCTGTTTTGTTGCCTCAGGGCCTCGACAATGTGCCGTCATCAATAGAAAAATGAATTCACAAGTTTATCAAGATATTTGCAGAAAAACCTGAGACATTCACAACAGCATGTGAATAAATAAGAAAACCTTGTATTAAATAGCTGGCTGACCCTTCTTTTGTAGCAATAACTGCTTCTCTGTAGTTACAGATTAGACGCTCACAACGATCAGGATGAGTCTTGACCATTCCTCTTTACAAAACTGCTGCAGTTCAGTGAGATTCAGGCGGTGTACTTACTTATTCCTCTCTCCTGTGATTGTTTACATGTTATGGCCAATAAAATATGATCAAATGTAAATGTTTGGGTGGTATTAGTTTAAGCAGACACTGTTTAATCATTCCTGTGATTTTGATGAAGATCAAACCACATTTAGTGACTAATTTAGGCAGAAATCGGTGTATTTCTTCCCATTGTAAGTATAATTGAAGCACTTTCTTTTACTGCCAAGTATTGACTAAATTCAATGCCCACTTTTCTTCACAGACTGAGCCCAGACCTGCAGAGATGGTGGAGGAGGCGAGGACGTCCCACCCAGCGGCAGAGGCTTCGTCTGGGGAGTGTTCAGACAGCGCCGATGCCCAGGACAGGAGCTACGTGTCGGAGTCAGACTTGGACATAACGGAGGTGGAAACTTTGCCGTACATGGAGAACGAGGAGGCAGAGGGAGGCGACCAAGTCAGAGAGGCTCGGGACAATCAGGAAGAGAGGCGGGATGTGAACAAAGATGGCAGCTCACAAGGTCTAGCCGCATCACGAGGGAATGAAGACGATGCCCTACGACTGGTGCGGGAAATCTTTTCACTTGAGTTTTTACTGCTCTTTCAAACATTTGCACTGAAGCTGTATGTAAATTCTAAACTGATTTTTATGAAGCCACTAGAACTATGGAATAGACGGCTGACATGTTTCTGCTGTGGGGCGTCTTCTGTAATGCCTGTTACCTTTAAGTCAACACGATTTTAGTCAAGTTTTTGTTTTAATGTGTACATTTTGCACAATTCTTACAAAGATTTTATTTTGAGCATTTGTGGGAGAAATAATTTAGTGAAGAATTTATTGTGGAGATAATTGTCATGTTTTGTTGTGTAGCCTATGTTATTTTTTACGTTGTGGGACATTCGTCACAAGAGCACTGTAACTGTCACTAAAGTTATTGAAAAGTTGAAAACAAATATGTTGGTAATACCAAACACACTCCAAATTCTGTATACATGGAATACTTTAGATACTCAACTCAGTCCTAGAACAAAATGTTACAAATATTTTTGACTAAAGAGAGGGTTAATACCGGTTTTGGAGCTGATATTTTTAAAATGTGTTTGCAGTTTTCAAACTGTTTTACAGTTCGTTATAATGATGTGTATCATATCAGGTTTTCTGTATCGGGTACATTTTGTTTTGCAACAAAAGTGTTTTGTCAACATTTAAGAGACATTTTCACCAACAAAGACTCTCCTAATCCAATAAACACTGGTATTATAAATGTATTTACACAAGAGCAGATGCAATCCAAGTCACAATTAGACGTTAAACACAAATAGGTGTGCAAATAATGCAAAGCAGTACATCATCATAACTCTGGGAAAGAGGTAAATTTAAACCCTGTTTTGTTTAGTTTTCCGTTTTGGATTTGGCGAGTCAGGAGGGAGCACACACTTGACCTAGATTTCCAACACCAGTCACAGTATGTATGACTGGTTTGCCACAATAACCCCGACTGAATAAGGGATTTGCCAGATGGCAGCCACGCTATTGTCTGCGACCGCACACTGTTGCCATCTCATATGTAAATATAGTTCATCACTGCAACTGGAAATACAGTACGTGGCAAAGAAGAGTTAAAGTGCAAATAGCTGGTTTTACTTATTATTTGGCTACACATTTATGGAATAATAGGTTCTGTTTGTCCTTGTTTATACAAGAGAAGACTCTGAAAAAAGTAATAATTAAAACAAAAGTAGTGGTTCTCAACTGGTGGACCGGGACATAAAAGTAGGTCACAGTCAGTCGTGGGCCTTTGCCAAAAAAAAAAAGACCAAAAATGGGTCATGGTCTGGAATGAAATGGTGAAAATGACAGGGTTTCCACATGGCATTGAAAGTCATTAAATTAACCAAAATGAAGGCCTTAATTAAAAAGCTAAAAGACAATTAGATTTAGATTTGCTAAACATTGTACCCAGCTTTCTTTAGTTTGACCTTTTTTGTGATGTTTATAGTTTCACTTCCTTTTTGGACACTAACAAGAAGTGACATAGATAGAGGCAAACTATTTTAAACTGTTGCCGTGCTGACCATGTGTCAATAAGAAATCAGTGAGTCAAACTGCTCAGGAACATTACCTCTATGTCACTTCCTGTCAGTAACTTAACCAGTTAACAAAAAAGGAGAAAAAAACCTACAAAATTGGGAGCAAAAAGCAATAAAAACAAATTAGTGATGAAAACATGACAAAAAAGTTCAGATCAGTTTTCTAGGTAAATTAAAATAAAAATATTTTCTGCCCAATTTTCTTCTTTAAAATCGCTGCTTCACTGAAATAATATAATTATTACTTAAGACAGATGTTATCCATCTAAATAAGTCATTTGCATTTGCAGAGCGATTTGCACTTTAAGTCTACATTTCTTGAATAATACTGTCAACTTGACTATTTTTACGGCGTAAATTCATCCGGAATATAGTCTAAAACCCATTGAAAAATATGATACTTAGACCTTAAAAGCATTAAATGCCATCAGGGAATAACTAAATCCGTTTGTGGAATAACCTGGTCACTCAGTATCCAGTCAACAAACCCATGTCAAAGCAAAAAACCTGTAGGAGCGCTCGCCGGATCCAAACGAGAGTGTAAGCGATATGGTGCTGTGCAAGGATCCCGAGTAGGCAGAGGATGAATGGAGAAAAAATGAGATCCGAGGCACACAAAATCAGCTGATAGTGAAATTTATTCAACGCCAACGCGTTTCGACTCACTACGGAGTCTTCATCTGGGCAGTGATTGACACACAGGTGCAACCGTTCTTATAAATGACATGTCATGTGACAAAAAATGAATCACGTGACAGGACTTATTTCAAAATAAAAACAACATACAAGGACACCATCATGATGGATGATATACTATGACAAAGTACCAAGCTGCACAGAAAACTAGGAACATGACATCACAGTAGTATGTAGACAGTGTGGCGAATGTATATGAGCACAAATAAATTGAGAGAGCAACATTAAAGGACCCATTAGATAGGGGATTATAGTTTTGTGTAAACCGTAGACAGCACGTCACAAGAATGGTGAATAGTCAGTTTCTTCATTCAAGCCAGGATGGCTGGTGGCCTGAAGTTTATGGATCCAAAAAGTCTCGCGTTTTAAAAGGAGCTTGAGTCTATCTCCACCTCTGTTGTTAGGTGGCACAACCTCAGTGACCATAGCTTTTAAAGTACAGAGATTACCATGTCCCGCCGATATAAAGTGTTTGGCCATGGGATAGTTCATGTTTTTGTGCGGATTGCATATTTGTGTTCCGTTTGTGAATACATCTATGAACGTATCTGTGCGAACGATGTTGTTACAGTGGTTGCAACCACCACATTTGAAGGTGCCCTGTTGTGGCGTTTTTGAGTCTGAAGATGGCTTTTGACCAGCTGATCTTTTAGTGTGGGCGCTCTGCGAAAACAAAAAGTAGGGACATCTTGAAAAAGAGGCGCCAAACTATGGTCACTCTGGAGAATGCTCCAATTATTTTTTAATAATGTTTCTGATTTGGTAAGAGAGGGTGCCATACTGTGTAGAGCAGAAGATCGATGAGTCATGGACTGGTTGTCTTTTGTTTTTGTGTAAAAGGTCTCCTCTGTTTAGATTGTTAACTCGTAGGAATGTATTGTCCAATAAGTCTTTTTGTAGCCACGATTTTGAAACCTTTTGTGCATATCCTTTGCATGTGTCTGGAAATCTTGTTCTGTGTCACATATCCTTTTTAGACGTAGATATTGTCCAAAAGGGATGTTGGAGATCAATGAGTGAGGATGAAAGCTGTCAGCTCTGAGGAGAGTATTACGATCACTTGGTTTTCTGTATAGAGGTGTGTAGTTGTCACAGATCATCGATAGTTATTTGCAGATCCAAAAAGTTGATGGAGGCCTGGCTGTATTCGAGACTCAGATTTATAAACCCATTTATAAATCCATGTCAAAGTCAGACATTCGTCTCTTCACCGATCTGTTGGTCAGCGCTGTAGTCATGGCCAGCTCCACCTGCGCCGCCACACATGCGTAGAACCAGCAGGTCAGCCCGCTCCAGCTCACGTAGGCCCGATGGAGCAGGACGAATCCCACGATGCCCCCCAAAAGGAGAACACTAGACGCCCCTTGGCACAGCACACCCAGGCGCATCAGCACCCAGTCATCAGTGCAAGCAGCTAACACCGCAGCCAGTAAGGCAAACGCCACAAGGACCACCGGCACGTACAGGCAGAGGATCACCACAGCTGGGAGAACGTTGTGTGGCTGCCAACATTCAGTGTTATTCCTCCAGGTTCCGAATGTCGTCTCGTCGTTGCTGTATGTCAGGCAGACTCTGAACGGGCTGATGAGGACCGTGTCGGAGTGAATAAACTCTCCGGCGAAGAGCAGAAGTGAAGTGGACAACTGGATGGAGATCAAAAGGAGAATAGTGGGAGCCCAAGCACGCTGCCATGTGCGACTCGGATACAGAAGCATGTCCCCGTCGATACAGAAATCAGCTCAAAGCGCTTCCTGCCTTGTTCAGTGTCAAGACGTCTTGGGAACATAGCGAGGAAAGAAAACAACCGTGTCCCGGTCATAGGTCGTTTGTTTAATTTTCAACCACAGCTGATCCATAAAGCTGATCCATAAAGCTGACTGTTGTTGTTGTACTGGAGTCATATGACTGGACTGGGTTCCCAAAAGATAACACAAGACACATATAAATGTTATTTTATTTGCATTTTAAATGTGAATAAGCCAATTTATAGATCAAAATTACCAAAATTGCCTAAATTGTAGACGACAAACTCGGTTTAATGGATACGGTCAAGTTTAAATGTCTGGGTTTATTTGATGACACATTAGTCTACCCTCCTATGTGCTGTGTGTTTTTTTTCCAGCATGAGTCCCATAACATGCGCAGTCACGACCAAAAAAATAAACAACATACTTACAGGGGAAAGTTTGTTAAACTGTTCTCAATCAAACTTTTAACCTCAAAATGGAAAATAATAAGTTTTGCCTGCAGTGCCTTGCCTTAACAATATGAATTAACCAAAAGATTGTCCCTCGCATGTGTCAGTCTGTGGAACAGTCTTGATTGTAAAATTAAAACATCCAAGTCCATTTATGTGTTTAAGAAAGTTAAATTTTCCATGTTACAGAAAAAGACACTGCGGAGTAGCAGACTTTAGTTTATGTATTATTGTGAATTGATGTCTTGTAATTGATAAGACGCTCAAATGAACAGGAACTGTACATTTTGTGCTGATAAAACATAAGTTTTACTTCTTTCTGCTGCTCATTTGTTAAATGCTGTTGTTGCATTTGTTTTTTAAATGAATGAAATAGATAATAAAGTGAAATGAAAAAGTGAAAAGAGAACTGAAACAAAAGCAATCTTTGAAACAAGAGTCTTAAGCTTATCATTCTATGTACTTAAGTAAAAGTATCTGATGAAATGTTTACTCAAGTAAAAGTACAAAAGTATGCATTGTAAAATGTACTTTATAAGTAAAAAGTTAAAGTATTTAAGAGTTTAATGTTCAGGATTTTTCAAAATCATTTGAATCAAACGAGGTCTAAACGAGTAAACCACTAACTCAGGTCAAAAACAGAAGTAAACCAGGTCTAAACCCGGACTAAACTAGGTCAGGTCTAAACCAGATCTAAACAAGGTCTAAAGGACTAAACCACTAAACCAAGTCTAAACCAGTTCATCGTAGAGACTTTGAAAATAAAATACTTTTACCCCAATTTAAAAATGTAGTGGAGTAGAAAGTACAGATACAGGCTCTAAAATGTAGTGAAGTAAAAGTAAAAATATTAATCATAAAATTTACTTAAGTAAAAGTACCTATAATTTGTACTTTTTTACTTTCCACCACTGATCTAGTCTAGGCTACTTGAGTAAATGTCACTGTTCCTTGAGTGAACATGTTTTGCCTGTGACAGTATGACAACAGCCCGCACGTGTTTGAGTAATATAAAGGCGTGTGCTCGTCATGGTGCTCGTGAGTGTGATCCCGTTAATCACATGGTGCGCGCGTCTGTCGGGGGCACACGTCGTGAACGCGCCTTTGCAGAGCCCTGTCCCACACTCGCGCGTGTTTCAGTCACTTTGACGCACGGACTTCTTCCCACTCCACACAGCGGCATTTGGGGAACTTTTCCTTCTACTGTGCACCGCGGACAAGCTTCTCCAGGTTTGCCACCGACCCCTTTTCTGTTTTTGTGTAGATTTAGGTCGGTTTTCAGCGTCCAGTTTGTGCAGTTTGGCATCAGAGGGAGGCGTGGTCGGCTGTGAGACTTTCTTTGTCCGCTCAGGTTTAGACACAGCGAAACCGCGTTTTAAACCGACACTTTACACACGTTATTTTATTTCTTTAGTGCGTGTGGCGTCAATAACATTTAAGGCAATGCATGTTAATACATTGGGGTAGAAGCGATAACAAGGGACCGAATAAAACCAAAGCAACAATGAGGTGAATGTGAATGTCTTTGAAACAGAAGCCTTTTTACAGCCTTAAAAAAAAGCAACAACAGCTTAAAGATTTTGTATTTGTAAAGTTTGCACGTAAAACAAATCCTCGCATTATAGTAACTCCTCCAAGGGATTTATAATTTATCATAGGGGTGTTTTTCTTTTTTTTAAATCTAACCAAGACGTTTGGGAGGATGGGGAGAGCTGTACGCTGCGCTCACGCTCCCCTCTTTGTATACTCTACAACGTATGTAGTCCGGGCCGCACCGGAGAACATAATGTACCAAAATGGCCAACATGGCCTGTCATGTATGTTAACCCCTTAGGGGAATGGTTCAGATTGAACATCTATTCTAATGCATGAATTTTCTGTTAGAAAGCCATGATTTAGAGAACTAATCTTGTCATGTTTTATGTATAGGGGCACCATGGGAATCCGGTTCAGCAAGCGGAGAGATGCTCCACCAGCCAAAGATGAAAGCCCTGAAGCAGAGCAGAACGTAGCAGTTGACACGGCAGTGGAAAGTGTGCCACAGAGCCAGGAGGCACAACCTGCTGTCACTGCTCCACCAGTAGAGGCAGAGCAGCCTCCCGCCGCTGAACCGACCCCCCAGAGTCTGATGGAGAACCTGCCGCGGAGACTACGCCTGTACCAGAGCCGGCCCCAGCACCCAAGTCTGTCCCAGAACCACAACCCGAACCGGTCATACCCGAGCCTCAACCTGCCCCGTGTCCAACCCCCGAAAAGGTTCCAGAGCCTGAGCAAGTCCTGTGTCTAACCCCCGAAAAGGTTCCAGAGCTCAAGCCAGTCCTGTGTCTAACACCCGAAAAGGTCCCAGAACCAAAGCCCGAGGTAGCGCCTGAGCCCGTCCCCCCAACAGTTCCAGAACCTCTCCCTGAAAAAGAAGCGGCCCCATGTGCGGCCCCTGAGGAGACCCCTGAATCGGCCGCATGTCTGGAGCCCGAACCTCTTCCTGAGCCCGAAGTCATTCCAGAACCTCTCCCATGTTTAATCCCCGATGAGGTCCCGGAGCCCGAACCTACCCAGTTACCAGAGCTGATGGAGATCCCGATCACTGAACTGGTCCAGTGTTACGCCTCCGAGAGAATCGAGGCGCCTCTGCCGGTCCGAGAGCTCATTCCAGATCTTGAGGTAGATGCCGCCGACCCCACTCTCCTCGACCTCAGCCTCCCCGAGCCCATCCTGTGCCAGTTCAACTCCGAAACTGAGGCAGTAGTCGCGAACGGCGAGGAAATGGCGAGCGAACTGTTGAAAGAACTAGACGTGACAGCAAACGGCGTGGTGTCCGACCTCATGCTGAACGACATGAAGATGCCAGACGCTCTCCTTGACATCGGCGCCCAATCCGACCTGCTCATGTGAAGTGACAAGTATTCCATAGACATTTCGAATGAAGCCTCGTAAACCTTACGATAAATTCCCTGAAAATTTTACTGACTTCTATTTTTGTCACCTGATGTGGCCTATAATAATAATTACATTTTGTAATCATAACTACTTTGTTTCTGAGAAGCGATCAGGGGCTGAACAGTGCAGGGGTGTAAGGCCCGAGGGATAGAACCACGAGGAGAAATGTACTTACTAACAAGAGTGTTGGACGATAGAGAAACAAGTGTCAGCAGTGATATAAAGAACTTCTGTGAATCTTAAAGCCGGTGGGTGAAGCTAAGGTCACACTATGCAAGTCTCCATAATAAGGGAAAATGATCAAAAGTGATTTGTCTACTAAGTGGATAAGTTTTGGTATAAGCGGAAATGTGAGAAAAATGGAACTCAATCTGGGACCATAGTAAAATGTACAGTGCCTTGCGAAAGTACTAATACACCTTGAACTTTTGCACATTTTGTCATGTTTACAACCCTAAACATAAAGATTTTATTTTGAATTTTTACTGAAAGTTCACACACAAGTAACAGAGAACTGTGAAGTGAAAGTAAAATGATACATGATTGTTATTTTTCAAAAAATTGAAAAGTGGGGCATGACTTAATACTTTGTGGAACCCCCTTTTGCTGCAATAACAGCAGCAAGTCTTCTGGGGTATGACTACAAGGTTTGCACATCTAGAGACTGACATTTTAGCCCATTCCACTTTACAAAACAACTCAAGCTCTGTCAAATTAGAAGGAGAGCGTTTGTGAACAGCAGTTTTCAGGTCTTTCCACAGATTTTCAATAGGATTTAGGTCAGGACTTTGACTGGGCCATTCTAACACATTAATATGTTTGTTTTTAAACCATTCCATTGTAGATTTAGCTTTGTGTTTAGGGTCATTGTCCTGCTGGAAGGTGAATCTCCGCCCCAGCCTCAATTCTCTTGCTGACTCCAGCAGGTTTTCCTCCAAAATGTCTCTGTATTTGGCTCCATCCATCTTCCCAACTATTCTTACAATCTTCCCAGTCCCCGCTGAGGAAAAGCAGCCCCATAGCATGATGCTCCCCCCACCATATTTGACACTGGGTATGGTGCACTCAGGACGATGAGCAGTGTTAGGTTTGCTCCATACATAACGTTTTGCATTTGGGTCAAAAAGTTCAATTTTTGTCTCATCTGACCAAAGCACCTTCTTCCACATGGTAGCTGTGTCCTCCATATGACTTCTAGCAAACTTCAAACGGGATTTCTTATGGCCTCCTTTCAATAATGGCTTTCTTCTTGCCACTCGTCCATGAAGGCCAGATTTGTGTAGAGTACGACTTATAGTTGTCCCATGTACAGATTCCCCCAGCTCAGCGGCAGTACGTCGCAGCTCCTCCAGAGTTATCTTGGGGCACTTGGTCACATTTCTGACCAGTGCTCTCCTTGTTCGGTCTGTTAGTTTAGGTGGACGCCCGTGTCTTGGTAAGTTGGCAGTGGTGCTATACTCTTTCTATTTCCGAATGATGGATTGAACAGTGCTCCGTGAGATGTTCAAATCTTGGGAAATCTTTGTATAACTTAACGCTGCTTTAAACTTCTCCACAACTTTATCCCTGACCTCTCTGGTGAGCTCCTTGGCCTTCATGATGTTGTTTAGTGACCAATACACTCTGACCATAGCTCTGAGGCCCTCACAGAACAGCTGGAATTATACTGAGAGTAGATTACACACAGGTGGCCTCTATTTAATGGTTAGGGCAAGGTGTGAACATTCTGCAGTCATTAGGAATGTTATAAAGGCAATTTAATGCAAAAAAATGCACAAGTATTCACTTGTGCACGCCCCACTTTTCACTTTTCTATTTTTTGAATAATAACAATCATATCATTTGTGTGTGAACTTTCAGTAAAAAATTCAAAATAAAATCTTTATGTTTATGGTTGTAAACATGACAAAATGTGCAAAAGTTCAAGGTGTATTAGTACTTTCACAAGGCACTGTATGTGTCCCTAATAAAAGTTTGGGATCAAATGTTAACATTAGCCAAAACCTTTTAAAAAGTAAACTAAACAGTTAGCTACTGGGTCACTGGTAAATACATCTCAGAGACTATACCATCAGAATAATTGAAAGGCCTTATACCTGATTTTTGTTTAGTTTTGTTTACACAATAGAAAAGGGAGCTCGCAAATATTTTACCTATTAGCTGTAGCTAAACTCATTCCTAACTTTATAAGCATGTTTAACTGTAATCAGTAAACAACAACTAGCCTGCTTGTTTACGATTGAGAAAAAATAAAAAAATCGGATATAGGGCCTTTAATGTGAATGCTAAATCAAGTATTTACAATCGCAGTTGCTTTAACATTGCACTTACTGAGAATTTGATCCGGTTATGACGACACACTCCCGATCTCTACAAGTTTGATGGGATATTCGATCGCTATCATTTTCTACTTTAATAAGGGATCATTAATTGCAATGTTGCTTGCTTGTAAGAATTCAAATAAAAAAACGAAATATGACTGTACAAATGTCGGTAAACATATTTGTGTTTACATGAATGTACAAAAAAAAAAATTTGTAACATGACATAATAAATGGTGTATTATGCAATTTTCCCAACATAACAGAGCTGTGTTTTGTGTCCCAGCTGCATGCATTCCAAGTGGGATTCTACACAACTGTATGGGACACAATGTACATACGGAAATATAAGCCCAGCAGCCGGCATGAATCTGAGTGAGTGCCTTCTCATGGTCTGTTGGGACAGAGATGGATGGAGAGGGGGTGAGGGGGCACATTCTTTCCAGAGGAAGGGGGTTTTCGAAGGGCCCGGGTCAAAAGTCTTCGCCGAGACCGGGTTTAGGTCCATGAGAATCTGCTCTCCCGCCTCCTTCCACATTCAACTCACTGCATCGCAATCCTGACAGCACGGTGTTTGGGAGGAGGCCGTTTCTGGGTACAAGGCATGATTATGACAATGATTCGGAAAAACTCCAAAAGTATTATTAATGGAATCAAGATGAGGGGAAACAATTGTTGCGACTGCGCGCTAGAGCATGGCCCGGTTTCATATAACATTCAGGCATTTAAAAAAGTCTGAGGAGTTTAATGGGGTGTGTTCAGTGCTTAATTTGATCCCCCGTTTGGGGGAACGCATTCCCCAATTCTCAGTTTTTCAGGGTAAAGGATCTGTGAAATATTTAGGAGGATCCAGCAAAGATTTGATCTGATATACAGTAATGGTTTAATGAGAGTGTTCCGGCAAATGTTTTGGCCTGTTCCCCGAATCCATACCATCAGACCAAAAGTGTTCCTGAAAATACAAATTTACAAATTAAGCACTGTGTGTGTTCACAGTGTTCTAGAATTTGATCTCATTTTTTCAGTTCCAGGGACTTGCACACATGAGCATGAAGCTACTTCCTGGTCCAAACGGTGGGGAGGTTCCATAGCCACACTCAGCAGAAACCGATACTTACATTTTGTTTACAGGACTAATAAACAGAACTTTATATTATATATATATATATATATATATATATATATATATATATATATCGGAATAAACGGACTATATATATATATATATATATATATATATGTATATATACACTCACCTAAAGGATTATTAGGAACACCATACTAATACTGTGTTTGACCCCCTTTCGCCTTCAGAACTGCCTTAATTCTACGTGGCATTGATTCAACAAGGTGCTGAAAGTATTCTTTAGTAATGTTGGCCCATATTGATAGGATAGCATCTTGCAGTTGATGGAGATTTGTGGGATGCACATCCAGGGCACGAAGCTCCCGTTCCACCACATCCCAAAGATGCTCTATTGGGTTGAGATCTGGTGACTGTGGGGGCCATTGTAGTACAGTGAACTCATTGTCATGTTCAAGAAACCAATTTGAAATGTTTCGAGCTTTGTGACATGGTGCATTATCCTGCTGTAAGTAGCCATCAGAGGATGGGTACATGGTGGTCATAAAGGGATGGACATGGTCAGAAACAATGCTCAGGTAGTCCGTGGCATTTAAACGATGCCCAATTGGCACTAAGGGACCTAAAGTGTGCCAAGAAAACATCCCCCACACCATTACACCACCACCACCAGCCTGCACAGTGGTAACAAGGCATGATGGATCCATGTTCTCATTCTGTTTACGCCAAATTCTGACTCTACCATCTGAATGTCTCAACAGAAATCGAGACTCATCAGACCAGGCAACATTTTTCCAGTCTTCAACTGTCCAATTTTGGTGAGCTCGTGTAAATTGTAGCCTCTTTTTCCTATTTGTAGTGGAGATGAGTGGTACCCGGTGGGGTCTTCTGCTGTTGTAGTCCATCCGCCTCAAGGTTGTGCGTGTTGTGGCTTCACAAATGCTTTGCTCCATACCTCGGTTGTAACGAGTGGTTATTTCAGTCAAAGTTGCTCTTCTATCAGCTTGAATCAGTCGGCCCATTCTCCTCTGACCTCTAGCATCAACAAGGCATTTTCGCCCACAGGACTGCCACATACTGGATGTTTTTCCCTTTTCACACCATTCTTTGTAAACCCTAGAAATGGTTATGCGTGAAAATCCCAGTAACTGAGCCAGATTGTGAAATACTCAGAATCGGCCCGACTGACAACCCAACAACATGCCAATCAAAATTGCTTAAATCACCTTTCTTTTCACATTCTTGACATTCATTGGAGTTCAGGAGATGTTGTCTTGGACAGGACCACACCCTAAATGCATTGACGCAACTGCCATGTGATTGGTTGTTTAGATAATTGCATTAATGTGAAATTGAACAGGCGTTCCTAATAATCCTTTTAGGTGAGTTACACACACACACACACACACACACACACACACACACACACACAGCACCCACACACACACACACACACACACACACACACACACACTCAACACACACACAACACACACCACACACAAAGTCACACCACACACACACACACACACACACACACAAGGCAACAGCACACCACACCACACACACACCACACACACACACACACACAACACACCACACACACACACACAACACACACAACACACACACACACAACACACACACACACACACACACACCACACACACCACACACACACACACCACACACACCACACACACACACACACACACCTTTATAGTGAATAGGGCTGGATCTGGAAGCATATGATGACATCACTTAACAACTATGGGCTGTTCTTCACGGTTTTTGAAAGAAACAGTGAAAGATGTCTTCGGACATCTCTGGAATTCTGGTGGGAGTGGCAGTCACCAAAATGTGTCATGTGGAAGCTGGGGAGTGAAACATTTTCATTTAATGAATTGACCACCTGGATGACAAATAATTGTATGAAAATAAAACAAATTTAACTTCATGACAGTTATCTTGACATGACAGTTATCCCCCCCCCCCCCCATTTTCCCACATTTCTGTACATTGGAGATGAACCTCATATGGTAAATTTGAAGATCTTTCACACATTATTGTTCTGTTGTATGGTTCGTAATGACAAATATTTAGTATAGGTATCGGAGGTATCGTTCAGGTATCGGTATCAAAAACCAAGTATGTTAATGTATTGGTATGGGAAAGAAATGCACGCAATCTCGTGTCGAGACGGGGCAAGCAAATGTACCAACTGCTAATCTGCAGATATTTTGGCGTGTTGATACCCTTTGCTTTCAATCAGAAACCATAACAATCATGTACAGTCTGAAAACCAGCTCAGGAGAAAGCACACGTTGCAGACACTTCCCCATTATGCGTCCTGACATGATCACTCTTGTGTTACCGAACAGCTTAATAATTTTCTCATCTCCTGCCACACCCGTCTGTCTGTCTGACAGCCACCGCCTCCAGCCGCTGCAACAGAATAAGCTCCGAGCTTTGGCAACATGGTCACGGGTCTCCATGGACTGGGATAGGCCCGGTGATGTCAGGCTGTAGCGCTGAGTCAGACAAATGTGGTGCTAACGTGGAGCACAGCACATGCAATACATAAATGGAGTCAAATTAGGACTTTGAAGGCAAACAATTAAAATGAAAGCGCTCTTCATTAGGATTTTACTCATACTTGTCCTAAACTAGGCGTTGATGAATAAAAATGTCATAAAAGTGTGTTAAAAAATTATGTATTTCCAAGCAAGAATATGGAGTCAAGACCAAGTACTGCAGAATGAAAATACTTTAATTTCTTTTATATTTGCAATAGTTACCATAAACATATTTCTGTCCTTTAAGAATGATAAAATAAATAAATAAATATGTGACATACAAGTCAATGTTATATTTCTTTTAAATTAATGTTTAAATAAATAGATAAATTGTTGAATAGAATTGTGAAATTTTTATAGATGGTCATCAAGGAGCTGGAGAGGCGTTAGGCCAAAGCTGCGCCCTGAGCTTTGCTTTTCTAGAACAGACAGACAGCAAACTGTCAAGTCGGACGCAGACTTCCCCATTTCCCCATAAATGTCGATGTCGTCACATTACCATCAGGCGCCTGTACTTTTGGGCCAGGTCCACATTGGTGCGACCGGACTGGAAGGGGTAGGACCAGAGGATCGCGTTCCACGAGGGGCCGTACGTCTTCACTCCACACAGCAAGTACAGCTCCTCCTCCTGGCTGAACGCCTGCCTCTTCCTCCGCTGGGAGTTGTGCTGGAACAACAAACAATGGAACCACGGCCAGAGGTGCATCAGGGGGATTTAAAAAAGAAAGAAAGAGGATTTACGCAGGAAGAAGTCTCTGCTTCCATATTTCCGTCATCTGGAGAAAGTTCTCTTTTGTTCTTCTCTGCATTCTCTGTTTTAAAAATGAGAAAAATCACAAGGAGGAGTCAATTTGGATGAGTGGTTCTAAAAAAATTGGGTCTTTGAGTAAATGGAAGAGAAAAAACAATGTTACATATGTTTTTGAATCAGAATATCGTGACTTTTTTTTTTGCAAACACAGAAGCAAACATTTTTATCCATGTTATGGTCCAGATTTAGCATTCATTTACATTCAAAGTCTTGTTTTGGCAAATATGAATTTTAAAAAATGACTTACAATTTGTTTCATGGAGTGTTCAAACTGGTTAGTAAAATATCACTATATTATTTATCAAATACCAAAATACTTAACATGGTGCAGGCCTAATTTATATGATCACAATATTGTAATAGGTCACATGCAAAGACATCCATCCTGCGCCACCTGGACTTCATCTAGTTTGAATTATTTAAAGGTATAATTTTAACTACAATATGGTGAGGGGCTTGTCCGGGTTTAGACTGTTTACATCCAGCTTAGTCAGGGTGGAAAAGTCCAGGAGGAAGAGTTTGAGAGCCACTCATTTTTACCTGGTTTTCTATGGTTTGGTATTTTTATGATATTTATGAGCGTCCCTAACTTTGGGGCATTTGTGAGGGCAGGTAAAGTCAAATACAAGTACAATACAAAAAACTGTGTACAAAGAACATAGAACTAGCCCAAACCTATTCCTAATACATAATATGTTGACAATGTTAGTGTTGTTTCTGAATCAGGAAGAACATGTTTAAAGAGATAATCAGCACTTCAACATTTCAAAAATCACTAAGGAAGACCAAAGAAACCATGGCAACCCTCTAACCATCCTCACCTGAACAAAAGTGGGAACAGGATTTCACGTGAGAAGAGATGGACTTGCAATACCGTACTTAAAGTGCATATGACAGGTTTTGATGCTTTTAAGAATATGACTTATTTAGATCTCTGTTGTAAGTCCTAATTATAGTTTTATTTCAGTGATGCACTAAATTAATGAAGAAATATTGGACAGTCATTTTTAAGCTACTGACAGAAAGGACAGAAATACAGGTAAAGTTCCAGAGCCGTTTGGTTTGATTCATTTCATTTGCACGGCAACAGTTTAAAATGTTTGCCTCTATCTATGTCACTTTCTGTCAGTGCCCAATAAAGGAAGTGAAACTATAAACACCACCAAAAAAAAAAAAAAGACAGACTAAAGCATGCTGGGTAGAATTTAGCAAAATGTTAAATATAATTGTGTTAACTATGTTTTAGCACAAATTGTGTCTGATGTGACATATGCACTTTAAGGGGCTTAAGTGAGTCCCAGTTGTTTCTTTGGAATCTGGAACTCTCCTGATGTTTGCTTACGTTTCAGGACATACATTGCCACTTCACTGGTGTAAAACTAGGACACGACATTACCCTATACACAAGTACTAATGACAAAAACTACCATATCCACTTACAAGGACGACAGCATCTTTCAAGTATTTCTCCAGCTGCATTTTTAACACCTCTTTTACAAGCAGGAAACACTTTTTACTCTTCTTTTTTTTAATGTGAGGGGCATAAATGCTGAGGCGTATGTGAAATAGCTTTAGTACAGCTGTGGCCTAACTCTGTGAAAACCCTGGCTCCGGCTCAACATTCCTGCTGCTCTCTCTTTTGGTGAGCCAGGCTGACTGCCAGGAAACACTGCACAGGACAGCTCCCGTCGCAACACAAAAAGTTTAGACACACCAAAAGGCACCGTATGTATTTAAATGCCTACTTTCAGGAAGACGGGGCCTTCTGAAAAGATTGAAGACTGGAGCTGGGGAGACACAAAAGTGAAAATGATGAGCTTGGCAAATGAAAACTAAAAGATGGCCTGATCGCGAACTCGCACTTACCGTTTCTCTGACAAAAAACAGGTCCCTCCGTTTTCATCCCTTTGTGGAGAGGAGTTAAGCGGACTTCTATCAAAAGAAAAAAAGACTGTAAAGGCCCAACAAGATGCACTTTCAGGGTTTTTGAACAACTTCTGAACACTTCAGAATTGGTACTGCGCATTTACATCAAATTCTAATCATTGGGTTTTGAATGAAAGTGATACTGTGTCGCCAAACATTTCAATAAGAATAATTTGACGAGATTTTGTGCAGCCCTGACTAGGACTCTTAATAGGAGCTTCCTGGCTAAAGTAGGGCTCTATGATTAAAAGAAACATTTTAAAGAAGGGAATTTGTGTGCTGAAGTGATCAGAAAGAGTACAGACTTAAAGTGCATATGACACATTAGACACATTTTTTGCTAAAACATAGTTAGCACAATTATATTATTATATGTACCCAGTTTTCTTTAGTTTTACCATTTTTGTGATGTTTACAGTATCACTTCCTTATTGGACACCGACAGGAAGTGACATAGATAGAGGCAAACAATTTTAAACTGTTGCCGTGCCAATCATGTTATGTCAGTGGGAAAGGAGTCAAACTGCTGTGGAACTTTACCTTTATCTATGACAAATCCTGTCAGTACAGGAGGGTCTAAACGCAGCCGATGGAGTCACATGACCAGTGGAGCTCCAGAGCTCCAGACCTCCACAGGAAATGATGTCAGCAACATTTACTTCAATGACTCAATAAGTAAGCGCCACTATCCTTAAGGTTAGGAAGGATTAGTTTGGATTAGTTTATGATAGTGTTGTCCTGCGGAGGTGACGTCATTCCCTGTGGAGAAGTGCAGCTCCACGTGTCCCTCTATCGGCTGTGTTCAGACCCTTCTCTGTCAGCAGCTAGCCTGGCTAACGCCAGACTGCTGTGTGCGCTCGAATCTTTTCGAACTTCACAACAGCCTGGGGACCATGGCCGACATTTTCCATGGATTTGGGCACCAATCACAGAACGAGGAGGGACGGTAAGACGATGACGCACTATTTGACATACGGAAGCTTGTAGTTTGTTTAGGGATAAAAAAAATTAAAAAATATTTACGGATCCAACATGACAGCAGCAGACACGATGCCATCTTCCGATCAAGCTTTAGAACATGTTCTAAATAGTTTAGCTCAAAAGTTTACAGCAGGTACGTCATACGTCATCTGATACCATGATACGATTGGCTATGCCTACGTGCAGACGCATGAGAGACATTCGTAGCGCCCAATAAACGGCTATGGACAATCGTAAACCACACCTCTCCTACGAGAAAATGCATTGGTGGTCCCCAGACTAAATATCACTTGTGATTTTAGTCTGGCGTTAGCCAGGCTAGTCAGCAGCTTCAAAATTCAAACAAAAATAACTTTTCTGCCCAACATTTCTTTATTAAATTGCTGCTTCATTAAAAGAAAATGATAATTGCTCACAGACGTTATCCATCTTCTAAATTGGTCATACTTTCAAATGCATTAAAACCTGTCATATGCACTTTAACAATAGTCCTGGATTACCACCTAATGACATCACAAGGTGAATGTGTTTTGAACATAGAAGAGGGAAACAAACTTAATGTGGGGGATTCCTCAAGCACGCATCAATGATTCAACACTGAGTATCTTTTTGTTGTTACAACCTACTCTAAAGTCTTGTTTATGATACGGGTCGGGGCCCTCACCTTTGTTAAATCTCTACACGCACATACTGTACCTTTGTGCTTTTCCCGTTGATCTGCCGCCTGGAAACATTTGAGTGGAGTGGGTGTTTGCATCGGAGTCAAACTGACACCTTTAACATAGATATTTCACTTACAAAATGCATTGTCAGAGCGTTACATAATTGTTATGTAAAAAAAAAAAAGAAAAAAAAAGGCCTATAAAAAGTGTACATTTGAGAACAGTTTGGCCTCACCTCTCCAGTTTTTCTGGTTCTTCTGTGACTCTGCTGCAGGAACACTATTGAAGCTGGGGTTTGTAAGCTGCTGGGTGCCGGGGGTCGCTCCTGTCGGGTGAAAAGCCTCCGGTGCTGGGACATGTAGCGCTCCGTGGCCTCTTTGAGCACCTTATGCATATCACAGCTGTGGGCGCAGGAGCTTTGGAGTGAGCCGAATGTGCGACTGTTCACCTCGTCCAAACGCAGCACGCACCCTGCCATACAAGAGTGCAACGGGGTAATGCACCAGAACAAGTCACAAGTGAAAGGTGTATTCAGCAATCAACTGAAAAACTAAAATCAAATTATAGCGCTGCACTTTGAGTTGTAAGATCCAACCAGTTTGAAAGACTTTACCCACACAATCCCAGCACCAGTGTTTCCAAACAGGCCCTGCTTAGTGCTAGTGCAGCCTCCAGAGGTTAAAGCTCAGAGACTTGAACTCTGGAGATTCTCAGCTTGAGGTGAGGTGTGTCCACAAACCTGTACTTGTGTTCAGCGGCTTAAGGCAACCCAGGGTCAGTTATGATTGCACGACCTTTTCAGGGTTTATACAGGCAGAAGCAAGTCAAATTTCATGCTTTATAATGCCCAAATACTACATTTTAATACCACAAACGCAGCAAATAAATCTGCACATGTTGATTTTCTTAAGATTTGCAAACATTTAAATCAAACAGAGGAAAGAGAATTGGACAAAACAGGAAACCTTTTAGCAAAAAGTTTCCCGTTAACTTGTGGTCAGTTTCAGCCATAATTCAACCAGACTTAGAGAGACTCATCCATGCATTTGTCTCCTGCAGGTTAGACTACTGTAACGGCTGCTCACTGTTAGAGCTGCAGAACATCCAGAACGCTGCTGCTCGAGTCCTGACATGAACCAGGAAATACGACCACATTAGTCCAGTGCTCCGGTCTCTGCACTGGCTTCCTGTCACTCAGAGAATAGAATTTAAAACAGCTCTGCTTGTGTACAAGTCTTTTCATGGTTTAGCAACAAAGTACATCTCTGACATGTTAGAGCCGTATGAACCATCTCGGGCCCTGAGAACTTCAGGGAGGGGTCTCCTGGTGGTTCCCAGAGTCAATAATAAACACGGTGAGGCTGCGTTTCAGTTTCATGCAGCTAAAATCTGGAACAGTCTTCATGAGGATGTGAGACAGGCCTCAACTCTGACAAT
This sequence comes from Neogobius melanostomus, assembly GCA_007210695.1. NCBI lineage: Eukaryota > Metazoa > Chordata > Actinopteri > Gobiiformes > Gobiidae > Neogobius > Neogobius melanostomus. The sequence goes on from VHKM01000834.1 coordinate 1,029,424, forward strand.
GTTCAAATCCAGGCTGAAAACAGCTCTTTTTACCCATGCATATGAAAACTGAAAGTATTTTATCTGCACTCTTGCCTTTTACTGTCATTGATTAACTTTATGTTGAAGTTTTATTGATTGATTTGATCTGCTTTCTTGTAATTTTATGCAACTGTGAAGCACTTTGAATTGCCTTGTGTATGAATTGTGCTCTACAAATAAACTTGCCTTGTCAATTGCAATTGAATATGTTTTACACCAGGGGTTCCCAAGCTTTTCAGGCTACAACCCCTAAAATCACTCAAACAACTTGGGACCCCTTCTGTAACCTGTAATCAGCATTTATAATTTAAAAACATTAAAAATCTGATTTAATGATGTTATAATGTGGATACTGTATGTTGAATTTCAGTCAAATCTGCCGTTTTCAATCAAAACTACATCAAATTCAATGTCAGGAATGTAAAAAATGTCTCAAAATCATTTTGCGACCCGCGACCCCCAATTATGTTCTAGACCAGTGTTTCCCAACCTTTGTAATGTCCTGTGGAAGCCCTAAGAGCACACCATACACATTGTAATCATAGTCCAGCTTTGGTTTAGCTCGTCTTACCTGTGCACCTCACATCTGAAACGGACCTCTCTTCACCAGCACCAACGGTTTTATTGTTGACATCTAAAAACAACCAACAACATATTTCTTAAAATGTACCAATCAACATTAAGTTTTGTTTACCTTCAAGTGAATAGATGTGTTCTGGCTCATCCTTCAGTCTTGGGGCTTTAAATTGCTCACTAAACAAAAACAACAAATAAGCTAAATAGTACAGGGAGTGGAGTGCCTTTTATTTCCTCACCTGTTTTCTTGTGGCTCTCTGGCTCCCTCTGGCCTTTGAACATAGGAAAAGCTCTGCATGGCTTTGGCTCTGTTGAATGCGGGCCACATGACATTTCCACCACCCGCTTCAGACGTCTCTTCCTCACAACTTGTCTGTGTTTTTGTGCTATTCAGATTCCTGTTTACTCTGATGATTAAAGGTTCCTCATCACTGTCAGTCGCTTCTCCCTCTGGTGCCAGTCTGCTCTCAGGAAGTCGTGTTGACTCCTGTGCTGTTACTTGTGGGTAGATAAGTTCTCGTTCAGCTTCAGCCTAAAAATAAATGAATCAAAGTTACAACGTTATTATCCCTTCTGTACTGTCACTTTCTAACTGAGAAAGCCAATACCTGTTTTTTCTCGAGCTGGTTGATTCTTTGGAGTAGTTCTTGGGCAGATCGTTTGTAAGTGTCAATGTCTGGTGATGGCTCGACGAAGTCATCTTTGTTAGCGGTCTCCTTGACGTCAGGGATCCCCAAAGTGTTTGCTACACAGAAATAAAAGGTAACAGACTTATTTTAAAGACTAATTTGAAATGTCACACCATACTACTATGACTAAAACCTCTTCAATACTGCTATTACTACTCATTATAACACATTCACTGAGTGCTTTTTAGAGAAACTCAAAGTCACTTTCATCTATGAAACCACAGCTGCTTTGGCTGTGGTGGTAGAGTTACAGTAACCAAAACATTTAAGTGAGCGCAACATTTGAAATAATTGTACTCAATCAGAAATGTAAAGCACTAGGGCTGGGTACCATTACATTTTATTTTGATACCGGTACTTTAACGATACTTGAACAATACTTTTTCCAATACCTATACTAAAACATAAAACAAGAAAACAGAACAATAATGTTTGAAAGATTTGCACATTTACAATATCAGGTTAATTTCTAATGTCAAGAAATGTGTGAAAAATGGGGAATAATTTTGGGGAAAATGGGTAGTAATATCGATACCGGTAGTAACTAAACTTTATATTCCGATACCAGATTGGTATTGTTGAACTGTACCCAGCCATATAAAGCAGTGAACCAAAAAAAATTCACTCAAGTTAAAAGTAATTGATAAGATAAGCCTTTATTGATCCCACAATGGAGAAATTCACTTGTTCCATCAGCTCTCAAGAAACACTCAGGGTGTGCAAAATAGACAGGAAATGTGCAAACAAATTTACTACAATTATTTTTCAGTATAATAGTCTGAAGCCCAGTGCACAACAGAACGCAGCGCGCTGTGGCACATCATCTGACGCGCGTCCATGTGGGATTTCAACACACACTGGAGTGTGATGCGTCACTTCAAAGGCTTTTCACAAACCATGCGGGGCTTTAAACACGTGATTTATCACATTATCAAAATAAAATAAGACACATGTGTCTGTGTTGCAAGAGAGCAAACGTGGTTCTTTAATAGCGAGTTTAACATGCTCCAACTGAAGCATGAGCCCTGTCGATGGTTTCTCGTCCCTCCAAAGTTTACAGGGGTCTCTGTCTGTCACAGTCCAGAGACCCGGCCGTCTGTGTCTCTGCAGGATGGTTAAAATCCTGTGTTTTCCTCCGCAGCGTCGCGTCTGGATTGTGCTTGTCACTGCAACCTTAGTATGCGTACTCTCATAGAAAATAAAGGAGGTGGCTCTTTAGCCGCGCGTTAAAGCGTCTGTGTGTTGGGCTTGATTCATGTTTCAATGTTGATGCATAATGATGATACTGTATATGTAAATTTAAAAATCCTCAGTCAATCACAGCCACACAAACCCATTTACACTTGGGCTGTATAGGTGAAGTGTCTTGCCCAAGGACGTGACGGCACTGTGACCTGCAGAGTGACTTACTGGCCAACTTGCAGGTCTGTAAGATGAAGGTGGCAGCCTTGCGGACCTCCTCGCTGCCGTCTTCTGTGAGTAGAGTGATGATCACGGGAAGGCTGCCAATCTGCATCAGCTGCTTCTGGTGTTCCTCTGAAACGCCATGTCACACAGGGCTTTAGGATATGAGGAAAACAGCAACTGTCTTCAATACTGTATCATTGATATTATTGTGATATTACCAAAGAAAAGGCTAAAGTAGAATTACATTTGAAAAAAACGAAACAATATATCACCAAATTATCGATACAATTTATTGCAAAATCGCTGAGCTCTTCTGACAGATTTGCACATGTTCTGCAAACACAGCTTAAAACAAACAAACAAAACACACTGTATAAAATGCACAGTAACCAAAATAAGTGTTTCTTATTTTGATCAGTTTTAGCTTCTTTTGATCATGATTTACAAATTATTTAAGTTTTGTTTTGCTTTTTCAAATTTAATGAACTGTACAGTGTTGATATGTTTTTATTATGAATCACAATATTCAAGACCGTTATCGAATATTCAATTTCTTTCTTATATTCTGCAGTGTCAACTAAAACAGTTTTTTTTTTAAGTTACCATATGCTTTTGTTTTAGGCTGTTGGAGTGTGTAAATCTCAGTCAGTTGGAAGTCCTCTGTGATATACTGTGGCTTCTTGCATTGTGGATATTATATTATATCATATTTCCATAATTTTGCTATATATTGTGACAGTTAAAAGCTAGTGGGATTACCTGACGCCTCTGTGCAGTGGCCCATGGTGAGTAACACAGAAAGCCGATCTTCCGACTCCAGTTTGGGATTGATGAGCAGTAAATAAAGGTAACAGACGACCTCATACTTTGCCAGGTCTGAAGCGATGGCCGCTGTAGGGTAATGATGAGTTTAAAAGGTTGTTTTATGAATGTCATATTGGCTGGGCCTTGTGTGAAAACAACACTCACAGTTATCACTGACGCAGGCAGACAGGGTTTTGGAGGTGGAGACAGCCAGTTGGCAGGCCAGCAGGCTCGTCTCTGACCCCAGACTAAATCGAATCAGAGCCAACGTGAGATTTTCCAGCCCGCCTGAAGCGGCAAAGCTCTCCTGAACACAAGCTGTGAGAACAAATACACCATGAGCAGCACTCAAATGGTCGTCTACTACTACTACAACAACATCAACAAGTACCCAGGCTGATTATAAACACGTGTATTCAAACAAAGAGATTTGAAATCATTTACTCGGTCTTAACTAAAGGCAGCTAAATATGAGATTGAGTAGGTTCAGTCCTCATCCAAATCCATTCTTTGATTACACACTGCAAAAATAGCATCATCTGTGTCTAGCTAGTCATCGGGAGCATGTTTTGTATTGCAGTCAATAGTATAATCCTAAATGTCACGCACTGTTCCTTTAAGTAAAAGTATCAGATGAAGATTCTATTGAAAAGCATTAAAAGATCCACTTCCAAATGTACTTAAAGCAGTACTAAGTAACTCGTGCCCCTAGAGGCCATAAGCACCACTGCAGGTATCGTAGCATGTTGTGTTTTTTTAATTGTCCGTGAGAGTAAATACTATGCTGACCGAAAAGACAAAAGGGAGAGGGATATTGTACATTACACAATGGAGATCATTTTTTTCACTCAAACGTGGCTGTAAACACTGCTAAAGTGGCGCTTTGCCCGTTAGCCTGTTAGCTTCTTCTTCGTGATTCCATTAGTGTGTATTGCTGTTCCGACCCGGTGGCAGGGAAGTTGCAATTGTGGTTTTCTAGTGAGAGACACCAGGGGGAGATGAAAGACCCCCCAATCATCCATTAACACTTGTATTACCCCCAGAGGGACTACGGAAAGGATTTATTAAGGTAAACAAGTTACTTAGTACTGCTTTAAAGTTAAAAAAAAACAAACTAAAAAAGGTATTTCACAGGTTTAGAAAACTATTGAAAGAGTTCAATATGTGATAGAATTGTGCCGTCAAATGAGGTCTAAACCAGGTCAAACAGAAGACACTTAAAGGCTCTTTTATACTACGACAGCTCCGTGTTTACGTGTTGGACGCACGTGGGAGCCAATCAGGGAGTTCGCGACCGCTGCACCTGCCGCTGACGTGCACCTGCTGCACAAGGTGACTCCGCGGCAAGTGCTGCAGAACGCAAGTGAGGTGATTGGTTGATCCTTTCGCAAAACAAGGAAACACACAACAAACTCCTTCAGTCTCCCTCTTTGAAGTTATTTTTCATGAATATATTGTTCCTATAATTTAGTGCTTTTGTGTTTTTACTTTTTATGTTATTACATTTTTTTTTTTAAATATACATCACAACGTGAAGGCAGAGGAGCTACGCGGAGGTTCGAACGATTCTGGCTTGCGTCAAGCAGATGGGGCTGCGGTGGGCGGGACCGGCCGCTCGACTATAAAACAGCCTTAACAAGCCCTAATGATGCTTCTGTTAGAATGACTTTAGGTTCAGCAACTGAGAGGTCAAAAATATGTGTTTTACCTCTTAACACCCACCTCAACCAAGCACATTTTTTCCAATTTCCCAAATCTAAAAAGCTTCTTGAAAAAAAGTGTCAAAACAGTGACGAAAACAAGGATGAAAATACAAGCAACAAAAGAGCGACAAAAACACAACAAGCGACAAAAACATGGTTAAAAGTGATGGAAAAATAAATAAGCAACAATGAAAAGAAACAACAATGTGCCAGAAAAGCAACAAAAACACGAGTAAAAAGTGACAAAAACACGATAAAACAAGCGTCTAAAAGCAAGGAAATAGAGCAACGGAGAAAAAAAAAACAAAGACACAAAAAACTACAAAACAAGACAAAATTACCTACAAAAAAAACAAACAAAAAAACAGAAAAAGACAAAAACTGCTTCAAAAATGTGACAAACGCAGCAACAATGCAACAACAACAAAAGTCAGGATCAGTTTTGTAGGGCTTAGCTTTAAATGAGGCGTTTCTCTGGCCTAGATGCTAGATTTGGGTAAAGCCGAACTGGAGAAAATGTGCTTGGTTAAGAGCTAAATTTTAACGCCCAGTTCAAACATGTAGTTGAGTTTGTGGTAGAGTAGAAAGAATAGATATCGGCTCTAAAATGCAGTGAAGTAAAGTCAGAAATATTCATTATAAAAATAAAAGTGTGTATATTCACTTCCACCACTGGTTTTGCAGTTGCATATAAAATGGACAGAAGACTCGAACATTGCGAGCTGTATCTATTATTCCTCCTTATTGTTGTACTTACAGTTATTTGCTACTGTCATTGAAATGAAGGAACATATGGGCTGAAATATCTCAGTTTGAGGAAGAGAAATCTGCTGAATCCACTTTTTCACAGTTGGAAACACGGCTACACATGCGCGCTGTCCGTCCTCTAAGGGAAAAGAAAACGTTTCAATGAAGCTATCATAAACAAATGTTACATGTTGAGCAGCGACTTATTCAAATTCATTTCCTAATACTACCATTGTGAGGATTGTTAACACATCCGCAGAGAGCACTAGATACAGAAGACCAAAGCTGATGCAGCTGGGAAGAATTGGCTTCTGCAGACAGGGGGAATGTGGCTCTGAAGAAAAGATAAATAAAAATGCGTGTGAGTCAACAACAAGAGGATAGGGGCGTGACACAGTATATAATGCAATCCCTGAAAATAAACAGCACCTGAAGAGGCGTAGAAGAATATCCAGGCAGTTAGTGTTCTGGGCCAATGTCTGTCCTAACTCTGCAACAGCATTAAACACAATCAAAGAAGTGTGCATCAGTACTTAATAACATGAAGGAATATCCTGGAAAACATAATGGTAATTATAGACTTTTTGTGTCATTACATTATATACATTACAGAGAAAAGACACACTCTTTGTTCCTTGTGGGAGTAGAAAAGTGCTGTCTATAAAAATAATGGAGTTTTGTAAACATAGTGGTAATAAAGAGTTTTGTTTTTTTAAAAGGACAATATTAATAGCAATTGCTAAGTACCTCTCGAGGAGAAGTAGATCTACAAGTCTGTGTTTTAAAAAGGAGAAGAAAAAAAAAGATTGTTCTCATAGCAATTTTAGTAGATTTAACATTTTCTGCCACAAGTGATAAGAGTAGGGAGGCCTGTAGCGTTGAACTTACTGTTATTGGCCACCAGCACAGACAAAAAATAGACAATGACCCTCTTCTTTGTCAATGGAGCATCTTCTTTCACCAACCAATCAGCTAGGTCAGTAAATATCTCCTTCCTGCACAGCGAGTTCTTGCAATAAACTACAAAGCGACAAATAACCAATAAATAAATACGATGTTCACAAATTATGTTCATATAGTGCACTTACCATTGGCCTCTGCCAGCGTTCCCAGTGTGAAGAGAGCGGTCTCCTTGACATCTGCTTGTACAGAGCTGGACTTGGAGAGGTTCCACAAAAAGGCAATACCTCCCATTTCTCTCAGCAGCTCAACGTTTTGCTCTAAAAATACACACAATTCATCTGGTAACAAACACTACTTTTGTTCTTAATAGTAAGCTTAAGTCTAAAGAGCAATGCAAATACCTCTCTTTTCACAAATTGAAAGGATAGTTAGCAGAGCTTGTTTCTGCAGGTCAGGGCATTTCATCTGGAACTTCAGACACTCAAGAAGCAAACTGAGATCGGTTCTTATGGCTGAAAACAAAGTCAAGTTACAATTTTACATTTGAACGAACATGCATGATATTTTTTTTGACTGTACAAGTTGGGCTAAAGTCTACAGTAAAACGCTAATGGTTAGCAAGCAACTTACTATTTCGACTGCTAATGTTACTTTCCGATCCTTCAAGTCTGTCCATCTCACTCAATAGGTAACTTTCACCAAAAGTTGTTGTTTAGAGTTAAACTGTACTTTCTACTGTATCCTCACTGCAGCCATTGAATTACATGTAAGGAGCATCGTGACCTAAATCTGAAATCGTCTGAACTTTGCCGTTAGCTTGATTGCCATCATCTTATTACCATGGCAACGAGGTGGCCACAGCTGGCTCAATCAATGAACGACACCTAAAGTTTTATTTATTGTAATTTATTTTAGCTTTTATAATGTTGGCGTTACTGTGACAAGTAGTAAGTATTGAACTCATGCACCTTTTTTATTAGAAGATAATTTTTTTTATCTGCCACGTGACAAAATCATACACAAAATACGCCACTTTCACGCTTTTTATTTTTATTTATTTTTTATTTAACCTTTATTTAACCAGGAAAGTCCCATTGAGATTAAAAACCTCTTTTCAAGGGAGTCCTGGCCAAGGAGCAGCAAAAGATACAGTTTAAGAATTACATACACATTACATACTCATTATAAAAAACATTTACAAGAGGTCGACTCAAGTGCTCTCAATCTGGACTTAAATTCATTCAATGGAATAAGATCAGTTATTTTCCAGTCTTTTTGCAACGTGTTCCATGTAGAAGGAGCAGAGTGAACAAATGCCCTTTTTCCCAGTTCTGAACGGGCAAACGGAACAGTGAGCAACAAATGATCATTTGAACGCAAACTATAAGAGCCAACACTCCTCCGTGAGATTAGGTTACAGATGTAAGACGGCAGTAGACCAAGCATGGCTTTATAAATAAAAGTATACCAATGACTCAGCCTCCTGGAGGACAAAGAAGGCCATCCCACTCGAGAATACAGCTCACAATGATGGGTCAAAGCCCTACAGTTAGTAATAACTTTCTATGCTATGCTTGCACGCCCCCGCCGCCATATTGAATGTCGCTAATGTAAATGTGTAAAAAAATAAAAATAATAATAAGTGTCAGACTATGTGTCAAACTAAACTCTTTAATTATATGTCTATGGTTGTAGGTTTACAACAGTTAAAGGGTAAACTAAAACTAATAATTCCATTGTTGACTTGTTGGTGCAAATGAACATTTTACACAAATCAATATAAACATAAGATTTTAGCGGCATAACATTTTCGCTCTACAAGTGTCAATACAATGGAAATGCCGGGGAAAAAAGAGGCTAAAGTGGTACGGTACGAAGGAGCATTGTAGTCAGTAAAAAAATAAAAATAAATCCGTTTTCCGATTTATTTATTTTCCTCAGTGGATTATCTCGTAATTACGAGATACTATCTCGTAATTACGAGATACTATCTCGTAATTACGAGATACTATCTCGTTATTACGAGATATATTTTCCGTGTTTTTTTTAAAAAAATTTTATCCGTTTTCCGAATTATGATTTTTTCTCAGTGGATTATCTCGTAATGACGAGATACTATCTCGTAATGACGAGATACTCGTCATTACGAGATATATTTTCCGTTTTTTAATTAATTTTTTTAAAATCCGTTTTCCGATTTTTTTTTCTCAGTGGATTATCTCGTAATTACGAGATACTATCTCGTAATTACGAGATACTATCTCGTTATTACGTTTTTAATCCGTTTTCCGAACACGCTCTTTTCACGCTGACGTCACGAATCCGCCATTATACTTCCGTGCAGTGTAAACCGACTTCCTGTCCGCGCTACTGTAATGGAATGAGATCGTGCTTTTCAATCTGAAGTGTCATATCTTAAAGAAATTCACCGTGGACATCAAGTGGAAGGTATGTTATCATTAACAACATGTTGTACATTGTGTAGGGAGTAGAAATATCACCCAAGGATAACCGTGTGATTATAGAGAAGTGATTTTTCCAGAAGCTTGTGGCAAGTTGTAATGCTAACACATCCTAACAAATGCTGATTTGGGAAGGTTTCTTCTGGTGGATTTGCTCACATTATTAATCATTGACAACATGTTGTACATTGTGTAGGGAGTAGAAATATCACCCAAGGATAACTGTGTTATTATAGAGAAGTGACTTTTTCCAGAAGCTTGTAGCCAGTTGTAATGCTAACACATGCTGATTTGGGAAGGTTTCTTCTGGTGTAGTTGCTCACATTATTAATTAATCTGTATAAACTATCGTTTGGGTTCCGAGTTATAGCTCTGTAGATAGTCCTGCAATCGGTTAACTTCAAAATGTAGGCTATCGTAGCTCCAAATATTAATGCAACATTAGCAATATGCTAACAGTGAGAACCTTGACTATAGGTGTTATCGACATGCAGTCACGTCTGAGGCTTTAGTGGGCAACACAAATGTATTTTATAGATAATAGTTCTACGGTGGGTCAATAACAATTTTCACAGAGCATTGCTTCCCTTGCATTGTAAAAGAGCTGTGATTTTAAACTGTTCAGTACATGTTTTATATACACTTAAAATTACATCTTAAAGAATAAAGACTACGCACTGTTTTATTTCAAATTATTGCTCCTCTTATCCCTCTAAAAAGGTTGATTAAAATTAAAGTCTAATGTGCTAATTTAAAATGTTCACTCTTTCTTGTAGGATGGCCCAGTCATCACACAACGATTTTACAATCCCTGCTTAACTTACCTCAGAGGCCCATCAGCAGGCACTCCAGCAGGTGGCAAAAACTGCGGGGAAAATTATTGGGACTACTTTTCCATAGAGCTGTACCATCTACAACATCCACTGTCTGAAGGTAGTGCACAACATCCTGCGGGACCAGTATCACCCGGCTCATCACCTGTTCCACCCACTACTCTAGAGAAGAAGGCTGCATAATGATGTCCCCTTCACCTCACTCCCCTCCTTCCTGGGACAGTAAACCATACCCAACTCTGCTATAACTAAAGTGAGCTGGACTTTGCATGGCTGTATTAATTACATCTATATCCAACTCTGACCATATCCTGTGTTTTGATGGACTTTTTGATCTGTTTGTCTGTTACTGTATTTATGCCTGGAACGACAATAAACTTTGATGTGGCTGGTTTACACAGTGGGTATTTATTAATGGGATCTGCACACTTACAGTATTATGCACTTTTACCACATACCATGTAATGTTCTAATGCCCAAACGAAATTTCGTTTTTTAAATGACAGAGTGTTGAGTGATTTGAGGATATACATAGTATTTGACTTAGATTAATTTACTAAAAGATCAAAAATGGAAAGGGTTTTAAATTCTAAATGAAAAGAAATGATTCATTCATTGCTTTAACTATAACAAATTTCATGTTTTGTAAATTCATTTCAAAAAGACTTACTTATGCAAGAGCAAGTGGGATTAGCATTACACTGTTCATTCCAGTTGATCATGAGTAGTGTATTGTCTAACATTTTTCCCATCAGTTTCAAATATAGTGCAGACTCGGAGTGAGGCAACTGTCGGGAAGATGCCATAGACCCATGAAAAATTTAAATGGGGCATGCCAGCGTTGCCAGGTGTACGATAATTATGGTATTTGTACGATAATTTTGCCCTATGTACGATGTACGATCAATAATGTCTAATGTACGATAATTTGGCCAAATGTATATTTTGCAACTGCCGGAGACGGAGTTTTTTTTTTTTTTTTAAACCCCGTGCTTTGCTGGGAGTGAGAGGATATGAAGGGAGTGACGTTTATGTGTATGTTTCAGAACAAGGAGCATGATTGGTGGGATGCTCAGTTGCGCCCGCCCCCATGATTCTGATGTTGCTCATGCGCAATAGTTAGTTCCTATGTATTTGTTTGTGGAGGACACATTGGTCTACACAACTAGTGAGTGCCACAGGACACGATCTCCAGAGTGATTTTATTTGACTATAGCTCTCTCGTAGCCATGTCATTTTGTTTTCGACATTTGTACGATAATTTCTTTCAAAATACGATAATTTTGAGTCTCTGGTACGACAATCCTACATTTCCCACCTGGCAACGCTGGGGCATGCGCTCTAAAGTTCCGTAATGTAAATACCTTTTTATTTCTATGGTTTGGTACCCAAAAAACATTCCATTCCATTCCAGCCGCTTGATCAGCAGAACATAACTAATTGGGCAGGATGCTTCACACGTTGCTTTAGATCTCACATGAATTAGATCCTTACAATTTTATTTGTTTCGCTTTTGGGGCTCGATATAAAAGTCTCCATACAGTACTTTAGTGTCGACTCAATTTGAAGAACGAACGGCAGGAGGCAGCAATACGCCGTAGTTGACGATACATCTGCTACGTGAAAAATGAAGTGTTGTTGACTCGTACGCCACTTCCTGCTTGCTTCTGGTTGCGGTGTTTTGATGAATATAAGTGCGTCTTACACATTAAGTACGATATTTGAATTGTTAGGCAGTTTAATATCTAACTAGCTTTGTGACAGGACAGTTTGTCTGCATTGAGGTTGAGTACTGCCGAGTAAATGGTAAACCTTTCAGAGCTAGCAGCGGGCTGGGGGATAGCAGGCTAGCTACTTCTACACGGCTGTCTTTGCATTATATACAGTAACACTGGCAATATTCTAGTTTACTGCAGCTTTCAGTTGTACAATACAGTACGGTTTGCACATTTAGTACAGCATGAACAAATGCTATCTTCAGCTGTGTCTAATTCTGTACTTTCTTGTTGCAGTCGTAATCGAGCTATTTTTCATCTTATCAAGAGCATCTTCTGGAGATGCCTGGGCGTGTGTGCGCCAGCATCCTTCAACGGGTCCTCACAGCACCCGTTTCATCACAGGTATGTCCCAAACTGGTCAGTCACAAAGTTAATGTCAAAATTCGTTTTAACAATATTTTGTTGCATTTTAGGGTCCTCAGCTTTCACTGTTTAATTATCCGACTCAACACGGCCAGCACTGTCACTTATTATCATCACGGATTAATGGAACCGCCCAGACTTGGACAACCAGTAGAACATCTCACTTGTCTTTTGTGGGAAAACGCAGCTTTTCAACCCGACAGGATTTGGACTTTCAACTAAGCCAGGTCCAAATCAACAGTATCCTTCGGTCAAATGAGCAGGTAATGGAGGCCAATACTTGCCAAAATAAAGGGGTGTTGTCAATACCTTCTAACTTATTTTCCCATTGCTGTGTTGCAGAGTGTCAGTGTGCCAGAGTTTGATGGTCGAGGTCTGTGCTCGGTGAGAAAGTTTGAGAGCAACCAGTTAGCGGCCAATTCGCCTAATGAGGATCGTCGCAGTGCAGTCACATGTTTACAGGTACCTTTTCATAATTTTATTGTAATTATCTGCTTTTGAAATAAATGTAACATTTGAAATGTGTTTTCAGTCAAAGGGAATGCTCTTCGGAGTGTTCGATGGCCATGGGGGCTGGACTTGTGCGCAGGCTATCTGTGAGCGACTGCTGTACTACATAGCTGTTGCAATGATGCCCAAGCATAGCCTTGAGGAGATGGACAGGTGTGTGGCACAGGGCAGAGCTGTTCCTCCCATTCTGCAGTGGTATAAGCACCACTCAGACTATAACTACAGAGACTCTGCAGCGCTGTACATTGAACACCTGCGTGTGTTCTGGCAGGAACTACTTGAAAATGAAGAATACAGTAAAGGCATGAGGTAAGATGGACAAGCCAGTGAACTATTTTATGTCAGATTTGCAATGCTCTTTGATTTATTACTATCAACTACACTGTCACACAATACAACAGTCTTATCATGGAACTGGCTAAGATTCAGTTCTATATACAGTCAGGTTCATAAATATTGTAACATCGACTAAGTTTTTCTTATGTTTTTGGCCTTATAAACCACCACAATGGATTTGAAATAAAACAAAAATATGTAGTTAAAGGGACTACACAGTTTAAAAATGTTAAAATAAAGGGGGGTAAAATAAAGTGTTTTTAGCAAATGTTATTTGCAACAATTTAATGTTTGAATTTCTACATGATACATATTTAATTCAATGTAACTGTAAAGCATTTTGATACTCAAACTTTCTAAAACTAGTATTGTATGTAATATACTATTATTAGATTGATGTAGGCTACCATTATTTAATTTTCCCATGGGTGTTTGGATTTTCCTCATATTTATGTTTATTTATTAAGGAGTTCCACAGTTTATGATCTAATAGGACACATGTATTGTCTGTGTTCTGTATAAAACAAGAGGAGCCAAAATCAGATTAAGGCTAAGTTCACTGGACTTTCTACAAAATCAGAGCTAACTTCAGTGACTGATGTGAGACAGATAACAGCTTAGCCTAAACACAGCTGTTACATTTAGCTTTGGTTGGTTTTCCATATTTACAAAGTGCCAAAAGGATTTATTGTTAATCTTATTGTCATCTAATCGCTCTAGTTAAACTTACTCGCACTGTAGCGGCAGCGCCTGTCTCTGCCTCTGTTTCTCTGATCTTTTCTGGCACAGCCTCAAATAAACACGAGCGCATGGCCTGGGTCTGTGCACTGTACCTGAGCGTAAAACACGGACTGGATATGTAAAAAAAACACGGACCCGGACTAGATTGAGCAGGCGTATTTGGATGATCGGTGATTAGCGCTGCATAATAAAAGGCTATTGTCCTGACAGGGCGGGGAGCGCTGATGCCAATGCCAATATAATGGTAGGGGAAACACTGAAGTATTTTCCTCCCCCTACATTTTCCAGCCATGTCCTAATGTGTATAATGAGCCCAGACCTGTTCACCACAACTGCCTCTAAAATCCTTCACTGTCACTCAAAAAGTTGTTAATTCGGGTCAGAAGTGCTGTCATCCACGAGCTTAAAGGAAAACTCACCCTCAAATCCACTTTTTTTTGCTGATAAACTGTATAAATGAGTGTCCAATAGTGTTGTCTACATATCCTGGTCACAATTTTGGCACTTTAGTGCAAATTAGTTGAAAGACAACTTTATGTCAGTGAGGCGCCATCTACAGGCGATCTGTCTTTACTGCATTTGATTTTTGATTTGGCGCCAGTATTTGCGCAGGCATGAAGGCTGATGTCAGCCGTGAAGCCTGACGTCAGTTGCCCTGGCGCTCTGGGCTATAAAAGCGGCCCAGACTTGCTCACGCCCCCGTAGCGAGTTGGAGAAGGAATAACGAGGGAGTATTTTCATCGATTGTCAGGTTTGCGATTAGTTATAGCATTTAGGTTTTTTTTTTTAGCATAGCTTTTTGTATTATAAATAATTGTGTAGTGCTGTAGCGTTGTTGTTGAATATTGTAGTTTTAGTCATTAGTTGCTTTTATTGCTAGATTAGTTAGCTGAATTTAGTTTAGGACATTTGTTAGTATTGGTTTTAGAGTTAAATATCGTGTGTAATTTTAGTGTATATTGTTTATTGTACTACTGTGTAGTCGCTGGAACTCCATGCTCGGACTTTGTTTACGAGTTGAAGTAAATGAAGTCAGATGACTCAGGCCTGTCAATCACCGACCCAGACCCCTCCCATGCGCTCCTTAGTCCTCCAGGCAAAGCCCCTCTGTAGGGGTGGGCGATATTGACAAAAATGAATATCTCGATTTTTTTTTTCAATATCGATATCGATATTCAGACGATATTTTTGCAATCCTTCACAGTAATGTGTGCAAACTGGCAAAGAAGGTTCAGTTGGTCTTTTGACTTGCTGTATCTGACCTATTATTGTATAGAATTACTAGTACATAAAGATGTGACACATTATTGATTTAAACATTAGGGCAGGGGGAACAAAAATGTATATCACGGTATGAAAAAGAAATATCACAATAACGATGTATTTGGCGATATAATTTACACCTGACAAAATACTTCAAAATCAAAGCCTTTAGACAATAGGGCAAATTCATTTAAACCCATTTTATTCTATTTATTCATCTAAAGCTCTACCTTCATCTGGAAGAACCATACTGTCAATGGGAAGAACACGGAAGATAAGATAAAATAATTTTGCTACAATATTTGCAACTTCATCTCAATCACAGTGAAATGCTCCTGTAAGTTCACCTGCCTCTGGGCAGTTTACTTGTGTTTTATTGTAAGGAGACTGGGGATAGATCTGTGAGTATTAACGCGTTTGGGAAGTGAGTCTTAATGCGTTTTTCAAAGGATCCAGTTTTTCCCTATTTCTCCTTTTCGCGTCTCTCCCGATGCACGCGGGGGGGCCGGGACAGACGCACAGATACACACAGGAGGGAAAGAGACAGAGAGGGAGACAAGTTTGTCCTGGAACTTACGTGATCTGAAGAAAACAAGTGAGGAGGATATTATTAGCCTTTAACCGCGTTTGCATTGTGGTTTTCTTCACCGTGTTGTTAGTTAGCGCGAGGCTAAAAGTTAGGAAAGTTAGCTAGCTAGGAAGGCTGTGCTACAACTTGTCCTGAGCCCTTTCCTCGCAAATATGAGCGACTCAAGTGGCAAACTTCATTCATATCATTAGATTCTTCATCTCTGTAATCGCTCCACGCTGCCATGTTGTTGTTTTGAATGTGTTACGCAGCGGAGGGGGCGGCTGGCGCGCTACGGTAACCCACAAGGACAACGCGACACATGTTTGGGGGGTCGGATTGTACAAATTATGAAATATCTCGATATCCAATTTTGCATATCGTCCAGACAACAATTTCGATATTATCGTCTAAACGATATATCTCCCACCTCTACCCCTCTGTTGAAATTTTCAAATCTGAGGCTCTGGAAGGGGGGGTTAGTTACTCTTTAATATAGAAGCTGCAGTTACACGTTAGACCTGAGGTAGCAGTAGTGAGTATAAAAATGACCTGCTTGCATCTAGTCCCTTTAAACTGCAGACTTTCAGCTTTAATTTGAGGCAATTTACATCCAAATCGGATGAACGGTGTAGGAATTACAAGTGTTTGTATGTGAACCTCCCACATTTCAAGGGACCAAAAGTAATGGGACAAAGTAACAATTATGAATCAAACTTTTTTATTTTTAATATTTGGTTACAATTTCTTCATAGTCAATTACAGCCTGAAGTCTAGAAGGCGTAGACGTCACCAGACGCTGGGTTTCATCCCTGGTGATGCTCTGCCAGGCCTCTACGGTAAATGTCTTCAGTTCCTGCTTGTTCTTGGGGCATTTGCTGTGCAGTGAAATGCTGCTCAATTGGATTCATGTCACGTGATTGACTTGGTCATTTAATAACATAACTTTTTTTTGCATTAAAAGGCTCTTTGGTGGCTTTGGTCACATCATCAATAAATACAAGGGAACCAGTTCCATTGGCCCATGCCATGATGCTGCAGCACCATGTTTCACTGATAGGTGGGAATGGGATGATTTGAATCATGAGCAGTTCCTTTATTTCTCCATATTTTTCTCTTCCCATCACTCTGGTACAAGTTGATCTTTGTCTCATCTGTCCTAGAATGTTGTTTCAGAACTGTAAAGGCTTTTTTAGATGTTTTTTGGCAAACTCTAATCAGCCTCCTGTTTTTGAGGCTCACCAGTGGTTTACACCTTGTGGTTAATGGTCTGTATTCTCTCTGGTGAGAGTCTTCTCTTGATGGTTGACTTTGACACACATACACCCACCTCCTGGAGAATGTTTTTGATCTGACCTTTTGTTGTGAAGGGCTTTTCTTCACGAGGGTAATAATTCTTTGGTCATCCACCACATTTGTCTTCTGGGTCTTTTGGTGTTTGTCAGCTCACCGGTGTGTTCTTTCTTTTTTATAATGTTCCAAACTGTTGATTTAGCCTAATATGTTTGCTATTTCTCTGATGGGCTTGTTTTGATTTTTTCAGCCTAATAATGGCTTGCTTCACTGATGGTGATAGCTCTTTGGATCTCATATTGAAAATAATAGCAACAATATCCAAAATAC
This sequence comes from Neogobius melanostomus, assembly GCA_007210695.1. Lineage (NCBI taxonomy): Eukaryota > Metazoa > Chordata > Actinopteri > Gobiiformes > Gobiidae > Neogobius > Neogobius melanostomus. Next base: position 1,046,751 of record VHKM01000834.1, read on the forward strand.
AAATATCACACTTGAAATGAACTCTGGATGTCCCACCTGTTCTTTATAAATGGGATAATGAGGGAAAACACTTGGCCATGGAAGAGCTGAGCAGCAAATATCCCATTACTTTTGGTTCCTTAAAAAGTGGGAGGCTAAAATAAAAACACTTGTAATTCCTACACCGTTCATCCGATTTGGATGTAAATACTCTCAAATGAAGGCTGAAAGCCTGCAGTTTATGTACATCTTTGGTGTTTTATTTGAAATTGATTGTGGCGGTTTATGATGCCATAAACATAAGTGAGTCGATGTCCCAATTAGGGCAGGGCGATATGGCCTAAAATCTATATCACGATATAAAAAAGAAATATCACGATAACGATGTATTTGACGATATTATTGACAATGGACAAATTACTTCAAAATCCCAGCCTTACGCCTATTGGGAAGATTAATTCAGTGATATTTCATTCTTTTTTTTTTTTAACGGCATACTACTTTCCTCGCGAATATGATCTACTCAAGCGGTTTACATCCTTCATTTCATTTAACTTCATAAGCACCTGTCCCCATGTTCTAGAGTCAGTGTTTATGCTGCTGATGGAGCTGAGTGTAACATGAATTATATCGTATCCACGACGATATAAAAAATTACAACGATATCAAAAAATTATATCGCGATAACGATATGCGATACGATATGGCCCACCCCTAGTCCCAATATTTATGGACCTGACTGTAAGTTTATTGTGATCTGAAGGTAGGACTTAAGAGCGTATTTTTACCCACCAAATAGGGCTGTGGCTGCGATATTAATTGCCATTTCAATGGTTACAATTTATAAATGGCAATTGTTCATGCGTTTCAGTGTCTTGTAAACAACAAATATTTCTATCTTCGCAAAGTTTCATATTTGATAACATAACCCTTTTGTTTAGAGGCATACAAACGAATTCTGAAGTACATGTGTTTCTTGTATTGCTTAGCAGTCCCTGCATGACCGTCGCGCCGAAGCCATATCAATCAACTGAATCAATTTGTTTGGCTCGTCAGGTAGGCCTTATGCAAGATATTTGTTGCTATGGGGATGATTCTTTTTTTTAGTATGGTCTGCTTTTGACTTGTTACGTTAGGTCAGGGAGAGGTGAGGAAGTGCGTGTCTTCAGTATGACACGCGTTTGTAGATTGGCGCGCTTTGTTATATTTTTAGCATGTCGCAGCGCGAATTTAGTGATTGGGTGCCCTCTTTAAGTTAATTTTCCCGGGTGTCTGGACAGGGAGGCTATAAATAGGGAGTATCTTGTTGTTTTTTTGTTTAATTTGTACCCTCTATGATTTAACTGGATTAGTTTGTTTATAATAAAATATCTCCTCATCGCTACGGATTTGTTATTGAAACTCTCGCACACACCACACACGTAAAACGTAGACGTACGTAATCCGTAACACTATGGCTGTATCTCAAAAAGTTGACCTGATAGAGCAAAATGCATGTGATATTCGGACTGAGAACACCAAAATTAGTCTAAATCAGTTGAGAAACCCCTGACCATTTTTTGGCTGTCAACTTGTGTTATTAATAATAATAATAATGCCTTACACTTGTAATGCACTTTACAAACCTGTTGTTTGTAAAAGGGTCACCAACGACTGTATTGTCTTCGGAAACTGTCCTTCTTTCATGTAGATAAAACTGTGATGACACTTTTTTATCGGGCATTCATCGAAACGACCCTAACTTTCTGCTTGGTCGCCTGGTATGGGAGCTCCTCTGTTAGAAACAAAAACGCCCTGAATCAGCTGGTCAAGTGGTCAAGTAAAGTCATTGGTCAGCTTCAGACCAGTTTAGACTTTCTGTATGATAGACAGTTAGAAAGGATGGCACAAAGCATCCTAAAAGATACTGCGCATCCTTTGCATTCAGAGTTTCGATTGCTTCCATCTGGGCGTAGGTTTTTAATGCCAATAAGCCATACGAATCGTTTTAGTAAAAGCTTTGTTCCTGCTGCCATTTCCTTGATGAACAAGTAGGGATCTAATCGCCCCTGACGCGGCTTCTTATCTTTGTTATTGTCCAGTGGCTTAAATTTTTGTTGTATCTTTAGGCACATCCTGTTAGTATCTGGAGCACTTACAAGTTTTATATTTAAACATGTACTTTGTGTTTTATCTTTGTATAATGTGTTTTAATGTTGACTAGTTCTCAGAATTGCAAGACAAATTTACCTACGGGTACGAATAAAGAAACCTAACCTAAGCCTTTACTGTATTACCAAGTTTCTCAAAGCGCTACACTATCATTATTCATTCACACCATACTCGGTGATGGTAAGCTACTGTTGTAGCCACAGCTGCACTGGGGTAGACTGACGGAAGCGAGGCAACCAGCCTGTGCCATCGGCCCCTCCGACCACCACCAACCACTCACTCACTCGCCACATTCACCCCAGGCTTTGGTGTTACCAAACGGTCTCCAAACCAAGTACCGACCAGGCCCTTCCCTGCTTAGCTTCCAAGGTCTGACGGGGTTGGGCATAGCAAAGACGCAGCGCCGCGGAGGAAAACACAGGCTTTTAACCTCCTGCAGAGGCACAGACGCGGTTCTAGCCTGTGAGACAGGGAGACCACCGTAAACTTTGTTTGGAGGGACGAGAGAAGCCGCGGCGACAGGGAAACCATCAGAGCTCATGCTTCAGTTGGAGCATGTTAAACTCGTGTTTGTCGCCAACTCGCTATTATTCTGCAAAAAAGGGTGTGTTTGCTCTCGCAACACGGACAGACAGATGTCGTCTTTTATTTTTGATTAAATGAATCATGTGTTTAAAGCCCCGCACGGTTTGAGAAAAGCCCCTGAAGTGCCGTGAGGCGCTCCAGTGCGTTCTGGTGTGCGTTGGTCTTTATCCATATCTAATTGCAATACTGAAACCATTAAACTGTACAGTCATATTTCCAGAACTTAATTTTGGTAAGATTTTATTTAATAATGACTCATTGATTGATGGTTTTCAATGAGAAGATATTCACACTTGGTTCTGACAATCCTAGATTCAAAAGGTTGGGTTTTTACCTGACACATTCTAGGATTCTAAAAATGTTTACTGTCTCTGGTTATTTTAAATACGACAAAGAGGTTAGCGATGTTCTGTTAATTTACCTGGTCAGAAGACATCTAGAAGACAAAAAGAAAACACTCTAGATGGCTCAAAGTTTAATATTGATGTGGGAGCCAAGTGTGTGACTTTTAGATGTTTTGAACCTGGTTTATGGCTATTTTCTATAAACATATATGGACTTTTAAAAATCTGAACGGTAATGTTTATGATGGATGCAGTTGTTTTCCCCCCCACAAGACTCACTCATCTTGTAATGTTTTTGAAGCCCCCCTGACGCCCTGGATCTGGCTTTTAGACGACTTGATGCCGACATCTCTTTGGAGGCCCAGCTTCCTCTTACAAACAGCCTGCTGAAAAGCACCGCCATTCAGGTAGAAATAAACCCAGCTGTCCCCTGTTGTGTTTCACAAGAAAATGTAAAGAAACCTATAAAGTCTGAGAATGGAATTGCTTTTTCCAGGTTGCGTTTGCTGGATCAACGGCATGTGTTGCTCATGTTGGCCCAGATGTGATCCATGTGGCTAATGCCGGTGACTGCAGGGCGGTGTTGGGGGTTCAGGAAGAAGATGGCTCATGGAGTGCATTGCCTCTGTCGTCAGACCACAATTCCCAGAATCCCTCTGAGGTGCAGCGGATACGGGCCCAGCACCCTTCGTCAGAGAGAGATACTGTGCTCGCTGATGACCGACTGCTTGGGGTGAGAGAATAATGCTTTATTTGGATATACTACGATAACTGTCGCCTGCATATTTGACTACAGCTGCATGAAACAAGTCAGCATTTACAAGCTAACCTGTAGCTGGGCATACACTGTGCAATTTGAGCCACGATTTAGAACAAGCTAAATGAATGATTCATTTACGAACAGGGTTCGTACAGTCATGGAAATCCTGGAAAAGTCATGGAATTTTAAAATCTAATTTCCAGGTCATGGAAAAGTTTTGGAATTTTGAGAAACTTATTTCAGAATCCTAAAATATAGTAGAAAAAATAATGGGTAAATCAGGAATCACGGCACACATTTTTATTCAGGCAGTTGTTAGGCCTGTAGCGGCGACAGGTCCCCCGCCTGTGGGCTCTTTTTAACGGTCTATGGTGGGCTCTGGAGGAGCTGTGCTCCCTGAATAGCTAATACGAGCTAAAATGATGACAATAATGCACTTATGGAGGAAATGATTGGAGCTGGTTTCATAAATAGACGAACACAAAACCAGAGGATGCAAAGCGGAGTAGTGAAAGTTTAGCTACTACCGCACATAACCGTGGAGACAACGTGAATTTGGAGATGGATGCTTTTCTTATTTATTACTCGAGTACAAGTCAATGACAGAACAGCTCACAGAAGTACCATTTATTGTACAATTTATCCAAAAGTTCAATGACTGAGCCTAAATGTTACTATTGCCCCCGACCACTGCTCTACAACGATATGGAGCCTGTGATGCTCAGAAACATCATTAGAGCTAAAAGAGTGAGATGTTTAGTGAGTGACATTGTGTGAGCTAAAGTTGTTTCAAAGGTAAAACTATAAAATGTTCCTTTTTAAAGTGGCAAGATTATTAGGACCATTTTCACCTTTTGAATTGCACTAGAATGCAGGAAAATAAGGATGATAAGCTCTAAATGTGTTGGGGGGACCCCAAACCTTATACTAACCCCCACTTGAATGTATCTGTCACACCTGTCAGACACACAATTCTAGAGAAGCACATTATAGAAAGTGATTCATAATGATATATCAGACTGCAGTGTGTGTGACACTGTTATCAATTCCCTGTGATTCACCAGTTCTTTTTGCTTAAATTTAGTCGACTAAATTTACTTGCAATTTTAGTCGACTAAAATTGAAGATATTTTTTGACTAAATCTCGACTAAAATTAAATGAAATTTTTGTCAAAAGACTAAGACTAAAACTAAATTAAAATATGTTGTCAAAATTAACACTGCTCAAAAATCGCGATTGAAATTCGTGCCAAAATTGTGTATAAAATCGTAGTGTTTGCCCAGCTTAAAGCTAACGGAGAGCTACACTAATGCATTTTCATTATCCTTTTTATCATTTTAAATCAAATAGAGAAGTATAAAGTTGTATACAGTTCTGTTGTGTATGGACAGAAATTGTGTAGAAATCCTTAACTTTGTTTCTGTCGACACTAATGTGATGAACCTAAAGCACAAGTTATCTGTAGAAGTATTCTAAAACAAAGTGAATTGAGTGTGTGTGCTGATTGTATGACCCCCATATTAATTAAAGTGGCCAAAATTACCCTACACAAATGTCTGCTCTGGATGCACTGTCTTTCAAAGACATTTACCTCTACACTGCAACACCAGTGTGTCCTTTCTTCCCCCTTATATAGGGCAGATAATAAGCGGATTCAGCATTTCACCGAGCGCAAAGCATGCTGGTCCAGGTTAAAGGTCAGGACTACCCAGCTCATATCCCAAACTGTGTGCATGACTGAGTGTGACACAGATATTGATTATTTTGAGCGTTAAAAATCGATGTTTTAAAAGAATTTTGAAAGAAACACAGTGTTACTGGGGAGAGAAAAAAGAACTTGTGGCCCTTGCTAAACCAATAAAAAATAAAAAAAAGAACAGTTTGTATTCTCGAAGACGGCGTGTACTCAGTCACTGATTACTATGACAACGGACAGCGCCATTTTAGCTTGTTTCCCGTTGCCAGACATCGCAATGGATAAATCAAGAATTACCCTACATTTGGCATGGAAAACAACATGACAAATGGCCGAAATCAGGTATGACATTGTGCAGTCTGACATAGCAACACGTAGCAACCAGTTAAGCGTGGTTTTGGCACAACAGAAAGCAACAGGCCGCAGCAGCGTCACTTGTAACTTCATGTTTTGGGAGGAATTTCCATTTAAGCAGTGATTAAAACGAGAGAAATGACAGTATTACCTCCTGGGCGGCAGGGACAGATCAGATCCACATCATGACACCGTTTTCTTTCAGCCACAAGCTAAACTTTTCTAAACACACTGCGCTCTGACAAAGCAAAAGCACTTCACATGTCAAAGAAGTACGAGCACTCACTATGTCACTAATAAATTACCGAAACTTTACCAAAACTGTCTAATACAGTGTAAGCACTCACTCTTCCACAAACAAATCTTTGATTTCCTCCGGTGCAGCTGGAGTAAACTTAATAACAGTACGTGAGCTCAGGCTCTGGGTCTGTCGCTAAAGGTAAATAGCCTATATCTATCTTGTTGTCACCGCTGTGTTGTGCTTTTCTCTTGGTCTAAAAGCTCTAGTTTCCTATTCAGTCATGGTTCAGTCCTAATTTGTAACCGGTGTAGTCTACGTCCCGGTTTAGTCCTCAGACCTGCTAAGTTTAGCAAGTTATAGCTTTGCTTCGTTTAGTAGCTAAAATTGGCACCGCTTTCCCTGCCAGATGTAGGGTATTTCATGATTGATCCATGGCTATGTCAGGCAACTGGAAACCACGTAAGTATAGTATAGTATCAGTGACTGTGAGGTCTTCGAGAATTAAAGGGGGGGTATTATGTAAAATGGACTTTTTCAAGCTTTATATCATGTTATTATGTCATTCCCTCATTAAACACATGCCTGGAGTGTTGCCTTGGCTCATTCACATATTTTTGAGTAATCAGTAAAAACTTAGACGGCAGCCATTTTAGGTGTAGCTATGCCTCAGTCCTCCTAGGAACGCCCCCACCTCCTGGAGACGCCTCTGGACCTTTTGTCACCAGCCAAGCCACCAACCACTGCTCCTCAGCTCAGCAGAGCCCCCTCCCCGCACAGTGTTGTTGTTTAAATGCCACAGCAGTGTGCTGAAGGGGGCGTGTCGGAAAGCTTCTTAAAGAGACAGAGGCCTATTTCAAGACGTTCAGTACAGCCATTTTGAGAGAGCAATTTATTCAAGGCAGTTATTTTAATTTACTGCATATACAGACCAACAGAAGGTTACGTCATCATTGTAGTATGCTATAGACTGGTGCTATGTGATTGAAAAAAGCATAATACCCCCTCTTTAAGTAAATAGACGTATTGGTTACAAATAGCATTACTAGTTAGCTATATGTCAAACTTACACATTTAATCCATTCGTCAAGACATTCTGGATCTTTTCTTTTAGTAGGAAATTTGATGAGTGCGTATGGCGGCTTGCATAAAACGCTGTGAGGTTCCTTTATTGCACTCGTGAATAGGGCAAAACTCTTCCATACACTGATTAAGCCCATGAGGACAGTCGCACTGCAATGGAGAATGAATGCGAACCTGGTATATAGCCATAAAACCACTTTAAGTGCCATAATAGTCACTAAATAGCTGGTTGTTCCACTATGATAGTATGGTTTTAATGGGCTTTGTTGACACCGTGGATAGTTGTGAACTTTGACCGGAACATTACCACGCATGCGTACTGATAATGCTGATTTGGCTTATTGCAAATGTAGATTGATACAGAGCCACACAGTGGCATGAGGCTCAAACAAAATCCACACAAATGGCTCCAACTTCCATTCATTAATCAACATTACAATAAACAGTTTACCTCATGTCCGAGGACATACACGGGTAATGTTAGAAAAAACAAAAGCTCATGTCATACCTGAATCTTTTCAGTGCTGCCGTTTTCATACGGATTATGAGACGTTAGCGTTGTGCTGTGTTTGCAGATGCTGATGCCGCTGCGAGCCTTTGGTGATGTGAGATTTAAATGGAGTGTGGAGTTACAGCAGAGCGTTATGTCCAGCCTGGATTCTAGTGTGGACGTAGCCTCCCTGAACCTGTACAACTATGTCCCTCCGAGCTACAAGAGCCCGCCTTACCTGGACGTCACGCCTGAGATCACCGGTCACAAGCTGCGGCCACAGGATCGCTTCCTCATCCTGGGCTCTGACGGACTGTGGGACGAGCTGTCCAATCATGAGGCTGTACAGCTGGTCGGGGAGCACCTCAGTGGGATTCACTTACAGGTTGGTTAGACAGCTGCTCAGCTCATTACAGTCAATGCAAATCACAAAAACTGCTATTAATATTCGAAATTATAAATCCTTCAGTGAGGCCAAGGAGTCAGACAATACCTTTACAAAACCTCATGCGTCATTCCTCCAGCGTCGTGTTTATATGTGACACAGAAATGGTTAAGCACCAACCAGAATGTTGCATCTCTTCTAAGCAGCTGTACTTGCAAAGAAAAAGGAAAAGGATCCATGTGGAGAAAAAGTAAGTACACCATTTGGAAGTTCTCACATTTCTGCCTAAATTGGTCACTAAATGTGGTTTGATCTTCATCAAAATCACAGGAATGAGTAAACGGTGTCTGCTTAAACTAATACCACCCAAACATTTACATTTGATCATATATTTTTTGGCCATAACATGTAAACATTCAATGGAGAGTTTAGAATAAGTAAGTACACCGCCTGAATCTCACTGAACTGCAGCAGTTTTGTAAAGAGGAATGGTCTAAGACTCATCCTGATCGTTGTGAGCTTCTAATCCGCAATGACAGAAAAGCAGTTATTGCTGCAAAAGAAGGATCAGCCAGCTATTTAATACAGGGGTTCACTTATTTATTCCATTCAGGTCGTTCTGCAAATATCTTCATAAACTTGTGAATTCATTTTTCTATTGATGACAGCACGTTGTCCAGGCCCTGAGGCAACAAAACAGCCCCACACCATGATTCTCCTGCTCCATACTTCACAGTGAGGAGAGGGTTGACGTGCTGTTCCATTTGTCCTCCTCACATGATGTTATGTGTTCCTCCCAAACTATACAGCTTTGGTTTGCGAAATAGCACTTGGATGCTCCACTGCACTACTGGAAAAATATTCAGTGGACTGATGGACCCAAAGTTTAATATTTTGGGTGAATCATGGTGTGGGGCTGTTTTGTTGCCTCAGGGCCTGGACAACGTGCTGTCATCAATAGAAAAATGAATTCACAAGTTTATGAAGATATTTGCAGAAAAACCTGAGACATTCACAACAGCATGTGAATTAGGGCTGCACGATTAACCTTTATCGCATCGATATTGAGGTTTTAACTCCTGCGATAACCTAACCTCAGGAGGCTGAGGTTTTTTTCCCCGCCCCTGACATTTGATTGACAAACCTATTAGCCAATCAAAATGGTCGAATCTCGCGTTCCTGGCTTGGTGGCCAATCAGAAATGGCGATGGAAACTAGCTTGTATGCAGTACACCGGCTTTCTCTGTCAGCAGCAAAGCAGCTAACACACACGACATGGCTGCGCACGGAGGGCACTTCTCAGAACCGTGCGTAATCTTTCTTCATCCCGTTTGTCAATATGTAGCTATTGTAAAACGCGCAGGATTTCACACATGGCTGGGGCATTAGCGCACCTGATGCGCGGGTTGCGGGTTCCCCCGCGGTCTCCGCAGCCATGCTCGCGGATCGGGTCATAAATTCTCCTTTGATGGCGGGTCTGGTTGTGGCGGGTCGAACAATCTCGGCCTGCTGCTGCGCGCCGCCGCTCACCGCCGCCGTACGCGCGTCCACTGTATTCAGCCACGACTCATTCTACCATCTTTACAGCAGGTGTTTGACGTCAATATGCGGCGGATTTTCATAGAATAAGCAGCGTTTTGTTGCTTGTGATCCAGAGAACGCTTTTGTGGAACCAAATGTCTGGTATTTTCCACGGCATGTGCGTCTGTGCACGAGTTTGCGTTACCTAACATCCAAAGATTACAGAGTCTGCCCTCAAAGTGCTCATGCCCTTCCCAATACCTGTTAAGTTAGGTTTTCCAATGTGAGACTGAAATTCTCCTCTTTAGAGCCAGACATTCAGAAACCGATGTGTGATAAGCAGCACCACTCGTCTCAACATTCACGTTGAGTTTTGATGGAAATCTCGAAATGTAAAATCCACAGATTAGTTTTGTAATGTATAGTTTTGTTTCATGTGTAAAATCCCAGTAGTTCAGTAATTTTGGACATTAAAGGACTATACATAAGTTTAACCACAAATAAATGTATACAAATTAAAAAAAATTTCCTCATACATGCTCCAGCAATGCCCTGGTGAGTAGAATGAGCCCTGGCCTTTTCACCGCGATTGCCTCTATATGCCTGTAAAGTCACTTAAATAGTTTATGCTCGGTCGAACAAGCAAACAGTGTTCACGCGCATGAGCGTGAGCGTGATGCGCGTTCACGCTCAGCTGTAGCGTTAGCTGTATCTCCTCTATACTGACGCTGCAGCGCGAGTGGTAACGTCGGAGGGATGGATTTAGCGGAGAATAAGAGGAGACCGGCTTCAAGCACCATCGAAACTCCAGCCCAGACCCCAAATAACAAAAGAAACGAAGAGTTTATTCGAGTGTGACAAAAAAGGCGAAAGTCGAGTCTGATCAGCGTAGGCAAAGAACCAGAGTAGCCTCAACATCGGAAAATGTTGAGAGAATCTCTCAAAAGACCCACAGCTTATTTTGCTTGAAAGGTAAGACATTATTACTAAATACGTGGGGGAAAAGTGTTGTTGATGCTTCAAAACAACGGTGTCCAACTGTCCGTGCATGTTGTACAAACTTCACTGAAACACGCCATAAAATAATCATATTTGGAAGTTCCCAAAATAGTTGATCTAATAGTTTTATACCTACAGAGACGTTGTGTAGTATTAGTAGCAGACTAGTAGTGTCAGTAATAACAGTAATTGTGCTGTACCTACAAAACATTTGAGTAGTAACAGTGGTAATGGTGCTGTATTTACAATGACAAACATAATGTCGCTAATGTTAGCTTTTCTTGGCCGCAAAATAAGCATGACTGTTCACGGATTTATAAGTAGTGAAACGACTACAAAAGTGGACATGTGCCGTTTACAATATAGTTTACGAGTTAGCTACGCTAACTTTGGGCCCAGGAAATTGAAGAAACGATTTGGCTTTTCCTAGTAGCATTTCTACCGGTGGAATTATTTTATCATTTCAATTAGGCTTACGTTTATGCATACAAAGTATACGAGTATTTTTTTTTTTTCTCCTTCAAACGTCAATTATTCGTTTATATGTATTACTTGGCTTCTTCATTTGATTCACTTTGCTGCATTTGCTCAAGTATTTTATCTTGGAAAACATTCACTCAAACTGATTTGGTCTAAATATCTTACAAAACAGTAACGTTTCTTACCTCAGTTTAAGTCATGCCTACAAATCTGTAAATTGACCAGGACGGGACTGTTATTTCTGGTGCTCCTAAAGCCTGAGCGCCTCATGCACGAGCTTATCATCGAGGCTGCAGTTACGCGTTTGGCCTGAGGGGGCAATTGCGAGCACAAAACTGCTAAACTCCACAGAGCCCCTTTAAGGGAACATTTAATAATCACGAAGCATCGAACAATCTCAAACAATCTCATTACCTTAATCACTATGTATGTAGTTTATTTAACCCTTTGTTTCATAAAAGTAACAAAATATTTTATTCATAATTTTAGTTTTACGCACTTAAAAGTATTGAACAGAAAAATCGAAAATCGCATCGCAATCGCAATATTTGTCAGAAAAAATCGTGCAGCCCTAATGTGAATAAGTGAGTGAACCCCTGTATTAAATGGCTGATCCTTCTTTTGTAGCAATAACTGCTTTTCTGTAGTTGCAGATTAGAAGCTCACAACGATCAGGATGAATTTTAGACCATTCCTCTTTACAAAACTGCTGCAGTTCAGGGAGATTCAGGCGGTGTACTTAATGTTTACATTTTATAGCTAATAAAAATATGATAAAATGTAAATGTTTGGGTGGTATTAGTTTAAGCAGACACTTTAATCATCCTTGTGAGATCAGGCCACATTTAATGACCATACAATTTAGGCAGAAATGTGAGAAATTCCACACGCTGTACTTTTTCTTGCCACTGTACTTCCCAATCGGAGCTACGACCAAAGTCGCCAAAATCGTGCAGTGTACACCCGGCTTTAAACGACTGCAAGAGAGGAGATAATATTTTCTGTAAAAAATGAGAGTGAGCAGTGATGTCTCGCCTCTCCTCAGACCTGACCTGTAACTCTGCTGGGAGCTTGTTTCCATGGAGATGTTGCTGCTTTCCATTGACGGCAGGTAGCCAAAAATGAGCCTTAAATACATTGGGTCCTCCGGCAAAAATGTCATTGTGTTAAATGTTTATTCAGCGATCGGCAACAGTTTGATCTTGTGACCTGACCTCTGACCTGGCATGTCCTGTAGGATGTACCGATTTTCAGTATCGGTAGCTGATCCGGGCATTTTGAGAGTATCTGATCGGATTTGATGACTGGACGGGTCCGATACAAGACGGCCGTGAATCTGCTGTCATGGATCTGCAGCGGTTCCAGCCTGCTGGTTTATCGCACTGCAGTGCTTTGAGGTTTATCGCAACACAACCTGCAGACTGGAGCCCATAGACTGTACAAATAATAGACGACTCCTCCTCACTCCTCCCCGTTTACCACAATGACCATGTTCAAGGGGGAAATCATGGCGGATTTACAGACTCCTCCTCTCCAGCTCTGACGAAGCATGTTCCTAATAAGGGCATAAGGGCGGGATCTTCACTGTAGACTCGGCCCTTGCGTGACGTGTAGCTCGCGCAGCTCCAATGCACAGAAACTGTACAATCAATCATAACAGAAGAACGTCCACATCACACAGGAGGATATAAATTAATTTGTCTACTATCGTTAACCTGCCACTAACACCTGCTTCTGAAAAACTTTCTAATTTAAAATCCAGAGCTAAAGCCAAAACCTCTTGCATGTTTATCAAAAAAACTAGTAAAACTACTGTAATATCCATAGGCTATAATATATAATGATATATATTATATAAAAATATAATAATACAAAAAAACTATTGGATCGTATCGGCCAGATGAAGTGTCAAAATATCGGGTCGGGAGCTCAAAAAGCAGATCGGTGCATCCCTAATGTCCTGTCTTTTTAATTTCAACTCTTCTACTTCTGTCTCATCTGCCCAGGCTCCGGTCTCTCAGACAGAGAGAAAGCTGAAGCTGGGTAAACTGTTTGAAGTTCTCCAGAAGCGCCGCGCCCGAGCCTCCCCAGCTCTGGACACAAACGCTGCACCCACCTCATCCGCCACGCTCTGGGCAGGAACGACTACGGCGAGCTGTGTCAGGAGAGGCTGGCCACCATGCTCTCGCTCCCAGAGGACCTTGCACGTTTGTACAGGGACGATATCACTGTTACTGTCGTCAACTTGAACTCTGACTTGGCCAGAGCTTAGTCCTAGGTGAGGGCTAGTATATGGTTACTATACTCAATAGGTTGTGTTCAAGTGCATCCCTTTAGATGACAGGGTTTTTATTCAAAAAATTATGACTTCAAATTCTAGAATGTCGTGAACGCAGCCCATTGGTATTTACTCTCGCTGCTCCAAAGATCTATGTGGTGTTTTTTAGTGCTATGTGCTAGTGTTACGTTTACATGAAGTGCCTGAAATGTGAGTTTTGCCTGTTACAGACATGTGAAACGGAGATTTGTTAATTACTATGGAAAGAGTCCTGATGTTGCGTTATTTCAGACCCATGGGTGGTAATTAGAAGTTGTGATATGGCCTTTAAGTTGCTCTAATTAATGAAGAAGGAAAGCTGTGATTAATGTTTTTACTTGTCTGTGAGACTTATGCAGAGAAATATTGATAATGAAGGTTTTGGTAAAGTGATGTACTCGTAAGTTGTGCATCAATGCAAGTTACTCATATTTGTAAAAACATATTTCACAATTCAATAAATGTGCTTTATTGGATGGCATTTACAGGATTTTTGTTGCTATTATAAAAACCTTTTATACTTTTAAGGCTTTCCTGAAGTCACATGCATATCGCGGCAACAGATTTCTCTTAAAGGGGGGTATTATGTAAAATCGAAAACACATGCCTGGAGTGTTGCCTTGGCTCATTCACATATTTTTGAGTAATCAGTAAAAAAAAGCCATTTTAGGTGTAGCAATGCCTCAGTCCTCCTAGGAACGCCCCCACCTCCTGGAGACGCCTCTGGACCTTTTGTCACCAGCCAAGCCACCAACCACTGCTCCTCAGCTCAGCAGAGCCCCCTCCCCGCACAGTAGTGTTGTTTAGATGCCACATCAGTGTGCTGAAGGGGGCGTGTCGGAAAGCTTCTTAAAGAGACAGAGGCCTATTTCAATACGTTCAGTACAGCCATTTTGAGAGAGCAATTTTATTCAAGGCAGTTATTTTAATTTACTGCATATACAGACCAACAGAAGGTTACGTCATCATTGTAGTATGCTATAGACTGGTGCTATGTGATTGAAAAAAGCATAATAACGATTAGGTGTTTTGGTTGGTCTTTAAAAAATAAAAATTAGGTAAAAACAAAAAAAACTGAAATCTAACCAAAAGAATACTGAACCCGTCGTACCCCTGTTTCACAATATCCACAACACGTACAATTTCAGATTGTTTTGCAAAAGATCGATGCTTGGTAAGTGCAAGTGCCACGAGATAAAATATTTGTCCTCCCATACACCACCAGTTCTAGATCAAGGTCAAATCCAGACTAACCTGGGTCTAAAAAGGGTCTAAACTGGACTTAAATTGGACTAAATGATGTCTAAACGGGGTACAAACCATGTCTAAACAAACAAGAAAACTTAAAGGGCTCTTTTCCTCCTTGTGTCACTTCCAGGCACAGTACTATGAGCATTGCACACTATTCACCTTATTCAGGAGGTTCGCGTGGGCGCCGCCATGAATTGTGCCCGCCCGTTTTTCCTATCAGTTAACATGGGACTGGAGAAGTCCAGATAAAATCAGTTACTACACGAAAACAAAGCCGATTATCAGCCGCACAGAGAAACAGTGCAGTGTGACTTGTTGGTGCAAATGAACATTGATTTGTGTAAAATGTCCAATCTACTAAACCTCAGATTTGGGCGGAGAACGTTTTCCCTCATTCTCAGTTTAAATCAGTGGTTCTCAAATTGTGGGGGGCGCCCCCCGTGCGCCTGTAGACAGCCTGAAGCCAAATAAATGAAGGCGTCACTTGAAGACTTTTACTCCCCAGTTACGCTGATAAGCCGCTTGAGTTTCTTCAGTGAAAACGTGCTGAATATCGGCAACAATCATCCCGCTTTGTGAAAGCGTACGCAAGTGTGCGCACCGGCGTCAGTGCAGCTGCAGCCCGCACCTTAAAGTCCCGGGGATCCCCGGTAATTCAGGGGAAATAATGCACATAAAGTGTCCACATTTAACTATTAAGAGATCCCACAGTGCTGCGCTGCTACTCGTGTGCTCTAAATTTGGTGAAGATTGGTCAAATACTCGCGTATGGTCATTAAATGGCACAGCACAGCCAAGATCAATACTCCAGCTCCTGCCCGTTCGACTCGTTCTCCCGGACAGTGGGAGACTCAAAGCTAAACTTTCTCGGCAAACTGCTGCTGTTTAATGACAGTTCACATCGGGAACAACACTGAAGAAAGGCTCGAACAGAGCGGTGTGAAAGAAGCGCGCCCCGGATAGACACACAACGAGCGGTAAGACCAATAAATACACTCACAAGCATACGCGCCGCCACGGGTAGGCCTATTATCCGTGTCCCACTCTACGGTCCCCATCATTCAGTGTTCACTGCCTCTCCCAGGACAGGGGCAGCTGCAGGACCTAGCGCGCACACCTGGCTGTGCAGAGTGCTGCATCCACGCAGACGTTTGAACAATTCTGGCTTGCGTGAAGCAGATGGGGCTGCGGTGGGCGGGACCGGAAGCTCGACTATAAGGCCGGGCTCACACCTAGAGCGGCGGAAGAGAAGAGAGCGGCGAGCTTCCATTCATTCCCTATGCTGCCTGGCAACCGGAAATCCACAGGAGAGCGGCACGACACGGGCTGCCGCAGTGGCCATTTCCGGCGGCGACCACCAACCACAGAACAAGATCTGACAGCCACCTGTGCATAATTGGCTCGCACTTCAGCTGCGTCTCCAACCCCACCTCCACATTCTCCTGCATAAGGGGGCTGGCGAAGGAAGTAGAGCAAGCTGAGCGACGGAAAGCGTTTTTTTCCCGCTTGGTGTGAGTCCGGCCTAAAAGAGCCTTTATAGTCGAGCGTCCGGTCCCGCCCACCGCAGCCAGAATAGTTCGAACTTCCGCGTAGCTCCTCTGCGTTCACGTTATGTCTATTTGAAATATTTTTTAATAGCATAAAAAGTTAAAACATAAAAGCACTAAATCATAGGAACAATATATTCATAAAATAAAAATAACTTATAATAATAATAATAATGAAAAATAACTTCAAAGAGGGAGACTGAAGGAGTTTGTTGTGTGTTTCCTTGTTTTGCAAAAAGATCAACCAATCACGGCACTTGTGTTCTGCAGCACTTGCCGCGGAGTCACCTTGTGCGGCAGGTGTAGCTGTCGCGAACTCCCTGATTGGACGCACGTGGGAGCCAATATCACGTATATCAATTTAAAAGTAAGAAATCCACAGATTGTCATGGTATTGATATGTCGCTCATCAAAGATGTCATCCACTGTATTGTTGAACCTTTAACCTATATTTGCAACAAATCTTTTTCAACTGGTATTGTTCCTGATCAAATGAAAATGGCCAAAGTTATTCCAGTTTACAAAAGTGGAAATAAACAACTTTTATCTAATTATAGACCAATTTCACTGTTGCCACAATTCTCAAAAATATTAGAGAAATTGTTTGAAATTAGACTTGATGTTTTTATCAACAAATATGATTTATTGAATGACCATCAATATGGCTTTAGAAGCAATCATTCAACATCCCTAGCAGTGATGGAACTTGTAGAACATGTTGCGACAGCTGTTGATCAAAAGCTTTATACAGTGGGTGTATTTGTTGATTTGAGTAAAGCATTTGATACAATTGACCATGCACAATTGTTGAAAAAGTGTGATTATGGCCTTCGTGGTAAAACAAATCAATGGTTGCAAAGCTATCTAAACAACAGATATCAATATGTAAAAATTGATGATGTGGATTCACAGTTCGAAAAAGTTACTTGCGGAGTGCCCCAGGGCTCGGTCCTGGGACCAAAATTATTTATATTATATTTAAATGATATTTTTACAGTATCACCTATGTTTAAATCTATCATGTTCACTGATGATACTAACTTTTTTGTACTGGAAAGAAACTGAATGAATTATTGCAATTAGTAGAAACTGAATTTGTTTTTTATCAAAAATCGGTTTGATTATAACAAGCTATCTTTAAATGAAAACAAGACTAAATTTATGAAATTTGCAGGTAACAGAAAAACTGATGGTGTAAAATTACACTTAAATGGAGTGGAAATTGAAAGAGTTTTTGAAGCTAAATTCCTTGGAGTAATCATAGATCACAAACTTTGTTGGAAATCGCACATTGAATATGTCAAGCATAAGGTGTCAAGGTCAATCGCAATATGTATATAAAACAAGGGATTTATTGAATAAAAAAGGATTGTTTTTGATATATAGTTCTTTAGTTATGTCCCATCTGTCATATTGTGTAGAGATATGGGGGAACGCTGGCAAGACATGTATAGATTCTTTATTTAAATTGCAAAAAAGGGCTATAAGGATTGTAAATAAGGTTGGCTATTGTGAACCAACTAATAATTTATTTATTCAAAATAAAACTCTAAAATTAATGGATATTGTTAACATCAAAGTGCTAGAAATTGTTCACAGGGTTAAAAACAATAACATTCCTAATTCTATTAAGAGTTTCTTTAAATTAAGGGAAAGTTTATAACCAAGAGGTCTATTTATTTTTGAAAATGTTAAAGTGAGCTCCGATGTGAAGTCTAGATGTGTTTCAGTTGAGGGTGTTAAGCTATGGAATGGACTAAAAGATGAATTTAAACTGTGTACTTCTTTAATTGGATTTAGAAGAATGATTAAGCAGAAGACTATGAGTGATTACCTCAAGCTTATATAAAATGGAGACGTGTATGTGCACATGTACATATTCATTATTCTGTCTGTAAGTCACCAAATAGTTTATTTTTATATGATAATGTATATCATTAATGTGATAAGCTGTTCCAGCATCAAATATGTGGTTTGAACAAGGATAGGCATAGATAAGCATTGCTTCAGCCTATTCCTTTTTGGTTGAATATTTGTGTTGTGTTTGTTTTGTTGTTACTGTTTGGAAATCTAAATGCATCAATCAACCAAAATAAACCATTCAAACGCGGAGCTGTCGCTGAAGTATAAAAGAGCCTTTAGGAAAGAGAAATAGTCTTGCGATCGCTCTTGGCTCTTATTTTACAGTATAATAGCGGGCCTGGGATGTAACTCTGTGATAAATGACAGTTAAACATGAGCAGAGGCGAGTTTTATACTGATCATTTTGCTGATGGAAGGAGGTTTTCACTCAAAATCTCACGATACATGGCCCCATTCATTCTTTCCTTTATACGGATCAGTCGTCCTGGTCCCTTTGCAGAAAAACAGCCCAAAGCATGATGTTTCCACCCCCATGCTTCACAGTAGGTATGGTGTTCTTTGGATGTAACTCAGCATTCTTTCTCCTCCAAACACGACGAGTTGAGTTTTGACCAAAAAGTTCCATTTTGGTTTGATCTGACCATATGACATTCTCCCAGTCCTCTTCTGGATCATCC
Source organism: Neogobius melanostomus (assembly GCA_007210695.1). Taxonomy (NCBI): domain Eukaryota; kingdom Metazoa; phylum Chordata; class Actinopteri; order Gobiiformes; family Gobiidae; genus Neogobius; species Neogobius melanostomus. The sequence continues at coordinate 1,065,472 of VHKM01000834.1, forward strand.
AGATGCTCTCTAGCAAACTTCAGACGGGCCGGGACATGTCCTGGCTTAAGCAGGGGACACGTCTGGCACTGCAGGAATTGAGTCCCTGGCGGCGTAGTGTGTTACTGACGGTAGCCTTTGTTACTTTGGTCCCAGCTCTCTGCAGGTCATTCACTAGGTCCCCCGTGTGGTTCTGGGATTTTGCTCACCGTTCTTGTCATCATTTTGACCCCACGGGGTGAGATCTTGTGTGGAGCCCCAGATCGAGGGAGATTATCAGTGGTCTTGTATGTCTTCCATTTTCTAATAATTGCTCCCACAGTTTATTTCTTCACACCAAGCTGCTTACCAATTGCAGATTCAGTCCTCCCAGCCTGGTGCAGGTCTACAGTTTTGTTTCTGGTGTCTTTCGACAGCTCTTTGGTCTTTGGAGTGTGACTGTTTGAGGTTGTGGACATGTGTCTTTTATACTGATAACAAGTTCAAACAGGGGCCATTAATACAGGTAACAAGTGGAGGACAGAGGAGCCTCTTAAAGAAGAAGTTACAGGTCTGTGAGAGCCAGAAATCTTGCTTGTTTGTAGGTGACCAAATACTTATTTTCCATCATAATTTGCAAATAAATTCATTAAAAATCAGACAATGTGATTTTCTGGATTTTTCTTTCTCATTTGTCTCTCATAGTTGAGGTTTACCTATGATGAAAATTACAGGCCTCTCTCATCTTTTTAAGTGGGAGAACTTGCACAATTGTTGGTTGACTAAATACTTTTTTTCCCCACTGTATATAAACTGTTGCCTACACCTAAATGTCGGATTCAAATATGGTGAGACCAAAACAGGCTGAAGCTTTGGTCTTTGTGTTCATGAAGTGGCCATACTCTGGAATACACAGCCCTGAGGCAACATATTGTATGAATTAATATAAACTAGCGTTTGGAAACTGGACAGAAGTAGGGCAAGCAAAAGGTGGTGAGAGTATGAGAATAGATACTATTTTGTAAATGTTTTCTGTCATGGGTGTGGCTATGGCAATTAAAGTTTGAGCATATTGTTTGCAAACTGGAATTGATTGATTAATTAAAAACAAAGTAGTTGATGGGCTGTGTTTTGTTTAGTGGCAGTAATATGCAGTTATTAGCCGTGTCCACTGCATTTTTCGTTGATTTTCAACGAAATGACCAGGACCCCCCATTGCCCCCCCCAATCAACATTGGAGCCGCCACTGCTCGGGGGTGGGGGATTGGCGCAGACCAATGGGCGCTGGCTGCTCTGCTTTGTGACCGCATACACTGGAGGCCGCCATTGCTCCCCCATTGCTGTAGTACCTCCATTTGGCCGCTAGGCCCCCATTGAAAAGCATTGGACTTTAGACACGTTAAAAACAACTTTAATGCCTGGTTTCAATTTTTCAACACTTAATATGGCTACATATTCCTCCTGAGATAACGCTGGTTAGTCAAAAAAATAGAAACCAGGCTGGTTTTCGAACAATTTTTTTAAAAAAATCTCCTACTTAACGGAGGTCGGACTCTTGGCGTTGGAGCTGCGCGAGCTACACGTCACACAAGGGCCGAGTCTACAGTGAGATCCCGCCCTTTTGCCCTTATTAGGAACATGCTTCGTCAGAGCTGGGGAGGAGGAGTCTGTAAATCCGCCATGATTTCCCCCTCGAACGTGGTCATTATGGTAAACGGGGAGGAGTGAGGAGGAGTTGTCTATTCTTTTTAACAGTCTATGGCGCAGACTGAGGCTTATGGGATGGCCAGGGTTGCCAGGAATTGGGCGTTTTTTAAGCCATTCCGCGGGTGAAAAAAAAATGTCCGTGGTTTTTTGCCTTGCTGTTTTCAATGTAAAATTGTCTATTTCTATCTTATTTTTGATCAAAATCACTATTTCGAACGACAAAATCTCAAATCCAAGGCTCTGTGAGCTGCTTTTTCAATAAGAGAGGGAGAAAGGGGCGGTTTCTCATCATCGCGGGAGCACATGGGCTCTGTTTACTGCTAAACAATATTGAAAATTCCAGCCGCGCCGTATGTCCGCGGGTTTTCAGATATTTTTGGGCGGGTTTGGCTGCCCAGACCTGGCAACTCTGGGGATGGCACATAGCTCCTAATCACCGGTTAGTTAGCATCAGAGGTTCCTATGCTAAAGTGGCTATGATAGTTAGCATTGAGGCTTCTTTCCCTAACTCCTTCCTCACTGGCGGCCCAATTCGGACGCTTCTTATCATGGCGGACGCTGACGCACATCCGGTAAGACCTCTTACCAATCTGCTCATTTCGAAAGGGGCCTATATTAATGGAAAATAACTTGGAAGAGGGAGACTGAAGGAGTTTGTTGTGTGTTTCCTTGTTTTGCGAAAGAAGCAACCAATCATGGTGCTTGCGTTTTGCAGCACGTGCCACGGCGTCACCTTGTGCGGCAGGTGCACTTCAGCTGCAGCTGTCGCATTGACAGTATATTTTGAATGAGCTGTCGCGAACTCTGATTGGCTCCCACGTGCTCCCACCTGTCCCTGCCTCTGCCTGCGCTAAGCGGACAGTGCACAGAGCGAGGCAGAGCTGCCTTCGCTCATTCTCTCCTCGTGTTAACCTGTAAATATAAGGAAAGTTTGACTTTCCTTATATTATTATCATTAAAGGTCATCAGACCAATACAGTGACCAGGCCCACCACTAATTTAAACATCTATATTACTACAGTATTGAGTTTATTCAATGTCTGTAACTGCAGCCAATTCAGATTAAATTTAAAGTCAAACATAGAGTACACAATAAATAAACAAACCATGAACTCTACATGACTCTGTGTTGGATATGTGTTTGTATATGAAGCTTGTTTAGGTATCCTACCTGTTTTCTCCTGGTTACATATAATAAAGTTATAATAGAAAATAAATGTCAACATTGTTAAATCACTGTTAAGATGAATATCAAATGTGAATTAACTGAAGTGAAGCCATATGTAGTTTTTGTGTGTTTTAGAAGTTGGCTGGAAGTAGCCGTGCAAGTTTTTACCCACATCAACAGACATGTGTGTTATGAGTGACATCAGGACGTCACCTTTAGCTGAGCTGGTTCCCCCACTGATAACATCTAACCGCTTCTCATGTTGGATTGTTTAAGCTCCTAATCCCCTGTTGTGGTCGCTCCTAACTGCTGCGAGGAGAGGAGTACCTGGGAGATGGACCGAGGACAGCTGCGCTGAAGACATCACTGGGACAGAAGAACGTTTCCTGGATTATGGCGTTTGTAGTTTTGCTTTTCCTCCATCAAATCTGGGTAAGTTATGTGGGTCCGCTCTATGTTCAAACTACAGCGAGTTCAGGAGCTGTTCATTTTCATTTGTTTTTTGTTGAAGTCTGATGCTGAAATGAAGAGCTGCACAATATATCAGGACTATCCTGACCTCACTTAGAAATGTGCAGAAGTTCACTTTCATGATTTTTCTGATTTAAATTATTTTCTATATATTTGTGGTGGCACATTTTGATGAGAAAACATTAATTTTGTTTATATATTTGTATAGCACATTTAAACAACCAAAACGTTTCCAAAGTGCTGCACATGAGATCATAAAAACAATAAACAGATTCAATACTAATTAGCTCTACAACAAAAAGAAATAGATTAAAACGTACATTTACATTACATAAAAACATAAATAGAAATAACATATACAACAATAAAATGAATAAAACAGTAGATAAAAAGAAAAAACAAGATAAAATGAATAAAAACACAAGCCTAAATAAAAGTGGGTCTTAAGATGAGATTTAAAACACTGTGGGGGCTAGATTTAATTGTAGTAGTGACGAAATGGTTTAGTAAACTATCAAAAATAATATTGTAATCTCAATATTCAAGGAATAACCGCATACCATCGCATTTTTTTATTGAATTGTGCTGCACTGTGCCCTACTGAAAGGTTCAAATTCTTTTTTATTTAATGGGGGACACTACAGGCAAAACTCAGTAGTTTAGTCTTTCAAGTTTTGTGCCAGTTCTTTACTTTCAACTGAAAGCAAATAAATCTTCACAATAAAGTGCTCGGATTCAACATTTCTCAGAGGGACTTTTACATATCTGACTCCTGCCTGATTGATTGAAAAAAATATAAGGCAAAACATTCTTTTTAATTTTACAGATTTCTTTCTACTAACTATCTTATTCTAAAACTAAACTAGATACAAAATCCTCTCTGAACAAATTTTGTAACTAGTATGTCACAAAAATAAAACATGGCTCTATCCATTATTTTCATTGCCAAAAATTTTAAATATTGAAAGAAAAATATTATTTCATATTTATGTCAGTAATCTATGGCAAACGTTTCAAATGATAATCTGTAAATGTTATTTTTGTTTTCCCCTATTCCCCTGCAGCGCCTTAAACAATTATTCTACACATTTATATATAGAGGCTGTACTTTTCTGTGTCATGGGCAATGAATGGGATTTTCCATAGACATACTCCTTATATCCGTTAAAAACATGGGCAGCTGTGGCTACTTACATTTACCATCATGAGTATGGAGTGAATGAATAATGTACCAAATTGTAAAGCGACTTTGAGATTCTAGAAGAGTCCCTATGGTACACTAAAGTATACAACCAAACAAACAAGTGCTATATGAGACTGTGGGGAAGCTGGCCAATGTGGTCAAGTAGGAGGCAGACTCAAAAATTCCCATAGTAGCCAAAAAATTATTTCACCGTGATAAAATGTGGCAAAAACAAAACTTTACAAATATACAAAATAACTGTCAAAAAATACTTAACTGAACTCAGGAAACGTACCACATGTACCCAGCTACATGGTTCTCTCTAGACTTCTTCTTCTTCTTCTTCTTTGACTGCTTAACGGCGGATGCGGACTGACTTAGCGCACTACCGCCACCCTCCAGATAGATTGCGTCTGATCAACAATATGGCTCACATCCTTTATAAAAACCTGTAGCCTGCAAGCTACAGAGAAAAACCAAAAACCAAAACAAAAAACTACACTCTATCCATGAGTCCGGTATGCTTTAGAAATTCAAACACACACTTTATTACCCTATGATCTGAGTCTTTAGAAAACATATCTCTAAAGGTAAACCTTTCCCCACAGTCTTCTATCTTCCTTTAATTACAACCCTTTCTCTATTAAACTTCCGACACATCATGACAGCATGTTCCACTGTTTCCGGCACATTGCACATCTCGCAGTTTCCAGAATTATGTTTTCCTATTAAATGTAATGTTTTGTTCAATCCGGTGTGCCCTATTCTCATTCTAGTAAAGGCTGCCTCTTCTCTTCGACACCTTCCTACCCGGCGACCTTGACCAACTTCCGAATTTATACTATAATACCCCCTCCCTTTATCTCCACTATCCCATTTATCTTGCCACAACTTCTTTACATGTTTTTAATCACTGACTTGGCCTCTGATTTGGATACTTTACACCGAACAGACACATCAGCCGCTTTCAGAGCCTGTTTAGCAAACCTGTCAGCCAGCTCATTACCCGCCAAACCTACATGAGCCGGAACCCACACAAACTTCACATGCGTCCCCCCATTTTGAATACTGTGAAGCAACGTCAGCACCTCCCACACAAGATCAGACCTTTCACTTGAGTTGCCTAATTTAAAATTTTCTAAGGCTGACAGTGAGTCTGAACATATAACTGCTCTCAATGGTTTAGTTTGCTCCACCCACTGCAATGCCATCACAATTGCTATCAACTCTGCTGAGTACACTGACAGATGATCTGACACTCTTGCAGAGAACCTAGTGTCAAACTCTGGTACCACATACGCTACTGCCACTTTCCCTGTCTCTGGTTGCTTTGATCCATCAGTAAAGATTTGAACATACCCATAATGGTTATCCACATACCTCATTGCCAACTGCCCAATATCCCCCTTATACTTTTTAATCCTTCCATGCAGAGTTGTATTAATGTCTGGAACTGGCAGCAGCCATGGTGGGTGCGGTGGGTAAACTACGGTTGGACCAAACTCAAACTTTTCTACATCTGCTCGCTTCACTTTCCCATGTATACTTGCACTAAACGACTCCCTTTTACTTTTCCCTGCTCCCAAGTTGGAATAAGGACACTTTTAGCTGGATGATCCTCCATATGTCCCTTTAAATGAACATAATATGTCAGTGACATTTGCAATCGCCTCAACTCAAACGGCATTTCACCTACTTCAACCTGCAACGCTGATACAGGGGAGGTCCTCATTGCTCCTGAACATATCCTGAGGGCCGAACCCTGAACAACATCAAGCTTCTGTAATTCAGACTTTGCAGCCGACCCATACGCCACACATCCAAAGTCGACACTAGACCTGATTAATCCAACATATAATCTTTTCATTGAAGTCATATCTGCTCCCCACTCCTTATTGCACAAGCACCTAATTATGTTAATGACTTTTTTACATTTGTCGACCACCTTTCCAATATGATTATGCCAGGTAAGCTTAGAGTCAAAATGCATTCCTAGGAATCTCACACAGTTTACTCTTTCCAAGTCCCTACCATACAATTGAAGTTTAACCCTTTCTTCAACTTTTTTAAACGAGAAAAACACTACCTTGGTTTTCTCAACAGAGAACCTGAATCCCCATTTCCCCGCCCAGTCTTCAACAGAGTTGACAGCTTTTTGCAAACTTTTAACACTGAATTTAACATTTTTACCCCTTTTCCAGAGAGCCCCGTCATCTGCGAATAATGATTTGCCTATACTGTGATCTAGCGTATCAAATATATCATTTATCATAATAGAGAACAGAATCGGTGAAATAACACTACCTTGGGGTACACCATTTCCACAGCTACACAATCCGAGAAGCTACTATTTATCCTCACCTGGATTTGCCTATTACTTAAAAGTCCTTAATCCAATAATACATTTTCCCACCTATTCCAAGCCGTCGGATTTTAATTAGCACCCCCTCCTTCCAAAGCATATCATACGCTTTTTCCACATCAAAAAAGACAGCCGCAACTACTTCCTTACACACCTGGGCCTTCCTTATATCACTCTCCAACTTAATAACTGGGTCCATGATTGACCTCCCTTTCCTGAACCCGCTCTGGACCGGCGTTATCAAATTCCGAGACTCAACATAAAAAGTAATTCTCTCCACAATCATTCTCTCCATTATCTTCCCCAAGTGGGATGACAAAGCAATCGGTCTATAACTTGAAGCCACAGTAGGATCTTTCCCTGGCTTTCTAATTGGAAGGATGACTGCCCTCTTCCATCTCTCTGGAATTTTCCCTTGTTCCCACACTTTATTGAATAACTCCAGCACAGTATTAAGAGCTTCACTACTAAGATGTTTCAACATTGCATAACTCACTCTATCTGTCCCCGTAGCCGTTACCTTCGCCTTACTTATAGCCCTTTTTAATTCACCTACTGAAAATCTTATGTTCAAACTATCATTCCGATCCTCTACATTTTCTAACAGATGCTGATACTGCCTTTTTGTTGCCGCTCTTTTATCCCTTTCACCATCAGTTAGATTACGGCTACTATGGACCTTAGCCAGGGCTTCGACCATTACCGCTGCTTTCTCTTCATCCTTCACTGCCACCCTCTCCCCATTCTTAAGGATCGGATAGCTCCACGACTGCCGCACCCCACTCATTTTTTAACAACTCTCCATACATCCGTTACTGAAGTTTGCCTTCCTATAGTGTTACAGTACTTTATCCAGTAATCCTTTTTAATTTTCCTAATTACTTTCCTCACCTTAGCCTGCTCTCTTTTGTATTCCATATACTTTTGAAAGCTTAAATTACTTTTAAAATCTTTAAACACTGCATTTCTACTGCTTATGCCTGTGTGCATTCATCTGTCCACCACGGCACCAGTTTCCGCTTCCTACCCCCAGGTCTTGACTCGGCAATTTCTCTCTAGACTGATTGCAAAACCCCTTTTTAAAACACTCCCCAGCAGGAAGACCCTCCCCCGGATCAGTCCATCTCTAGGAGGTAAGTATCAGGTACAACTCACAGGTAGGTTTTCTTACAAACACTTTCAGCTCAGGTTACTTCAACCCTCCAAATATGTTTTTAAACTTAACAATAAGTAAACACAAAAATATACTACAAAATACAAATACTTAATACAAAACTTTAAACCAGTTCCCCTTGCACATGGGTTGGTCCATGGGCAGACCCAAGTTTTTAAATATGGCTGCCTGCAAGGACACGCCTCTTTCTGGACCAGGTGGTAAGTATTACTTTGATTGTATTGCAATCAACTAAACCTTTTAAACAAAATGAAGCATTTAAAATAAATACTGTATGATGTTTTAACTGAAATGTAAACAAACAAACAAACCCGGGATAGTTATGTTTAACTGTTACATTTGGATATTGGAAAAATTATGACCGAAACAATGAATACATAACCTTATAAGTGTCACTAGAAATTAACGGGACAAAGTAACCTAAAACCTACTTTGTCACAGAGACGAATGCATTATTTTTATGATTTCACAGTGGTATTTCATGGTGATCGTTGTAGTTTTTTGTATTACCAAATGGAAAGAAATGTTAATGATTTCAGAATGAGACTATATGAAAACTTAAATGTATAAACATTGGTGATCTATTGTCACATTGTTTTTGCAGTGGCTCGCGGCTCTACCTGAGACACAGATCCAAGCTCCAGCGTTACACAACAGCAGTCATACTGTGCGTTTCTGGTCATGTACATGTTTATGTGCAATGTAAGACCCCAGTAATGATTTATACATATCTTAATTAGGTTATATTTAATACAAAACCGGAGAACAACTTCCCACATGTGAAACGAGTGAAAAGGGAGTGGGTGATTCCTCCATTGTTCTTCCCTGAAAATGACAACGGTCCATTTCCTAAATACATGGTTAAGGTGAGAAGAGCTTTTCATTTTTCCTTCATACGTATGTCCGGTTACATGAGCTCATCATAGTAGCTGTTTCTGTTGTTGTGTGTCAGATTAAGACGAGTAAGGGCACGGACGTGGAGATAAACTACCGTCTGACCGGCCCGGGGGCAGATGAGCCTCCACAGGGGCTGTTCACTGTGAACCGCAGGACAGGAGTACTACAGGTCACACAGCCGCTGGACCGAGAGAAGATACACACCTATACTGTAAGTCTGAGCCAAACTATGGCCCTCACACTCATTTCTGTGCTCAGGCTTTTTGGCAGATTGGCCCACGCTGCCAGAGGACTCACTTTTTGTTTCAAATTCAAACATTCAGTCCGCTTTTATTCTACGTTCCAATTTGGTAAAAAAAAAAAATTTTGGACATCTCTGGACTAGGGTGATATTGAAGTGCAGTTTTGGCAATACAGGAGTTGGAAAAACAAACCAAGTCCCATTTACACATGCATTTGTCTTTCATGTTTACAAATGAAAGACAAATGCCCGGTGGAATATTAGGGCATTACCAGAACATTAGGGGTTAATATAAATCCTTAACACATCTTTAATCGCTAAACTAGTAGTTTGTTTATTTACTTTTTCTATAGTGTGTAACCTCTTTAACGTGCTGTGGAGAAGGCGGGGCAAAAGCCCACTGGTCTGCACTATTTTAGGTTCATTAATTTAGCAGAGGGTTTCCCTATAAAAATAGGCAGGTAGGTCTGGCTACAAAAAAAGGAGCAAAGTCAGAAATAGTACAAAAATTAATATCTTTTTATTTTAACAATTCATAAAAAAGGTCATGGTTTTAAAATGTTTTTTTTCACGCACCCAAAAACACAAATCACTCTAGCAAGAAAACATGGACAAGTTCTACAAAAAAAATAGAAAAGATACAAAACAAAATAACTGCAAACAGATTAGTGAGCAAACCAAACCAAAGTTAATAGAAACAAAATAAACTAAATCCACATTCACAACCTAAAGTGCTTGGTTTCTAAGTGCTAATGCCTATGTGCAAAAATGCATTTCGAAGTTAAAAAGGGGCAGGCTGTGGTTAATCTCTGAGGCAACTTTATAAAGGGGTTTCTACGACCGATGCGCAACGAGACTAACATAGATAGCCCAGTAGACAAAAAGGCAGTAACACTAAAAAAGAAGAAAAAGGGAGAGCGATAAGTTAAGAGCAATAAATTGAGCAACAGAGGCCAACTGTTGAAGCAACCATATGTGTTAGTTCACTGCGCATTATGAAGAATAAACCAAACCTAAACTGTATTTACCTTACATACAACCGACTATGGCCAGACCGGGGCTTCTGGCGCCTTACAGGAGAGACCAGTACCAGACACCTCCTTGAGACACCTTAGCCAGATGTAAATAATAACATACGTCAATAGTGTCGCTAATAACAGGGATGAAACGCACCAAAGCGAGCTACTTACAGTGGGGGAAAAAAGTATTTAGTCAACCAACAATTGTGCACGTTCTCCCACTTAAAAAGATGAGAGAGGCCTGTAATTTTCATCATAGGTAGACCTCAACTATGAGAGACAAAATGAGAAAAAAAATTCCAGAAAATCACATTGTCTGATTTTTTATGAATTTATTTGCAAATGATGGTGGAAAATAAGTATTTGGTCAATAACAAACAAGCAAGATTTCTGGCTCTCACAGACCTGTAACTTCTTCTTTAAGAGGCTCCCCTGTCCTCCACTTGTTACCTGAATTAATGGCCCCTGTTTGAACTTGTTATCAGTATAAAAGACACCTGTCCACAACCTCAAACAGTCACACTCCAAACTCCACTATGGTCAAGACCAAAGAGCTGTCCAAAGACACCAGAAACAAAATTGTAGACCTGCACCAGGCTGGGAGGACTGAATCTGCAATTGGTAAGCAGCTTGGTGTGAAGAAATAAACTGTGGAAGCAATTATTAGAAAATGGAAGACATACAAGACCACTGATAATCTCCCTCGATCTGGGGCTCCACACAAGATCTCACCCCGTGGGGTCAAAATGATCACAAGAACAGTGAGCAAAAATCCCAGAACCACACGGGGGACCTAGTGAATGACCTGCAGAGAGCTGGGACCAAAGTAACAAAGGCTACCGTCAGTAACACACTACGCCGCCAGGGACTCAATTCCTGCAGTGCCAGACGTGTCCCCCTGCTTAAGCCAGGACATGTCCCGGCCCGTCTGAAGTTTGCTAGAGAGCATCTGGATGATCCAGAAGAGGACTGGGAGAATGTCATATGGTCAGATCAAACCAAAATGGAACTTTTTGGTCAAAACTCAACTCGTCGTGTTTGGAGGAGAAAGAATGCTGAGCTGCATCCAAAGAACACCATACCTACTGTGAAGCATGGGGGTGGAAACATCATGCTTTGGGGCTGTTTTTCTGCAAAGGGACCAGGACGACTGATCCGTGTTAAGGAAAGAATGAATGGGGCCATGTATCGTGAGATTTTGAGTGAAAACCTCCTTCCGTCAGCAAGGGCATAGAACATGAAACGTGTCTGGGTCTTTCAGCATGACAATGATCCCAAACACACCGCCCGGGCAACGAAGGAGTGGCTTTGTAAGAAGCATTTCAAGGTCCTGGAGTGGCCTAGCCAGTCTCCAGATCTCAACCCCATAGAAAATCTTTGGAGGGAGTTGGAAGTCCGTGTTGCCCAGCGCCTGCCCCAAAACATCACTGCTCTAGAGGAGATCTGCATGAAGGAATGGGCCAAAATACCAGCAACAGTGTGTGAGAACCTTGTGAAGACTTACAGAAAACGTTTGACCTCTGTCATTGCCAACAAAGGGTATATAACAAAGTATTGAGATGAACTTTTGTTATTGACCAAATACTTATTTTCCACCATAATTTGCAAATAAATTCATTAAAAATCAAGTGACTTTCTGGATTTTTTTTTTCTCATTTTGTCTCTCATAGTTGAGGTTTACCTATGATGAAAATTACAGGCCTCTCTCATCTTTTTAAGTGGGAGAACTTGCACAATTGTTGGTTGACTAAATACTTTTTTTCCCCACTGTACATGCGCCACTCGAACTCACGGCCAATAGCCCCACGACTGAATGCTACACGGCGTCCGCAGCTTTACGACATTACTAATTAGGGAGGGAACGCGCAGGGGAGACGCACCTTGAGTGGTGCGTTCACGGCAGCACCCCAATATGACAGACTACTCTACCTTTAAATATTATGACCAAGGTCGAAAAATGGCTGTAGCCAAGCTGCTGGCACCCTGGATCAGAGGAGAGACAGCGGCCCCACGATCTTCGCTCCTGGCTGATCCTGGGAGGCGATGTGGGTTAGAGTGTTTACCAGCCGTCTTCCGGGCAGATTTGCGGGGAACTGTCCCACCACCCTGAGGGGCCCGTAGCACTCGCAGATGAGAGGGAGCAGCAGCTACCCCAGGCGACGGAGGCGCCACAGGTGTAGATGGATTGCTGTTAGACTCCCTTAACACCAACCAGGATCCGGAATCCACATCATCCTCATCACTGATCTCATCGGGTATACTCGGGAGCCAAACATCAATCTCAGGGGGTGGCAGAGTAAGCTTCAATGAGGTGCGATGCACTTGTCGAACCTGATGGAGTTCATCAACCACACCATCAGGATTTGGAGCCCCCACCACCTGGTACACAGTGGAGTCCCAAACATCCCGGATCTTTCTGCGTCCCGGACCCGTATCGCGAAGATACACTCTTTGGCCAACGGCAAGGGGTTCACACAGCACCTTCTCATTATGCCTCTCCTTCCTCTTCTGGGCTGCCAACTCCATACGATCCGTGGCCACCTCCATAGCCACCCTGAGCCTCCGACGATGTTCTGCCACCCATTCACACACACGGCCAGCAGTGGGTTCGGGGGGATGGCCGAGCAGGAAATCCACAGGCAGGTTAGGCACCTGACCGAACAAGAGGAAGTGTGGAGACTCCCCAGTGGACTGATGTGCTGTGGCGTTGTAATGGAAAACTAGCTGAGGGAGGTGCTCTGGCCAGTTGCGCTTCTCCTCTGGAGGAAGGGAACGCAGCAGGTTATGCATAGTCCTGTTAAAACGCTCGCACTGGCCATTTCCCTGGGGATGATAAGGTGTGGTACGACTTTTCTGGACCCCGTACAACTCGCATAATTGTTGCACCAGGACGCTCTCAAAGTTCCTCCCCTGGTCAGAGTGTACACAGCCCGGCACTCCAAAACGATAGAACCACTCCCGGACCAGAACTTTGGCAACAGTGGACGCTTTCTGATCTCGAGTCGGAATTGCTTGCGTAAACTTGGAAAAGACGTCCGTCATCACCATCACCAGCTCTCGTCCATCACGGGCAGGCTCCAAGAAGGTGAAGTCAATAGCCAGCACCTGGTTTGGTGAGTAGGTGGCCCATGGGTGCCTGGACCCTTGGCTGGGTGCTCTTCGAAACTGCACAACGCTCACACTGCTGACACCAGTCCTTCACATCTTTGTGAAGGACTGGTGGCCAGAAACTCCTCTGCTTCACCCTCTGGAGAGAGCGTCAGCATTTTTGTTAACACGTCCTGGACGATACCTGATAATATAATTGAAAGCTGACAGCTCAGCCACCCAGCGCTGCTCTGTTGCCCCCAGCTTGGCAGTGTCCAGATGGCTCAACGGGTTGTTGTCTGTCCACACGAGGCATTGATGCCCCCAGAGAAAGTCTTTAAACTTCTCCGCCATTCCCCACTTCATGGCCAGCATTTCAAGTTTCATGGAGCTGTAGTTCTTTTCTGCAGCATGGAGACTCCGACTGGCGTATGCGACTGGCCTCACACGACCCCCCTGCTCCTGCGACAGCACGGCTCCGAGTCCACAGTGGCTTGCGTCAACTTCTAAAATAAAAGGCAATGAAAAATTAGCAAAAGCTAATGTGGGGGCTCTCACAAGGCGGTCTTTCAACTCCTGAAAACTCTGCTCACAGTCCTCCGTCCAGGCACTTTCCAGCGGCGAACCACGTCCTCTTCGACCAGTGGACCCAGCGACCTCTGCAACCAGCCGATGAAGGGGGCCAGCGAGTTTAGAAAAGCCCTCCACAAACCTCCTATAGTAGCTTGCAAAGCCGAGGAAAGACCGCAGCTCTGCTACATTAGTGGGGTGGGGCCAGTTGGACACAGCAGAGATTTTCCCTGGATCGGTGGACACGCCATCCGCAGAGATAAGATGACCCAGGTACGACACTTCAGTTTTGAAAAAGTCGCACTTTTCTAGTTTAACTTTGAGTCCTTCCAGGTGCAGCCTGCTTAACACAGTCTCTAAGCGCTTAAGGTGCTCGTCCACACTGGAAGAAAACACGACAATATCATCCAAGTACAACAAAAGGGATTGCCCATGCTGTGCCCCGAACATTCTCTCCATCAACCTCTGAAACGTCCCAGGGGCGTTACATAGTCCAAACGGCATCCTGTTAAACTCAAAGAGGCCGAAAGGGGTGCAGAATGCAGTCTTGGACTTATCACCTTCAGCCATTGGTACTTGGTTGTAACCGCATGCTAGGTCCATTGTTGTGAACCATTGGGCACCTGACAGTGAATCCAAGGACTCTTCGATCCTGGGCAGTGGGAAAGCATCCCTCCTTGTCCTTTTGTTCAACTGCCGATAATCGACACAGAGGCGCAGGCTTCCGTCTTTCTTTCTGACCAGGACAATAGGTGACGCGTAGGGGCTACTGCTCTCCCTTATTATCCGGGATGCCAGCAGCTGATAAATGTGTGACTTCACGGCCTCATATTCGGACGGAGGGATGCGCCTATATCGCTGCCGCACTGGAGCCTCATCCAACAAAGGTATACTATGTGTTATCAATTGCGTGCAGCCAAGGTCACCCTCAAACGCAGAAAACACCGACTCGTATTTGAACAACAGTGCTCTCACTTTTTGCTGCTCTGCTCCACTTAGCATGGAGAGGTCTAACAAACTTATTTACTCTCTCACCGAACCCGACTCTGCGGTGTGAGACCGAACCGCTGCAACAACTTGGTCCTGCGCACATGGGACTTCCTGGAGATCTGGGGGCAAACTAACTACCTCCACAGCGGACAAAATGCCTAGGGCGCAACGTGGCTTCAACGTGACTGTGGATACACCCGCATTCACCACAGGAACATACGCGGTACCTCTTATAACAGTCACAAGTGAAGGCGATACTAGCAGGCCCTCGGGTAAACCAGCCGTTGCATTTAAAGGCTCAATTAAAGCAGAGCCTGTCGAAGCAAAAACAGAGGAACAAGTAGCGGGGACAAACTTTGTACAACCAGCAAGAACCGCCATAGCTCTACCCCGGAGTTTCGCTACACTAGTCTGGTTGGGGCATTTCTGCAACTCTACCTTATGACACAATTGGAGGGCAGGAAGCCAGGAGGAGGGAGAAACAAATCCTATTGTTTCCCCCTCGTCCACAGCTTCAGTATAAGCTGACTGAAGATACATGCATCTGTGTACAATGTTAGAAAAGTGGAACATTCTGAAATGCAGTGGAAATGTCAAATTCAACTCCTTTTCTTCAAAATGAAATGCTGACATCACAGATATGTTACTTTTTCCTCTATTGCAATGAGATTTAAAATCTGAAGTTTTATGGCAGAAAAGTCCCAGGTTCTGCCAAGGCCCCATTATATTCTAATGGGAAAATACCACAATTTCATTCATCTGCCAACAATAGGAACAAAGTCCAAACTGAAAAAATACAGTCAAAATGTCAAATCTGACTCTTGTTCTTCAAAATGAAATGCTGACATTATAAAATGTATGACTTTTATATGGTGATAGGAGAGCAAAGAAAATTGGAAGTCATGAATTTCTTTATAATGGAAGTCAATGGAGACAAGAACATTTTGACATAAAGAATCGTCCACTACAGAAAAAGTACAAATGCAATTAAATCAATTTTTGGCTCAACTTTGACACATCCAAGGCCCTAAAATCCCTCAAAGCCTCAGCTCTCTACTGTTCATTATTCTAAAGATAATCAGGTTTTTATGTTGTTTTGTAACACAAACCTCAAAGTTTTTGTTTTGAAACTGGCATATAAAGGGTTAAAACCCCCAAATAAACAACACGTTTGGTAGTTTGAGAAGGTGAGAAGTGAATCTTAAAATTTGTGAAAATTTTTTGAAAAAAGATGAAAGTATGTGGTTTTTATAGCAGTTTGAAAAGCATGTACATTTTGTACACTAGGGTAACGAACGTAAGAAAATTAAAGGATGACACAAGGGTTAAATAGGCTAGTTATTAGTTTGTATTGTTTGACAACATTCACTTAATTAGGTGAACCTTTGTGGTATCCACCTGTGAGTAAACCGAACCCAAGCACCCATCATTCTCGGGTAAGTCCTACATAGAGTGGTTGTACGGGTGCTACACATAAATTTAGGAAAGTATCAAAAGGAAACAAAAAAATAGATTGTGTTCAAAAATAA
This sequence comes from Neogobius melanostomus, assembly GCA_007210695.1. NCBI lineage: Eukaryota > Metazoa > Chordata > Actinopteri > Gobiiformes > Gobiidae > Neogobius > Neogobius melanostomus. The sequence continues at coordinate 1,081,828 of VHKM01000834.1, forward strand.
TTTTGTCTTCTAAAACTGTCCAGGGTGTACTCCATCAGCTACATTCAGGTTTATTGTTAAAATAATGGCCTAAGTCATAATCACAAGATTCTACGCAGCTTGCAGTTTAACTTTGACTTAGACAGAGGATGTTTATTTTGGTTTGCACCAAACCTCTGATATATAAAGATGCAACAGTGTTTGGAGAGAAGAATGAAACGATGAGAATGATTCAGGCAATTATTTTAACAAAGTGACGTTATTACTCAATGCATACAGGGGCGGCGCCAGGGGGGCTAGTGGGTGCTCAAGCACCCCTAAAGATTTTAGCCACTAAAACAAAGCACTAATTCATCCTCTCCTCAAAGGAGAGGATGAATTAGTGCTTGAGACAATATTCAGAAACATTTGCGTGTTGTTGGTCATGGCTGAAAGGACTTTCAGCCATAAGAATAATGTGAATCCAATCACTTACATATAATGATAATTTTCAACATTTATCAGTTATCTTTTTGAAGATGTCTTTAAAAAAGATTTCTCTGTCATAGAGTTGTATTGGTCCGTTTTACTGTATTAGCAATGCTACAATGCTGTAAGTCTCTCCCTGAGTTTAACTTTAATCCCATTACCAAGAACTCTCGTAAAACTATCAGTGCCATAGGCGCCGATCCCATTCGCCTGGGTGCCCAAAGATTTGAGTGGGTGCTCCAACCCCATAGCACCCACTTAAAGAGTAACTAAACACCAAATCAAGTTCTTTTTTTACTGATAAACTGTCTCAATGGGTGTCTCATAGTGTTGTCTACTGGTCCCTGACATTATTCTGACATTATAGCGCAAACATGCGTCAAATCCTAACTTTGGCCTGAAAACGAATGGGTTGCGCCCCCTTCAGGGTAAACTCTGCTACTAAATTAGAATTTCCTGATTGGCTGGAGACGTGTCCACGGCCTCCACAGAACATCATAAGCCGCACCAGCTCCACACATCGTCATCAGGTGCTGCCCATTATCCTGCCCCTGTACCTGTGGTATATAACCAAGTCCCTCCCACGTAATCAGTCTGCTATGATTGTGCCAATGCAAAGGCCCACACACTCACCCCCCGCATGTCACCCCCAAATTTCAGAGACCGCCTCTTTCACGGCAATTTTTGACTTTTGTTTGTGGGTGGGGAAAGGCTTTGGCACACCCGTTTAGGTACTCTTTAAATCTTTGGGCGCCCAGGTGAATTTTCCCTAATTACAAAATAATTCAGTAAATATCTCTTAACCTGTAAAGCCGCTACTCCATTTTCTGCAAATACACGAGCGCGGGGCTAGGTATTACTCCATAGGTAGAGCGCTGAGCCCCCGACCACGAGACTGCGAGATCGATCCCGACCTCGACTTTTTTTATTTATTTTTTGGACTGGGCTCCCACTGGGAAGAACATAAATCGGTGCCTTTGACCAATGCTGTGCCCCATGAGAGCGTACGGATAGCTCTGATTTAATTAACTTTTTATAATCTCTCAACAAAGAAATTGAAAGTTAACTCTGGAATATCTGTAAATATATAAACTCTTAGATGTGTTTATTTCCTGTATGTGCTTGATATTAGCTGTGGGTTCATGCCATCTATGCTCACCATGGCGACAAGGCTGAGGAGCCCATGGAGCTGACCATCCACGTCATCGACCAGAACGACGACAAGCCGGAGTTCACCCAGAGCTCCTTCTACGGGACGGTCAGCGAGAGCGCCATAGCGGGTGAGGAAATGGTGCTACTGTAACTGTGACGCATGCGGCTCGCCTCTGCCGTTGTTTCAAGCAGCACGGTAGTACAGCGGTTAGCGCTCGTGCTTCACAGCTAGAAGGTCCGGGTTCGATTCCCACCTGGACGGGGCCTTTCTGTGTGTATGTTCTCCCCGTGTCTGCGTAGGTTTCCTCCGGGTACTCTGGTTTCCCCTACCACTAAAACATGTACAATAGGTTAATCCTCCAGCCAGGTGTTTCTGACCACCAGCCTGGCTCCACATCATGGAGATGGGTCCCCGAGCGCCGGCCCATGCTGGCAGCTCACTGCTCCTACAGGTCACCCCAGTGGCATTGAGGATGGGTCAAATGCAGAGAATGAATTTCCCTACGGGGATTAATAAAGTATACCTTAACCTTAACCTTAAGCGTTTAGTTCAGTCGAGGAGGACCATGATGGGGCAGTTTATTTAAAGCAAGGGAGAATATTTTCTTTCCTCTACTTTAAACCAGGACTGCCTATCATGCATGGCACTAACACTGGTCCTAAATGGGCTAGACGAGCTGCTCTGTTATGGATTAATTGTGATTTTACAAGATCATTTTTGAAGCACTTGACCAGATAATGGAGCAATAATCAAGATGTGAAAGTGCAAGTGACTGAAGAACCAACTTGGTAACTGGAATAGTTAAAAAGCTATGCACATTTTCTTAGAGATGGCTCTACTAATTTTTGCAACAGTGTTTTTAAAATGTGGAGACCAAGATAATAAGGTTGAGTCAACAGTATCTCCCAATAATTTGGCCTCAGTAGCCTGCTGAATACCAGTGCCATGCATGGAGAGACTTAAGTTGTGCACTTGTTTGATCAATCTCAATTAGCCTATCACGTACATTTAGTTTTTAAAGCATTGATTTTTATCTTATTTTCAGTAGCCCAGTTAGAAATTAAATTGATTTCTTGTTAAAGGAGACAATTTAACTGACTACTTGTTTTAGCAAACACATGAAGAGTTCTACTTCAATGGTGTGCTTGCCCTTAGGCTGCGCTATTGCATATCTCTCGGAAGCGCCAGCTTCCCGCCCTGAGAGGATCAAAGAACTGACCGCTCCAATCATCCTTGGGGGTCCATTACCCCTGTGCCCTATAAAAGGGGGACTCTCCCTTCAATCGTCTCCTTTTTCTCTCAGCTTACTCTGAGATCTGGATCTGAACAGAAGATATAAGAAGAATGACTCACCGCACTCCAGTGCTTGAGACCCCGTCGCCCTCCGGCGTCAAGCAACGGGTGTGCGGTTCCTGCGCGGCGCCGCTCCTCGCTCAGGATCGGCACGTTAGCTGTTTCGTGTGCCTGGGCCGGTGCCACTCCGCGGAAGACTGCGCTGCCTGCCTCGCGCTCCCCCGGGAGGAGCGCGAGCGGCGTCGCGCCTTTCTGGCTCCTTCCTCCCCGGAGCTATCCGATCAGGACTCGGATGCTTCGAGTGACTCCCTGGCTCCAGTTCCCCCCGTGTGGGAGCGGAGCCCGCCTCCTGCTTCCCCGATGCAGGAGAGGAGCCCGCCACCTTCGCCCGTTCCTAGAAGGGATTGGGCTGCTGGTGATGAAAAAGATGAGCAACGCCTGTTCGATGAAGATGCTCTCTCCATCTTCAGTGAGGAGGTGCAGCCCGTGAGCGCTATCCCATGGATCGCCTCCCCGGCCTCATCGCTTCTGCTGCGGCCCGAATGGAGCTGAAGATGCCTCCTCAACCTCCAGCCCCAGCGTCGGACCTGTTCCGCGACCTGTTTGGGAACGCCCGCGACAGGCAGCGCCCGGTGGTGGTAGCCCCTCGCGTGGATTCGCTCCTCCACTACGCTAAGCGTGACTGGGAACATCCCTACTCCGCTCGTACACCGGCCCTCGCATACGGTGTGTACGCTACGGTGGAGGGCTGGAGTCAACCAAGGGGCGTCCCCGCCATCGAGGACGGGATAAGAATGTCCTTGCTCCCGTCCTCTTCTCTCTGGCCCGGCGGTAGAGTGGACCTTCCCTCAGAGCGGGATAGGTTCACCGCCTCCATCCTTAACCGCTGTTATGCTAACGCTGCACAGGTCGTGGCGTTAGCAAACAATATGGCCTTGCTCACCGCCTCTCTGGACAAACTGGTCCGTGGCCGTGACCAGCTTTCTCATGATGAGATTGTGGAATCTGAAACCACCATGGCGACCTTCGCTCGCATGTCGCAAGCCCTTGCCCTCGACGGTGGTCGGACCATGTGCGCTGCGCAGGTCGGCTGCCGCCACCTTTGGCTGGGTTGTCCACGCTAAAGGAGGCTGACAAACGCAGTCTGCTGAGCCTGCCACTCGACCAGTCCTCCCTCTTTGGACCTGGCATTCAGGCAATGGTGGATCGCCTGGAGACCGCCGCCAAAGCTTCAGCGCAGCTGGCCCGGCATTTTCGCCCTCAGCGCAAACAGGGCTCCTCACGACGGCGCTTGGATCGAGGTAGACGAGGCAGATCTCCTCCTCGCTGTGGCCCCGCATCCTCTTCGCACGCAGCTCCTCGACGCCCCCAGGGTCCGGATCGTCAGCGCAGCGGTGATCCCAGCCCGAGACGTGACCGCCGTCCCGCTCCGGGCTCCAGGGGAGGAGCAGGAAGGGGGGGGATTAAAAATGTGAATAAAGGCCGCTCGGCCCGTTACTCCACTAAAGAGCCTGCTTCGTATTCCTTTCATGCTGAAAGCATTACGAGTTTGCCTGTTGCCACTCGGAGTGGGAAAGTGGTTAAAGTCAGCGAGGCTCAGGAGGCTCCGCTGAACTCTCGTTGCCGCTCCACTCTGCTGCCTGTCAAGGCCGTGTGCGAAACACGCTCTGACTCTTGCACTCGAGCGCGTGCATGAGCCATTCCCCGTGACACTTCTGCTGTGTCTACAGCGAGCGCACTGTCTTACATGAGTCAATGTAAGCTTAATGCTGCTGTGACGGCGAGGTCCAGGCCTAATGTGCTGTTCCTCGACGGTGATTGGTCGGACGTGGGGGAGAAAGGTGGCTCGAGTAGGAGCAGGCCTGTGATTGGCTCTGCTGCCGCTGCTCAGTGCCCTGGTCCGCGCTCTAACTCTCTGCCACTGAGGTGTGGGAGAGAGAAACGGCGTTATGACAGTTTGTCAAGCACTTCATTGCCCCATGCTTTTGCAGCTCGTCAGTCTGTTTTTCTAAAAGCCTCAGGGCAACGGTGTAAGTCAGTAGGTAGAACCTCTTCCCTTACACTCCCCACACACTCTCAATCGCCCCCGCTGGGAATCCCCGCCAAGCGGCGTAGATCTGAGCGCACTCCTCTCTCGACCGATAAGTCTGCTCTCTCCCGGGAGCGTCAGCCCTTTCGAGCTGGGCCCCCACGCCGCGGCGCACTGCCGAGAGCGGAACCGGTGGGCGGGCCCGTTTCCCCGCTCTTATTCAGTGTCGTGGTACGACCCTTGACAGAGTTTTACCAAATCTGGAAAAACGCAGGGCTTCTCGGAGCTCCCTGGTTGGACAGGATGCTCAGAAGGGGATACGCCCTACAATTCTCCCGGAGACCTCCAGGCTTTCGCGGTATCCTCAAGACGAGGTTACGCAACTCAGCCGAGAGTGCCGCGCTCACAAGAGAAGTGGTTTCTCTGCTACAGCGCGGTGCCATAGCAGAGGTGGACCCAATCAGAGCGAGGACGGGATTTTACTCCCCGTACTTCCTCGTTCCCAAAAAGAGCGGCGGTGTGCGGCCCATTCTGGACCTACGGGTTCTCAATCACTGCATTGTGAAGAGGCCTTTCCGCATGCTCACGGTGCAGCAGCTGCTGCAATGCGTCAGACCCGGAGATTGGATGACTTCAGTGGATCTCATGGACGCATACTTCCACATCCCCATTGCCCCAGCGCACAGGAAGTTTCTCCGGTTCGCAGTCGGAGACACATGCTACGAGTATTGCCGCCTCCCATTTGGCTACTCCCTGGCTCCACGCACCTTCTCCAAGTGTGTGGAGGCAGCGCTGGAACCGCTTCGCCGTCGAGGTCTCAGAATCCTGACTTATATCGACGATTGGCTTATTCTGGCCTCCTCCCCACAGGAGGCCGAAGCCCATACGGCCGCGGTGCTGAGGCACATTTCTCGGCTGGGGCTGGTCGTCAATCAGGAGAAAAGTCGACTGTCTCCGACCCAAGATTTGGGTTATCTGGGTCTGCGCTTGGACTCCAGGGACATGAGGGCCTCCCTCTCCCTGGAAAGGCAGTCAGTGATTCTGGATCTGGACAGCGGGTGTTGGATGGCCCACGGATTGCACCGCGGCAAATCCGCTCCCTGCTCGGCATGATGGCATCAGCCCACCCAGTAGTTCGACTGGGGCTGCTGCACATGAGAGGTCTCCAACGCTGGTTTTCACGCCTCGAGTCCCGCAGAGGGACGGACGTGATGTTGGCGCGGCTGTCCCCCGCCGCAAGGTCCGACGTAGAATTCTGGTTGGACCTGGGGCGCCTTCGTCAGGGGGTCCAAATGGGCTACGTGCTCCATTACACAGAGGTGTTCACGGATGCCTCCCTGACCGGCTGGGGCGGTGTAATGGGCCATCTCACGGCGAGCGGTGTTTGGCCCCCGTCTCCGAGACACATCAACCTCCTAGAGATGGAAGCGGTGCAGAAAGTCCTCCTACACTTCGCTGCTCATCTGTGGGTCACCACGTCTTGGTTCGGTCGGACAACACCACAGTGGTGGCCTACCTGAACAGGCAGGGGGGGACCAGGTCACCCGCCCTACACAGGCTGGCAGCGGAGGTGCTCAACTGGGCAAGCACTCACCTAGCCTCTCTGAAAGCGCGCCACATTCCCAGAGCCCGCAACGTCGCCTTACGGGACGAATGGGGCCTGGCGCCAGCGGTCGCGGCGGAGGTGTGGCTTCGGTTCGGCAGACCAGTGGCCGACCTTTTCGCCAATGCAGAGAACGCACAGTGCCCACTTTGGTTCTCGCTCAGGTCAACAGACGGGCCTCCTCTCGGCGTGGATGCCATGGCTCATCGACCATGGCCGTCCGGCCTGCTTTACGCATTTCCTCCCCTGCGCCTCATTGCGCCTCTGCGCCACAGAGTGAAGTCAGAGGGCGCACTCATCCTGCTCATAGCCCCAGACAGTCCGAGTGCCAGGTGGTACCCCGACGTGGTGTCCATGGCACAAGGGGATCCGTGGCCCCTCCCGGACAGACCGGACGCCTTGACTCAGGCAGGGGAGCCCTTCTGTCACGCCCGATACTGGGACGCAGGCTGGTGGTCTGGAGGCTGAAAGGGGGAAGTTGCTGAACCTTGGCCTCCCCCCTTCAGTTGTTGCCACAATTCAGGGTGCTCGGGCCTCGTCTACAACCAGAGCATACAGGGTTCGTTGGCGCCTTTTCTCTGACTGGTGTTCAGAGAGGAACCTAGACCCTATATCCTGTTCTATACAGGACATACTCAATTTTCTCCAGGGATTACTGGAGAAAGGGAGGGCCGCTGCGACCCTAGGGGTTTTTGCGGCGGCCATTGTTACAGGGCACGTGGGGTTCGGAGTCCACACTGCTCGCAGTCATCCTTTGGTGAAGCGGTTCCTCCAGGGCGTTCGTAGGCTTAGACCGCCCGTGCGCCGCCCGGTCCCAAACTGGGACCTTCAGATTGTACTGGAGGGCCTTTCGGGGCCCCCATTTGAACCCATTCGCCAGGCAGGGATGGATTGTCTGTCCTACAAGACTGCGATCCTTTTAGCCCTTACGTCGGCTAAGAGGATGGTGATCTCTGTGCACTCTCTGTGCACCCCTCCTGCATGTCCCTGCCTGAGGGTGATGGGCTGATGGAACTCTGGCCCAACCCGGCTTTTCAGCCGAAGGTCATTACACCCGCCTTCAGGTCGAGGGTGATCAGAATTAGACCCTTCTTCCCCCTCCGCATGCGTCGGTGGGGGATGAACGACGACACCGCCTTTGCCCGATCAGGGCGGTACGTCACTATCTTGAACGGACTGCCAACTTCAGACACTCCGATCAGTTGTTCGTGGGTTTTGGGAAAGGAACAAGGGTGCCCCATTGTCCTCTCAACGTTTGGCCCACTGGATATGCCTGGCCATCCGCACTGCATATGAGGCACAAGGACTCCCTCCGCCGGTAGTGGTCAGGGCTCACTCCACACGTGGAGTGGCGGCTTCTACTGCACTACTCCGTGGCGCTTCGATTGAGGAGGTCTGCATGGCAGCCTCTTGGTCGTCCTCTTCAACGTTTGTGCAGTCTTATCTGCAGGACGTTGCTGCGGGTTCAGTTGCCCACGTTGTTTTGGGTGGTGGACAGTCGTGAATTCCCCCCCTGGGCCCAGGGTGGGTCCAGGAAAGGATGACCTGATTTGGCTCGGTTCGGTGCTTCAGGCGCTCTTGGGAGAGGCGGCCTGGCCGAACTGGATGTGCACTCTTATTCTTCGGGTGACCGGCACTCTTGGGAGAGGTGGCTTTGGGCACCCTCGTTATCAGGGATGGAGTCTGCACTAGCGCTCTTGGGAGAGGCGGCTAGTGCGGGCGTCCCCCATTTGCTTTTCTCTGGGTGAGAACCGCTGGCGTTGTTAACGGCTATTGGTTGCCCCTCACCCTGCCCGTGGGCCCCTGCTACCTAGGGAGCGTTTAGCGCTACCTAGGGAGCGTTTAGCCGCTCCCTGGGACGCATGGCGTTGCCCCGGGCCCGCCCCAATCATGCGAGTCCATGCCTGCTGGGAGTACATTGGTCGGCCACGGCTGCGCGTTGCTTTATGCAATAGCGCAGCCTAAGGGCAAGCACACCATTGAAGTAGAAATCTAAGTTACCTATGTAACTATAGTTCTACGAAAGGTGTGCGCCGCCCTTAGCTACGGGCCCAGCAGGCACGACCTCTCTTCGATGGCTGAGTTCAAAGGAGACGATTGAAGGGAGAGTCCCCCTTTTATAGGGCACAGGGGTAATGGACCCCCAAGGATGATTGGAGCGGTCAGTTCTTTGATCCTCTCAGGGCGGGAAGCTGGCGCTTCCGAGAGATATGCAATAGCGCAGCCTAAGGGCGGCGCACACCTTTCGTAGAACTATAGTTACATAGGTAACTTAGATTTACGTCATCAGCATAGGAGATTAACTGTGCTTTTTTTAGAGCATAAGAAATTTCATTCACAAATATGATATAAGAGGCCCATGGCAACTTCCTTGAGGAATGCCACATGACAGCAGTTTTACATCAAAAAGAGAGCCATCACAGTGCACACATTGCTGCCTATCGGTTAGATAACTCCTCATTAAAGTTACTTCTGAGTTCCCAAAGCCATAAGCACTCAATTTACTAAGCAGTAGCTTGTGGTAAATCACATCAAAAGCAGCACTGAAATCAATAAATACCACAGCAACTATACTTTTTTGATCTATCTGCTTGAGCCACCATCAGAGAGAGTTGCTAATGCAGTAGTGGTAGAATACCCAGGCTTGTAAGCATGTTGGAGATCTGAGTTAAGGCCAAACAGTGAATAGTGATTGTGCATAGACATTCTAAAGAACTCCCTTCGTCTGTGTACATTGGTGTATGAATGAGAGAGTGAATGGGTGGTTTCTTACTATAAAGCGCTTTGGGCCTGATAAAGGTAAAAAAGTAAGTATATAAGTTGAGTCCATTTACCATTTACAACAACATCCTTTGTACCACATTTTAGGATCTTACAGACAACAGACTTTACCATGTCTCTCATTAGAACCCTTGAGTGTCCATCATAGGGAAAATCCAATATTATGCATCTTTGCTCATGTAAAATGCACTCTGATGATTAAATTATTATATTTATAAATACATTTAACTTTTGAAATGTTTACAGTTTTAGTGCAATGTGCCTAGAATGAATCAAGGTTTATTTTTCTGACCTTTCGATTTAAAGATTTAAATAACTCTGAAATACATTGTCAGTGTGTAATGTTTTAATGTGAAAAAAAAAGGAAAAGCTGAGTATAGTCTTTGGCCAGTGAGCCATTGTTTGTTGCTATACATTTTACTCACCCAGGAGGCTTTTAAAGTACAATCCATCATCTGAAGATTTTTAAGATTCAATCCACCGTTTCATAAGAGTTGTATAAGTATTGCCTTTTCAGGTTTGTTATTCCATATAAATTTGAAAATCTTTTCATAGTCTTTAAAAAACTTAGTTGTAGGTGAAGCAAGGATCATTAATAGATAAATAAACTGTGGGATTATCAATGTATTAATAAGTGTAACTTTTCCTTGCACTGTTAAAGAATTCCCCCTCTATGGTTGCAAATCCTATCTATCTTTCCATGTTCTTTTCAAAGTTAAACTCTATTTTTTTTCAATCTTCAGGTAGATGAATACCTAAAATATCTACTGACCCGTCACACCATTTAACAGGAACAGAACAATTTAACAGGAAATGACTATATGTTAATTATCCAAATTGCAAGATACTACATTTATCAAAATTTGGCTTTAATCCTGATATATTGAAAAACCTCTTAATTCTGTTATTAATGCCTCTAAAGAGGTCTGTTTTGGTTCAATGAATAAGGTTGCGTCATCCGCGTACATTGTTAACTTAATTCCTGTCCATTTGGAGATGGCCCTAATATATCTGGATTATTCCTTATTTTATTTGCCAAAATCTCAATAAATATAATAAACAAATAAGGGGACAAAGGACACCCTTGGCGCACCCCTCGTGTTAGCGGAAAGGCATCTGATATATAGCCGTTGTTTATCACTCGACTAACCGGAAGGTTGTAAAGAGTTTCAAATCATTGCATCAGGTTCCTTCCAAAATTAAAATGCAATAAACATTGTTTAATAAACCTCAATTGTACCGTATCAAATGCTTTTTCTAAGTCTACTATAAATAATAAACCAGATTCTCGATAGTTCTCATAAAAATACATTGTATCCAATATTTGTCTCGAATTATCACAGATAAATCTACCCTTAATAAAACCTACTTGATCATTATCTATAATATTGTGGACATTTCTTTGTTAAACACTGAAATTACACGCGTGTGACAAATCCTTTGTGATGCTGCTGTAAACAACCCAGTACTGATGACGGCTTGGACAACCCTTCTCTACGATGTACTGTATCACTTTTCATTATTGAGTCCTCAAAATATTGCGAGATTTGTTTTTGACAGTTACTAAGCTGTTTTCTCATTTACATGTTGTCTTTCTGTGTTTTCCCCAAAGGTGACGCTGTCATGCAGATAACTGCCACAGACAGAGATGACCCCGACACTGACCACGCTATGATCAAGTATGAGATTGTGTCCCAGACACCAGAAGTACCCAGCAAAGACATGTTTGCAATAAACCCATTGAGTGGAGTAGTCAGTGTGACGAGAGGAGGGCTGGACAGAGAGGTGCGTCTGTCAATACAATACAAGGGTCATTTTTACAAAGGTCTCCGTCCAGCTGGTGTCGTCATGCGCCCTGTACAAACACCACGCGCGCAACAGCTGTAGTAACCTTTCTCTCGTGAGTTCATGTGCACATCAGACTGGGGGAAAAAAGGATCATATGAGAGTTTATATCACTGTGACTTCTTCGTTAGCTTTATGTTTTCTCCTCGTGTTTATGGACAGATCTACTAAAGACAGCCTTTTCTCCCCGATCTCACTTACTTCATGCACAGGACCCGACAGAGCCTCAATGATCCATGCTCTCTGGGACGCGTCTTGTTTCTCCAACATCCCTTGTTTTGTTGATGTGTGGGACATTTATCCTGCCGCCTCAACACCGTGTGATAAACGTGTATCCCTCCGCTGTTGCCATTACACCATACACTAAGTTTAACACGGGCCTGTCTTTTTGTTTCCACTCGCCGTCGATTTAGGCCTACTTTTTTTTTTTTTTTATGTTGTGAAGATGAATCCAGTGCTATGTTATAATGGATCTGCCTGTACCTTTGGGCTGGGCATTGAAAGGACAGATGTCAGTGTCCGCTGATTAGAAGAGGAAAAGTGTTGGCAAACTTCATATATTTTGTGAAAAGGCTATAATTGCATTATGTGGAAAAGTAGACTTGAATCAGTAGATAAAGAATATATCAGAAGTGCACACAGCAGAGCTGTTACCCGGTTACTTACTTAGTAACAGTTCAGTGGTTAATCGGTTAACCATGAACATCCCTTTTCACTTCCATTCACCAACTGTTGTCCACTCCAGCCTTCCAAACACACTGGACCTTCCATGATTTGTTTTCTCACACCAAGTGCAATCTAATAAGAAAACTGGATTAAATATATAATCTGTGTGTAAACCAGACATAAGCATAAGGGAATTGATCTCTAATTTAGGTGCTAAATAGCAGTTTGGCCCGGGACCGTCCTGACATCACTGTCATTGCAGATCGTTTATTCAAATTTCACAAACCGCCCTTTCCCTGGCTACGTTTGCAAAAGAAAGACTGACATTTTGAGAAAACACCAGAGCAATTTTTTAAAACTTTATACTGATAGGAAAAAAAAGAAAGCTTTCATACAACAGAGCAGTGGTCCCAAACTGTCCCTCGGCCTGTATTGGAGACGGCAGCCCCAACAAATGTAATGTATTGTTCTTAACCATCTTTCACAACAATTAGAGATCTTTTGTTTGTAATGCAAAAGGTATTTTTACTCTTTGATTTAAACTAATTGAGCCTCTGACCAGACCAAGTCTCCCCGGGGATGGACATGGAATCATACCCACAGGCGGCTGCAGTCGGTCGTGTGAAAGCAATAACAAAAGACTGAAGGGGACAGGAGGTCAGCTGAGACCACAGGAGACTGATAAGGAGAAGGACAAAGGGCCCCAGGTGGTGATCATGTCAACATACAGGACACAACAAAGGGCTCAGTTCAAACACTTCTGCCATCACCTCGTTATCCGCAGACTGTTTTTTTTTATCTCGTGGCTTTCTTCTGATTTAAATCATGTGCTAAAGAAGCCAAAGTTTAAGTCAGAGTGAAAAATATTTGGTATACTTGAGTACTGAAGAACTGTTTGAGCACAGAAGTCTGATTTATGTTTCAGTAAAACATATTCCAACTAATCAAATATGTCAAAACATCAAATAATGTGAACATTTATTCAGATATTTCCAAATCAAGAACCATGAAAACAGGCCACATTGATCATTCTAAAGATGAGGTGCAATATAAACCAGGGTTTCCGCAGGGCTTTGAAAAGCATTATATTGGATTCAAACATTAAATCTAAATCAATTGGAAGATTATGACATGGAAACTATCGAAATTATTCTGACTCTAAAACATGTTCAGTTGCAGTTTTGGCTGAAATTGACCACATTTTTCTCTTTCCTCTGTTTGATGAAATGTTTACAAATATTAAGAAATGAAATATGTGCAGATTTTCTTCTGCATTTGTGGCATTAACATATAGTATTAGGGCATAAAAATTGCATTAAAAATGATTAAATGTGACTTGCTTCAGCCTGTATAAACCCTGCAAACTATAATTCTCATTTTCATATTTCACATGAAGCTTTAGTCACTAATAGTTCAGCTCACAGTGGATAGAGCAAATATATGGATGTCTTACTAAAAAAGCTTTGATTTGTTTTTGATTGAGTTTTATACAAAAAATGTGAAAACAAACAAACAGCTTATTGTCGAACCAAAACATGGCCAAAATTTTGCAAAGTTACTGAAATCATTATTATTATTAAGTTGGTAAATGAATGGATCAATGTGAGTGAAATATTATCACCTTTTAACTTGTAGATGTTTCCCTCTTGTGGCCAGGCCTGGTAATTACAGATATTGTGACCATGAACATCCACGACGTTTCATTTTCATGTTGATTATTTGACTTTTATTTCTCTAAATCTATTCCAGGCCCTTTGGGAGTACGCGCTGATCGTGGAGGCGAGGGACATGAACGGAGACGGCCTGTCCACGACCTGCTCTGTCGTCATCACCGTCACCGACAGCAACGATCACGCCCCTCAGTTCAGCAACGCGTCGGTAAGAGCGCCATATCTTTACAGTAATGTCACTTTCACTTTAAGTAGAAGGAAAAAGTAGTAATCAGATCATTACAGTAATTACTGTAAAAGTCAATAAAAGCTCAAATATGCACAATATCAAGTTCTTTTCCACATTAAAAAGCCCCATAACGCACCTTTAAAGTAAAATGTGTTAGTGTTGTGTAATAAAGCAGACATAACCAAAATAACATGTAAATGCTGATGTTTCCAAAGAGACACCAGAAGTACATCAGGGATATAAAACAAAGATATTTTATTGAAGTTTGTTTTTAATTTCAATTCAACTCATTTTCATAGAGTTCCCTTCAAACGCTGTCATGCTTTGTTGGCAAGCTTTGAGGGCCCCCCAGCAGGGCCTCTGAGGCTTCAGTTAACCCACTACTAATAAATACTTGTTCTACATTTTTCTACATTCATTGAAATACTTGCAAGTAGTTTCACCCGGCATGCCTTTGAAAATCGCAGGTCAAGTCGTAGAAAGTAGGTAGAATATACTTTTTTATATTTTTTCTAAATTCTTTGCTTCTCTTTCTGTACTTTTATTCAAGTAAATGATTTCAGTTTTTCTTCCACCTCGGAGCCAATATGAATGTTTTTTATTCAAACAAAGGAACAGATGTGTAATATCCACAGAAAGTCCATATTTGCAGTTCTGTCGTTTTGTTTCTTTCCAGGCGTCTGCATCTGTCTCAGAAAACAAAGCAGGAGTCGAAGTTTTCCGATTTAGAGTCACCGATGAGGACGAGTTGGGATCGGCAACGCCAATGCCAAATATGAGATTGTGAAAGGAAACGAGGGCGGACACTTCAGAATCAGCACCGGCCCAGACAGAATGGAGGGCGTCCTCACCACAGCTAAGGTCTGTGTTTCTTCATCTAATTTCAGTGGCTTTTTCACTAAAACGCCAAACGGAGACAGGAAACAGTGATATTTCTCTATATACTGATATTTCCTTCAGATTCAATACTATGAAGTCTCATGTCATTGTTAGGAGCTGGATTTTGAGAGCGCTCCCTTCTACATCCTGCTGGTGGTCGTTACAAATGAAGCTACTTTTGTTGGGCCCGTCTCCACCTCCACCGCTACGCTCACGGTTACAGTAGAAGACCGCAACGAGCCGCCGATGTTAGCCCCGTCTAAAATACACGCCACCGTTCCTGAAAACGCCGCGCTGGGCAGTTCAGTCACTTACCTCCGAGCCATAGACCCAGACACAGCCAGAGCCACCAGGATATGGTGAGACGGCTGATCTGTCCTTCTTTCTTTACTTTCCCTTTTGCACTAACAATATTCAATGTGTGTCAATATTATGGTGATGAAATGTCCATATCACAGGGAGACACAATAAATCACTGAGGTCTTCAGTCTGACGGTGTTGGACACAATTTTGCAAACCTAAAACAAAAACCTAAAAAACTTGCAAATGATCAGTTTGAGCCCTGATTTTAGTTGAAACTGAACCTTGTTTTGAGCCTGAAGTTGTATATTTTTTTTAAGTCTTGTATTGGCACAAATTGCTTACATTTTTGATTGAGTTTATACATTTTTAAAGTTCAGTAAATTTAGTACAAGCAGTTATTATAAGTGAGGTACTTCCATCTGCCTGATTACTGCCCCACTCTGCATATTTTACATAGAGTAACAACATTAACATGTTTTTGTTAGGTTTAAGCTGCTCTCTGACGCTGCAGGCTGGCTCAGCCTGGACCAGCACACGGGAAGGGTCAGTGTCAGAAATGGCCTGGACAGAGAGTCTCACTTTGTCCAAGACGACAGATATTCTGTCCTGGTTCTGGCCTATGACAACGGTGAGTGTGGGCTTCTCTTAACATCATATGCTCATCATCTTGTGTATCTGTGTCATTGTTATATCCAGTTCGGCCTTTTATTTCATGTTGACCAATTTATGAAGTTCCAATTAGTGCCAGAGCAGCATGTGTTAAAGCTCTGGAGGTTCTTAGCTTTCAAATTATATATACAGGTGCTCGTCATATAATTAGAATATCATGAAAAAGTGCATTCACTTCTGTTATTCAACTTAAACTGTGAAACTAATACATGATAGACTCATTACATGCAGTGAGATATGTACAGCCTTTATTTTGATTATTATGGCTCAGCTTGTAAAAATCTCATAAAATTAGAACATTTTGAAAATGGACTGTAAGCCATAATCATCAAAATGATTACATTACTTTGCATGTAATCAGTCTATATCATATATTAGTTTCACATTTTAAGTTGAATTACAGAAATAATGAACTTTTTCATGATATTCTAATTATATGACGAGCACCTGTATGTGGAAACAAACATGTGCTTTGTGTCCTTCAATGTGGAGCATAAGGCTGTTCAGATTTGCCCTTTATCAGCTATTAGCCACATTTAGAAACACACCACACATACATAACCAAATCACACATTTATGAAAGACTGAAACAGAAGCACAAAAGTTAGAAACACTGCTCAAAATAAATTGCTTCAAGTTAGCATTAAAGTGTATCATGTTTAATTTTTGAAAAATAAAAAAACAAAAAAAAAAAAAAAAAAAAAAAAAAAAATATAAAAATAAAATGACATAATAAAAGTTAGACATAAAGGTCATCAGTACAGTTTAAAATTGTTTGCCTCTCTCTATGTCACTTCCTGTCAGTGTCCAATACGGAAGTGAAACTATAAACATCACAAAAATTGTCAAACTAAAGTATTTCACAAAATCTTAAATTAACTATGTTTTTGCAAAAATTGTGTCTAATGTGTCTCATGCACTTTAAGCACTTTGTTTTTTACGTCTAAGCAGTAAGTGGGCATTAAAAGTTACAAATGAATCAAGGCCATAATGTCTTTATAAAGCATTAAATTGGATTCAAACTGGAATTAAATCTACATTTCTTGGATAATGATCACATTGTTCAACATGTTTTACTGTATAGGTTCATCAAAAATATCAAAATGATGGTCTAAAACAATGGCTATCAGCTGGTGGGTCGGGACCCTAAAGTGGGTCACTGAACCATTTTCAGTAGGTTGCGAGCCTTTCCCAGAAAACATTTTTATAAATGTAGGTGCTGAAAACGTGAAGCAATACTATACTTACTACCAGAGTCTGTTAAAATGACTGTTATTGAGTTGTTTGATCATAAATTCAGCTTTAAAGCAATAGGCCACCGTTTTTACACACTGAGATTATGTTCTTAGCTTAGCCAAGCTGTTCCACGTTTTCCCTGGAGTACTTCGACGATATTACTGCGCAGACGTCGAAGTACTCCAGGTGTTATTACGCCTCACAATATAGTGCCCCTTTTTAATCCGCTTAGAAAATCGAAATGTTTAATTTTGTGTAACTAGACTTGGATCATGTAACTTTTCACGAAACTCTATTTAGAAAGGGAAAACGTGGAACAGCTTGGTAGCTTCTAACTTCACCCCAGTTTGGAGCTATACCTTTGCTGGGAGCGGCTAAATGCTAACAACATTTGTGTGACTGAGCACACGCACAAACACCAAACAGTTACGCAACTCGTCTAAGCTAAGGTAAGAACATATCTCAGTATGGAAAAACTCTGGCCTATTCCTTTAAATGCTTATCTAATAGTTATGAAATAAAATAATGATTTTCGGGGATAATACAGTATTTTGCATTGTCCTTAACAATTTGGTGGGTGCCACTGATCTAAAACATATTCAGTTGCAGTTTTGGCAAATTGACCACATTTTTTTGTCTAAAAAGTTTTCCGTTTCGTCCATTTTTACCCTCTTTCTTTGATGAAATGTTTGCAAATCTTAAGAAATGAAATATGCAGCCTTTCTCTTATGCATTTGTAGCATTAAAATGGAATTAAAAAGCATGTCTGTTTGACTGTGCTGAACACGTAAGACTCCTGGTTTGGGTAATAAATGTCTTGTTTTTAGACACCGTCCCGGAGACCGGCACTGGGACCCTGATCGTGACTTTACTGGACGTGAACGACCACGCTCCGGTGATCCAGCAGAGGAGCATCAGTCTGTGTGACACGGACCCTGTCCCTGTTCAGCTGGACATCGAGGACCCGGACAGCCCTGGGAACACCGCTCCTTTCACTGTGGAGCTGCAGGGACAGCACCGCCTCCACTGGAACATCCACACCAACTCAAGTAACATTTTAGATGAAGCTTTTAATATGATATAGGGGTACATTCAAAAACATCCCCAATGACCTCATTGACTTCACCATTTGACATAGCTCGCAGTATTATTATGGGCATTATTGAAAAGACAGTTTTCAGTTTAAACCTCAGTCAGGGTTTGTAAATGTAAATGTAATGTATTGTAAAGTGTTTATTTGTTAGCGTCTTGTTGATAATATAACATATGATCTGTTGTTGCAGATCTTTCTTTTCAAGATAATTCACTACCCCACTCGACCAGCAGAGGGCTTCAGACACCTAATCCAAGTGCCCTAAATGTCCAAGAACACATTTCCTATGCCTTATTTGTGTTTTTTAACTTTGAAAATGGTCCAATATTATGCCATGTAACAGAGTAGCACTTGTATTTTGTGTTTTGTAACTTACGATATTGAAGGTTGGTGGTTCTGCACTGGTGTGGCTTCAGGACCAACCTTCAACTTTTACTTCAAATATTATTTTAGTATATTTACTAGCAAAATGCTTTATTTTCAGAGTTCAATCCATTTGGGTGATCGTAAAAATGATCGAGAATAGGGTTTGGCAATGGCCTGCGACCCACTGTTGGTTCCCGACCCACCAGTTGAGAACCACTGGGTTAGAGAATATTGCAATATTGATCTAAAACGGATCAAACAACATATTCCTGATTCTCTGTGCGAGTTAAAATGAGCCCCTCCCACTCCACCACTCCTCTTGTTCCCCTTTGCTGTGCAACTGTTTCAATAAAGAGAAAAAAACAAATTGTCCGTGCAGCTGTAGTGAAACAGTAGCAAGTGTGTTCACTTTGTTAGCAAGAGATGGAGAGATGAGGAAAGCACTTCCTGGATACGTAGGGCTTTTTGGGAGCTGTCGCCTCTACAGGTGCTCCTCATATAATTAGAATATCATGAAAAAGTGCATTCACTTCTGTTATTCAACTTAAACTGTGAAACTAATATATGATCGGCTCATTACATGCAAAGTGAGATATGTATAGCCTTTATTTGTTATCATTTTGATTATTATGGCTCAGCTTGTAAAACCCCAAATTAAAAATGGACTTGTAAGCCATAATCATCAAAATTATAACAAATAAAGGCTTGACATATGTCACTTTGCATGTAATGAGTCTATATCATTATTAGTTTCACATTTTAAGTTGAATTACAGAAATAAATGAACTTTTTCATGATATTCTAATTATATGCCAAGCACCTGTATGCTAAGAATAGTTACTGCTGAAGATCCAAAGATTATGTTTTTGATGAGAAAACAGCTTTGTAACATGCTGTGAGGGCTGCAAGGTTTATCGATCTCTAATCGCAATCTAGGTTTTGACTGCTAAATAACCAAACCTCAAGAATCTTTTCTGTCTCTGTATTTGAGAGATGGATGTCTCCGATCACAATTGTGGAGCCTCTGATCTCAGGTTCAGCTCAGTGCATAATAACCCTAATAATAACTCCTTTGAGGTATTTTTCCACCAATAAAACACCCCAAATGGACCAAAGGCTTGTATTTGATCCCATTTATTGGCCAAATTCTTACCCAGTTTAAGTTGACAGCAAGTCAAAGGAGTCTCCATGTCTTACCTCCATATTGTCTCTCTGTGACAGGCCACGCCGTGTTCCTGAGCCCCAAGCGGCGGATGGCCCTGGGCTGGTCTACGCTGTTGCTGCGGGTGTACGACACTAGGCTGCTGTACCAGGACAGTACCCTGGCTGTGGAGGTGTGCCAGTGTGAGGGGGCTCTGATCTCCTGCACTATGCCCCGCTCAGACCCCCTCCAGCACGAGCCATCGCACCTCGCCTTGGCCCTGGGAGCCGTCTTTGCACTGCTTTGTAAGATAATAGGACAGAAGTGGGCTCAGGAAATTCTTATATTGGTAGAAAAATAGCATGTATTACCATCCATATATATAAAATCATTTAAAATAGAAGTTTAAACTATTTTACAATAATATAGAAATTGGAAAAAGTGCAATTTCATTTTGGTGTTTATTTCCAGTGCTGCTGTTGCTGTTTATTCTGCGAAGGAGAAAACGGCTCAAAGAAGATGTCGCTCTCCTCAAAGATCCACCAAGAGACAACATTTGCTGCTATGACGAGGAGGGTGGGGGAGAGGACGACCAGGTGAGTGCAAGTGATAATAATTCAGTTTTGTTGGTGTTTTTTATCTAATTGTTGAAACTGGCAGAAACAAAATAAAGGAACAGTGCTCAGAAAAACTTAAGGAAGATTTTAGCCTAATTTGATAAATGGCGATTATTATGAGGGAGAATTCAGGACACAGTATAAAATATGTCGTTTGTGACTTGTCTCTGTTATAAAATGGAACCTGATACTGACATTTCCAGGATTATGACGCCGGTCTGCTGCACAGAGGTCTGAGTGAGCCTCCAGAGGTCAGCTGCACCGACACGGCCCACGAACCAGGACATCAGGTTACAGACACCGGCCCCAGGAAGACGAGGACATCGGGCACTTTCTCTCAGAGGTGAGGCACAAGGTTTTAGCCTCGGATAATAACACACTTAGAAGTATTGGCACATTTATTACACATAGCTTAAAACAAGTTCAGTTTGAGTTTATTTAGTTCTCAAATATGGCATTATTACTCTTACTGTGTTGGCCTCCTTGATATTGTACTAATGTGTTTCGAGTACACAGTATTTTATGGGAATGGTTTGCAGTTTCATCTGTAAAATCTTGATATGACTATTGTGCATTTGTGTTTAGACTGTAACCAGAAAGTAGCCGGGCCTAATTTGCCTTCATTGTGTCCTTGGGCAAGGCACTTCAACCATTTTGCACTCTCCACTCAGGTTGCAACTGTTGTTCGGCATAAAAATCAGAAAAAGGACAGGTTTAAAACATAATTACTAAACTGAATTTCTTTTTCTTTTTTTTTAAGCATTAAATAAGGCTATAAAGCTGAAATCATCAAAATCACTTTTTTTTTTTTTTTTTTTTTTTAACAGACCCATATTTTCCTACTTTCTCAGTATCTTAACACCAGTTGCACCAAAGCTCCAAATCATTCAGGCCTGGTAGAGGATTTGAGTAATAGCCACGACACCCTATTAAGCATTTGTTTTCATGGTGTGATAGAACCTGGCAGCTGCAGACGCCGACCCCTGCGCTCCTCCGTACGACTCTCTGCTGGTGTTTGACTTCGAGGGCGCAGGCTCTGAGGCGGACTCGCTCAGCTCCCTGGACTCCTCGGACTCTGAGAGGGACCAGGACTTCGGGCCCCTGCTGGACTGGGGGCCAGGCTTCGGCCGACTGGCAGACATGTACACGGGGGGCATGGATGACAACGATGACGACACTCTGCCAGGGAAAACGGAATGGGTTTAATCTTTGTTTCTGCGTTGAAGAACCAACGATAGACTTTCTGTACCCAAACAGAAGGAAACATTTTATATCTGCATTTTAGATCAATATAGTATTTTTGATTATGGGTGGGTGTTTTGCTCTGCAGTTATTTGGTCTTTCAAACATATCAATATTTTACACTTGGTTAGAAAATGCTTTATAGAGCTGAAATGGCTTATTCAAATTCTCCCTTTGTCATTCTTCCTGGTCCAATAAGTCTAAGCCCTCCCCTTGCTCCTCTTCATAACAAATCTCTGCGGTGTACTGTTAGGACATGTCCAGAGTAGTCTCAGAGCAGGCGGCTGTGTGTTGCTTTGTAGTAGTGAAGCTTCGGAGGATGTTTCTTGCCTGAAAACCACTTCCTGGTTACGTAGGGCCGTGAGAGGACCTCGAGTAGTCAAGGATTCTTCAAACATTCGCGAGTGCGTCAAAACACATCTCTAGATATATTTTTGCAGAGTTCCCGCTTCAAAAACGTACGCATATGTGTTTACATTAAAGCCAGTGTCTGTAGGATGTGCTCTTATACTGTTTTTCCACGTAGTAGGCTTCAACCCAGCGCTGTTTGGCAGCATGGCATTGTTTTACACGTGTAGCGTGTTATACATGGCCGCGGCTGTTGTGAGTGGCGCTCCCATGGACGCACACGCTGACATACACATTACTGAAGGGAAAACACAGCGGCGATGAAGGTTTTGTGAGTCGTGATGACATACAGTATGTGGACATATACCGCCTTTTGATGGAGTTTGTGGAATTATTCAGAGGTGCCAAGGCAAATACTAGAGGAAAGAAGAAGCTAAAAGACAAACTATGAAGGTAAGCAACATGCTAATGTAAATGCTAAATGGTCACATTTATAAAGCGCCTTTTTACCTGCTTTAAAGAGGGGTATTATGCTTTTTTCAATCACCTAGCATCAGTCTATAGCACACTACAGTGATAAAGCAACCTTCTGTTGATCTGTATATGCAGTAAATTAAAATAACGTCAAACGTCTTGAAATTATGAGGGGTCAAAGTAACAAAAATTAATTAAAATATGAATGTGGTAAAAATCAAAGCAGTAAAACTGGACTTGATAAAAATTCAAGGTGAAAACCAAAAGATGGTCAAATTGAGTGTCATAAAATCCCACATTGCCTCTGTGAAAACGTTATTTTGTGAATTTGGGTGTCATTAAAATCATAACATGGTTAATTTTACTGTCTTAAAAATGATGTGCATAAAATGTAACGTCGCTCACCACCACTTTTATCGCTTCAGTTGTAATTAGGCCCGAGCGCCATCAGGGCTGGCGAAGGGGCTCTTGTAATCGTATAGAGTGCGCGGAGCGCACAAAACATGCATGTGCACATGTATCAGAAAACAAACTTCTTTCTTTCTTTCTCTTTCTTTCTCTCTTTTCTTTCCTTCTTTCTTTCTTTTCTTTCTTTCTTTCTTTCTTTCTTTTCTTTCTTTCTTTCTTTCTTTCTTTCTTTCTTTCTTTCTTCTTTTTCTTTGTTTATTTCTTTTCTTTCTTTTCTTTTCTTTCTTTCTCTTTCTTTCTCTTTCTTCTTTCTCTTTTCTTTCTTCTTTTCTTTCTTTCTCTTTCTTTCTTCTTTCCTTTCTTTCTTTTCTTTCTTTTCTTTCTTTTTCTTTCTTTTCTTTCTTTCTTTTTCTTTCTTTCTCTTTCTTTCTCTTTCTTTCTTCTTCTTCTTTTTCTTTTCTTTCTTTTCTTTTTTTCTTTCTTTTCTTTCTTTTCTTTTCTTTTCTTTCTTTCTTTCTTTTCTTTCTTTCTTTCTTCTTTTTTTCTTCTTCTTTTCTTTCTTTCTTTTTCTTTCTTTCTTTTCTTCTTCTTTTCTTCTTTCTTTCTTCTTCTCTTTCTTTTTCTTTCTTTTCTTTCTTTTTCTTCTTTCTTTCTTTCTTTCTTTCTTTTCTTTCTTTCTTTTTTTCTTTCTTTCTTTTTCTTTCTTTTCTTTTTCTTTTTCTTTCTTTTCTTTTCTTTTCTCTTTCTTTTTCTTTCTCTTTCTTTCTCTCTTTCTTTCTCTTTCTCTTTCTTTCTATAGCGCCCCCTATAGGAATTATATGGGGAGTACACATTTTAGTTTTACGAAAATTAAAATAATTTGGCACAAAATTCTATTTGGTCATTCCGATCAGAAAAGTTAATCACAACCATGCCATATTTTTTACGGTGTTGCCGTAGTTGCCCTAAGTAAAAGTGTGATACAAATTCATACACATTTTTCTCTGTATAATGTCAAAATTGAGCGCGGAGTGCGCGTTAGCTCATTCCAAAAAATCCTAAAACTAAGACCCTAGGGAAAAAAGTTAAAACAAACCTAAAGGCAGTAGCAATACCATCATTTTAGATTGAGCGAGACAAAAGGGCGCGAAGCGCCCCATTGCTTTGGGCAGGGCAGTCGGCGAGGGCCGATAATCGCCGCTTTGCGGCTATGTTTTTATTACTTCCGGTAGAGCGGAATACGGCAGCAGCGCGACAGCAGACATTTGTAGTCAATTTGTAGTCCGGAGCTCTTTGCGTATGATTCACCAGCTCTACAGCGATATTGCTGACCATGGGCTGGAGTGGAGCCTTTTAACACAAATTATGGAAGAGATTGTTTTGATCTAAAAAGCTATTGTTAATTAAGCTAACTAATAGGCTAGCTGGTGCTAATGGTGTGACAAACGAGCTTCCAAACGTCTCCGCATTGAGCTTTTGAGTCTCGGTCCATTTAGGAAACCGTCTCATCTGCCCATCCATACCAATATCGCTGAGGCCTCCTGAGCTGTGCCCCGGAGTTTTAAGCTACAGGACTACCTGGTTATTTCATGGGATAGGCTAATACACTTAGCCTATTTTGGGGAATAAACAACTCCTTTGGGGCAGTCCATCTCCTGTAACGGGTATAGTAGTTAAAGATCCATAGGTCATTGCAGTAGCAAGAGGGACTAGATACAAAGCCTCTGGACTCTCAAAGGTTCGTCTCCAAAGTCACTTTCCAGGTAAAATTAAAATGCACCGAAAATCAACAATCGTACGTGTGGAGGAAAACAAGAGAAGAGTAGAGTTGTGATGATGCCACAGACAGCGTGTTGAGGGGGCGTGTCGGAAAGGGTCAGGGCTGGACAGAGTGGACTACACAAGGATCTCCCCAGTATTTAAGCCTACGTATATCCAGCCCATACGCCTAAATAGAGGGACATTATCTGTGCAGGTGGACAATGGTTATTCGTGGTTACCCCCGTTAGCATGTTATAATCGACTACAGCTCATTGTTGATGAAAAGTCTGCAATAAACCACAAATGTGTCAAGCCAGGCTTGTGTGATCATGTGTGATCACCATGTGTGATCATGGTAAAGGCTGCTTCAAGTAGTTGCCTGCTTTATTAACGTTATTAGTGCATAATATGCTTCTTGTTTTCAATGAATTTTCTGAGCTAGCTGTTAGCGCCTCGCGGCTAATAGTGCGTTAGCTCCGGAGAAAAGCACTCGGCTATGACCCATTGTAGATGAAATGTGCGAAATAAACTTCAAAATCAGCAAGCCAGGCTCAGTGTGTGATCATCGTAAAGACTGCTTCAAGTAGTTGCCTGCATTATTGACTACGTGATAAGTGCATAATAGGCTACTTGTTTTCAATGAACCATTCCGGGCTAGTGGTTAGCGGCTAACTGCTAATACTTGTTAGCTTCAAGAGAAAACCACTCGGCTATGACCCATAGTAGATGAAATGTGAGCAATAAACTTCAAAATCAACAAGCCCGGTTCAGTGTGTGTGATCATCCTAAATGCTGCTCATGTAGTTACCTGCTTTATTTACGTTATAGTGCATAATAGGCTACTTGTTTTCAATAAATCATTCCAAGCTAGCTGTTAGTGGCTAACTGCTAATAGTTTGTTAACTCCGGGAGAAAAACCATAAAGCTATGACTCATTGTAGATGAAATGTGAGTAATAAACTTCAAAATCAACAAGTCTGGCTCAGTGTGTGATCATTGTTAAACGGTTCTTTATGTAGGTGGTAGTTTTATTGACTTTATTTGTGCATATTTCTCATTGTCACGTGATGACCCGAGGTTTAGCTTATAGCATTAGCTTTCTCCGGACTCTCTGGGCATCATCAAGGCCCTAAGACATTCCCAGCGCAGAACCAGCCACTGAAATAAGTTTTCTTTTCACCGGTTTAATCCTGGGTGTTGAGGTAAAAGAAACGCTGATGTGTTCTTTGTAAAAAGTCTCAGAGCTGCTGTAGCTCCGGTTTACAACACATGAAGCTAATCCTCCATGATGCCTGACTGTTTATCTGCGCTTGACATGCGGGGAGGGGCTCTGCTGAGCTGAGGAGCAGTGGTTGGTAACTCGGCTGGTGACTAAAGGTCCAAGGCGTCTCCAGGAGGTGGGAGTGTTTCTACGAGGACTCCGGCAAAGCTACACCTAAAATGGCTGCCGTCATAGTTTTTAAAGATTACTCAAAATACGTGAATGAGCCAAGGCAACACTCCAGGCATGTTTTAATGAGGGAACATAATAACATGATGTAAAGCTTTAAAATTGTAAATTCGATTTTAAATAACCCCTTTAAGCACTCAAAGCGGAACCAGTCACCCATTCACTCTCTCATTCACACATGAGTGTATGCAGACACTGGAGGCAAGGTGGATGAAGTGCAGACCTGCCAACATGTACGCATTTTGCGTAGCGGACACGCATTTTGACCTCCTAGTACGATTTCAAGTTCTAAACTACGCATTATGAAGATGTTGTCACTGAAGTTCATTCTGCCGCTGAGCAGAGATCTGTGTAACGCGTAAATAAACTATGCACAGGCTGTAAAAGTTCACTGGTGCTGTTACGTCAAATATGCCACTTTCCCCGTGGCCGCAGCCAGGCCCGGCCCTAACCAATTTGGTGCCCTAGGCAAGATTTTAAGTGACTTGCACTGCTAGTGTACATATACTCACAAGAAACTTAATAGCTTTGTTTTAGACATTCTTTTATTTAATAAAACAATTGCACATTCAAAAAACTAATTATAATAATAATAATAATTAAAGAAACAAAACAAAAAAATTAACTCAACATATGAAATACAATATAGATAGCTTACATAAAGTATTAAATTTAAATACTCCCGAAATGAAAAGTGTAAACAAGTGACATTAACTTAAATACAATAGAAATACAATAGAAATACAATAGAAATACGGCACTGTGCAAAATAAGACATCTTATCTATCTTACAATTACAAAAACAATTGCACATTCAAAATACTTATTATAATATCTTATCTCATCTATCTTACCTATCTAGCTTATATATCTTATCTATTAGTATCTTTAGGCACAAAAATACTGCAAGGATTTGAAGAAAAGAAAAGATCTTAAAAAGAGCTCTATTGGTGTTTTTGGTCCAATGTGCGTCACACGGAGCTGCTCAGACGTGCGGCTGTCGCTTCATTCGTACAGTAAACACACGACCAACCTGCAATAAACGTACTGAGCGTGGGTTCCATGCGGGCATCGTATGAAGTTTGCAAGAACTGCACACGCTCTGTACGTCGTGTGCACCAACGCCGTGCGTTATCTCAGAGATTACCGGGCAATTTGGAGGGGAATAGCCTATATATTTCGCCCTTGGATTCAGATGCGCATGTTTGGGCAGTATGACACACTTTTCCAGGAGCTGGAGAGAGAAAGCCACGGTGATAACATGTCTTATATTCCCCTAGATCCAAAAAAACCTTTCACACAAACTTGTTGCTTCGTGTCACACCACGCATAACGCCTTTTTCTCTCCTCCCTCTCTGACACCTGTTCTCTCCTCGCCTTCCCTCTTCCCCTCGGCGTATTGCAAAAGCTTTGTACTTTGTACCTGGTCAGAGGCAGCTCTGAAGCTTTAAGCATCGGAGTTTTCGTGCGGTAGATGCACTCACGGGCAATTCACGAACGACTTACGCGACATGTATAGAGGACGCACGAGATATCTGAGCGTGCGTTGGCCGCACTAATGCTGTGCGTGGCACACGACACATATGCGAAGTCCGCAAGTGTGGCATACGGAAAAGGTTTCGTACAAACGTACGAAAGACATACGCCTGCCGTACAGACGACTCACGCAGACGTACGGCGTTCTTGCAATCTGAAAAAACGTAAGCGCCCGTAGAGTTTGTTTGACATGTCAAAGAACCTCTGCGGCGGGTCTGCGGCCAGTCTGCGGCTCCAAAATAAACACGTCACACGCACGTCACTCGCGCGCTCTCCGTGAGTTTTCTTGCGTTTTGTGCACGTAGACCGGCCGTAGAAGCCCGTACAGCCGGTTGTGACCAAGTCAAAGACATGTAAATACTATTTTTTAAACCATTCGTTGCAGTGTCAATGAAATACAATAAAAGCAGAAATTCATTACGCGGCTCTGGCGCCCCCTGGATGTACGGTGCCCTTAGCATTTGCCTATACTGCCTATGCCACGGGCCGGCCCTGGCCGCAGCCGTACAGTAGGAGCCTCCAGCTCCAGGCTGAGTGAGCCCTGCTGCCCCGCGCTCGCTCACTTCACCTGGGCAGCGCAACAGCCGCCCGCATCCACCGGCTGACTGTAGCCTCGTTGACTCGCTAACCCCGCTCCAACATACGCCCCACTGAGGGCGATGAACCCTATGAGACATCGCACGCTGAGGTGAAAGTTAAACCGCTGTATACATGTGAACTTTTACTGCTTTTTACTTAGTAGCTAGCGGGTAGCAGTTCATGCATCAGTCTGCACAACAACAACAAAGTTACAGCGCGCAGCTGCATGACACTGCGCACCAAACTAATCCAAGTTTTGTGATGACTGTAGTTTTCATATTTGACAATAGCCGCGTGAAACGTGAGAGCATCTACCAAGCTAAAACCTACAAAGCTAATGGATAGCTATCATTTACTGTGAGGCTAAATCCTATGGCTAAATTGACCGGGCAAGTGCCCAAGGCTCAGTGCGCGCTCTGCGCTCAGTTGATCTTCAGGTGGACTGTGTGGTCAGAGGGTGCTCACAGATATGAGCGGTTCTGACGTGGTTCCAGCTGGTCAGAGATGTTAACGTTGGCAAGTTTACTGAACCTGAACCAAAGTTTACACTCTTTGGACTTGCAACTATTAAAATATGCCAAACCATTAAGCTGTAGCCAGAAAAAAAACTGATACCATTTTATTTTGAATGGTTGGCATATTCTGAAGTGTATGGGCCTTATTCCTATGAATAGTCAATAAAAGTTTAAAATCTATATTTCAAAAACGAAAATGTAATAATGTTTTTATCCTTTTTTTTATGTACATGATTCAAATAGAAGACGGTATCTTCTGATGTACAGAACCTGATTTGGAATTTAACATTATGTACAAATCCTTTATTGTCTCTGACCACTCTGTGATGAAAGTGAAGCCATTAGGAGAACTACAGTTCTAAAACAAAAAAGTTTAGTGTTGAGTCAATATAGTTGTTAATCATATGCGCTACAAAAAAGTGGAAGTGGAAAAAGTGTATATATTCTGTTATTTAGAACCCAAAATGTAATTTTAGAGTAAAAACAAAACTATAATGAATTGTTGCATTGTTTTCAAAGCACACAAATTATTATTACGGTAAATTATGCTCCAGACCGTTGCTTGATAATTATTCTACTTTATTTTTTGGATCGCAATGGAATTAAATTCAGGACCCCGTTCTAAACTTTAGTTCTCTCCCCTCCCTCTCTCTTGTTCTTGCCCTACGTGAGGTGAGAGCTTTTGCTCAGTGTTTTCTCTCTGCAGCATCAGGCTGAGGTTCAGAGTCTGTATCTGAGAGCTGCAGCGGCGGAGCTGAGAGAAGAATCAAGGGCCTTCGCCCCCTGAAAGAAACTGATCCATTATATTATAATTTAAAAAAGCTGTACCCTATGTAAATTAACCAGAAATTATTCTTTTCACAGCAGCATAATAGCCAAAAATGGTAATTATTATTATTTTGCTTAAAATGCACCAGAATGCAGGAAAACACATCTAGATTTTAAAAAAAATCTCCCGGAGGAGGCCCCGGAACCCCCAAGGTGGCACTCTCTCTCACCACAGTCTCCTTGAAATCTGTGGGAAACACTGCATACAATCTATGTGCTCTGTTAAAACATTCACGCAAACTGCGCGTTCCACCACGGCCCTGTGAACTGTCACCTTTCTCACCATGTATTTGCATGTCTGAAAGCATCTGGCGATCTCCTGTCTTCGTAAGCAGTATTAAACACTTGGAAACCACAAACTGTTCTTGACAGTTATCGGGAGAGATTGCCTTGCCTCAACATATCTGGCTTGCCCTGGGTTTGCGCGTTTATTTTTTTTGTACTCATAAAAAATCTTCAATGTTGGCAGGTCTGGAAGTGTCTTGCCCAAGGAAAACAAGGACAGTAAGCACCTGCGGGATTCGAACCGCCGATCCTTCGATCACAAGATGACCCGCTCTACTCTCTAGTAGCCAGAGAGTAGCCTAAAGTTGTGCTAACTAGGGCTGGGTATCGATTCGGATTTCCCAAATCGATTTGATTCGATTCACTTCACAAGGGCCTAGAGCTGGGCGATTTTTTTTCCTCCCCAAAAAATTATTTTTTAAAATAAAAAACGCGATTTACGATTCGATTTTTTTCCCCCCATTTAAAACAAAATAACTGCAAACTATAAATATATTTAAAAAAATATATTTATTGTATTTAATTAAAGTGAACCAACATAAACAAATTGCAAAGGCAAACCCTTTCTCTAACTAAAGTCACTATGCAGTGTGCAACAAAGATTGTTAAACATACAAATTATTTATACTGTATTTGGATTCAGCTAATTAAAAAACAAAATCCTGATGTAACTGAGGCACATTTGTACAGCAGGACTTTATTCCTCTAAGCAGAGGGCAGAGAGCTAAAAAAAAAAAAAAAATTTTTTTCTAAAATATACATTTTTGGAAAATATGAATCGATTTGACCTACCAACTCGATTTTAAATCAATTAGATTTTTCCCCCAGCCCTACAAGGGCCTGATTTGATTCATGATTCAGTTTGATTGATTCAGTTGAGGATATTCTTACGTATGAACCTTAGTATTACCAGTAAACAGCACAAGGCAATTAATGCTTGGAAGTTGTGAAGTTCCGGTGTTGAACCAGAGCTGTTTTTTCCTATACCAAACTACGCAAGGTGCATATGGCCCCCGCAGACGCAAGCGCCCCGCATCTCAGTCAAACTACGGTGTTGTTTCACTGATTAATCAACGCGTTGTTACGGGAACAGGGCTCACTCACTCTCCGCCTACTTTGCCACATATAACTGCTGAAGTGGATGAGCAGGAGAGACCTCCTTCCCTCTGTCACTTCCAAGGCGGGAGTGCTTCTCCCTTCGCGTCCCCGCTCATCTGTCTGTCTCCCGGTGCTCGCTTCGCCTCCTGTGCGCCTGCATGTCCCCATGTCCCGGGCGCTGCTCATGTTTTCTCTGCTCGGACTCGGGGGCTGCATCGCCACACTCTCATTTAAACTCTCTTCTTATTGTGTCTAGCGGAGTGTCAGGACAGTAGTTTGACGAATAGACGAGAGTAAAGCCGTACACGTGGCCTTTTTGTCTTAAAGAGGAGTTGAATCCACACAGTTCTCATGAGCACAGTTACTGACAGTAACTCTGGTTCTCTGAATGTGCACAGTCTAAAACGATTTGGGCTACTCAGGCTAATTCTCAGTAGTAAGACCGTCAGGTGCAGGTTTCAGTTAGTTTTAAATCAGCGGTTCCCAAAATGTGGGTCAGGAACCAAGGTGAGAGAATGGACCATTTGCCATTTACCATTTTAAAACGTGGGGAAAATGGAATAGTAGTCCTGAATCCCGTCTCACAGTGGCTTAGTGGTTCTCACACAGAGGAGCAGGGCCTGAATTGAGGTCATTATGTTCCACTTCTGCCCTGCTCTGCACTATGGTGGGCCGTATGGGACATAATCCTAAACCTAATATATACTCACTATTTCTCTCTATACACACTACATCTCTCCCTCACACTTTGTATAACTCCTGTTACACACTGTATATCTGCTCTCTCGCAGAGTACATCTCCTCTCATACACAGTATATCTCTCCCTCAGACTGTATATCTCCTCTGACTGTATATCTCCTCAGACACTATATCTCTCCCTCAGACTGTATATCTCCTCTCAGACTGTATATCTCCTCTCAGACTGTATATCTCCTCTCAGACTGTATATCTCCTCTCAGACACTATATCTCTCCCTCACACTGTATATCTCCTCTCAGACTGTATATCACCTCTCGGACTGTATATCTCCTCTCAGACTGTATATCTCCTCTCAGACTGTATATCTCCTCTCAGACTGTATATCTCTCCCTCAAACTGTATATCTCTCCCTCAAACTGTATATCTCTCCCTCAAAATGTATATCTCCTCTCAGACTGTATATCTCCTCTCAGACACTATACAGTGGGGAAAAAAAGTATTTAGTCAGCCACCAATTGTGCAAGTTCTCCCACTTAAAAAGATGAGAGAGGCCTGTAATTATCATCATAGGTATAGCTCAACTATGAAAGACAAAATGAGAAAAAAAATCCAGAAAATCACATTGTCTGATTTTTTTATTTTATTTATTTGCAAATTAGGGTGGAAAATAAGTATTTGGTCACCTACAAACAAGCAAGATTTCTGTCTCTCACAGACCTGTAACTTCTTCTTTAAAGGGGGTATTATGTAAAATGGACTTTTTTCAAGCTTTATATCATGTTATTATGTCATTCCCTCATTAAACACATGCCTGGAGTGTTGCCTTGGTTCATTCACATATTTTTGAGTAATCAGTAAAAACTTAGACGGCAGCCATTTTAGGTGTAGCTATGCCTCAGTCCTCCTAGGAACGCCCCCACCTCCTGGAGACGCCTCTGGACCTTTTGTCACCAGCCAAGCCACCAACCACTGCTCCTCAGCTCAGCAGAGCCCCCTCCCCGCACAGTAATGTTGTTTAGATGCCACAGCAGTGTGCTGAAGGGGGCGTGTCGGAAAGCCTATTTCAAGACGTTCAGTACAGCCATTTTGAGAGAGCAATTTTATTCAAGTTTGTTACTTTGACCCCTCATAATTTCAAGACGTTTGACGTTATTTTAATTTACTGCATATACAGACCAACAGAAGGTTACGTCATCATTGTAGTATGCTATAGACTGGTGCTATGTGATTGAAAATTATTAAGAATGCGAAAGGGAATAGCAAAAAAATCTGGAACAGTATAAACAAACTTACTGGAAAACAGAACAAAAAAGATAAAAATGAGATAGAAATAAGCATCAACGGACAATTGTCAAAAGATCCAAATATAATTGCTGCAGAGTTCAATAATTTCTTCATAAACTCAGTTCAAGAAATCTCTCAGTTGTTTAATCCTCCTGATTATGACACTATTCCAATAAGCAATGCACAACCTATCTTTAATATAGATGAGATAACAGAGAGAGAAGTAGCCAACATTATTAGTTTACTGAGTGAAGCAGCTAACATTTTGCGGAGTCCGGCTGAGAGAGAGCAAAATGCCTAAACCGACAAAAACAGAGACGAAGCAACTGCCAGAAATGGCGGCGGATGAGGATTACGTGAGCCTCAGTCGAGTCACGGAACTCATGGAGCAGCAAAGGGACATGTTCAGGGAAATAATACAACAACAACAGGAGAACTTCAAGGGATTCATTAAAATAATCATGGAAGCAACAAACACCCGAATGGATTCACAGATAAAGGACATTCAAGAGCTAAAAACAAGCCTACAGTTCACGCAAGGTGAGGTGGACACTCTGAAAGAAGGAACATTGAAACTCACTGAGCGCACAAACACAATACAAAACGGTTTTTATAAAGTATGTGACAATTTGCATATTATCACGGACAAACTGGAGTATCTGGAGGGACAGAGCCGCAGAAACAACCTGGTCTTTGAGGGAGTGTTGGAGACGCCTGGGAGACCTGGGCCGACGCAGAGGAGAAAGTTAAACATCTACTGAGGGAGAAGTTACAACTACAACACCCGGTGGAGGTGGAGAGGGCCCAGCGCGTAGGGAAACCCGACGGCGGGAGAGACCGGCCGAGACCCATCATCGCCAGACTGCTGCGTTGGAAGGATCGCGAAGCAATCCTGCAGCGCGCTAAACACCTCAAAGGGACCAAAATCTTCATAAACGAGGACTACACGGAATCCATCCAAAGGAAGCGAAAAGAACTGATGCCGGAGCTGAGAGCTGCCAGGGAAAGGGGGGAGATTGCCTACTTGCGCTATGATAAACTCATTGTACGTCCGCGCACCAGTACACCAAATCAAGTATAAACACAGGAAAAGCGTATGGATTTTGGTATGTAAAAGCACATAACTTCACATGTCCTGTAATACATATAGTTCTATAGGAAGCATCGACTTGGACCTTTCATTAAGGAGAATTGCTGAAGCAAATAACCAGGATTTTACATTATTGAGAGTGTGCATGGGGGACGACGGATGGAAATTAGCCCAAGGCTACAATCCGGTGTGGCTTGTTCATTAACTTGCACTGTCCCTACCAAATAAACCAATAAACAAATAAACAATATGACTTACAGAACACTGAGATCGACATCGACCCTGAAAATAACTTCTTTACTAGAGCTACTAATGACTGTCAATATTATACAGAGGATCTTTACAATAGTAAACTTAAGAACATTAAGGCATTCACTGTAATCCACTTCAATAGTCGTAGCCTCTATGCAAACTTTAACCACATCAAAAGCTTCTTAAAACAGTTTTCTAAACCATTTAGTGTAATTTTAATCACAGAAACATGGATTAATAATGACAGAGAAATTGAGTTTTCTATTGATGGTTATGAATTTATAAGTATGAACAGACGAAACAAGCATGGTGGGGGTGTAGCTATGTTTGTAGAGTCCAACTATAGTTATAAAGTAATGGAAAATAAGACTATGGTAGTGGATGATGTACTTGAATGCCTTACTGTAGAAATTACAAGGCAAAAAAAGAAAATATTATTGTAAGTTGTATTATAGAACACCTGGCTCTGATAGATGTTTTTTCTAATTGGATGGAGGAGCACTTTTCAGGTTTAAATCATAAAGTCATGTTTGTGGGGGAGACCTTAACATCGATCTGTTAAACCCATATAAACACAAAAAGACTGACGAATTTATAAATACTTTATTTAGTATAGGTCTGTTTCCTCTAATAACTAAACCGAGTAGAATCACAACCCACAGTGCGACTTTGATTGATAACATTTTCTCAAATGAAATAGATAGTGATACAGTCAGTGGATTAATGATAAATGATATTAGTGATCACCTGCCAGTTTTTGTATTGTACAAACATGGATATTTAAATATTGATGATGAAAAAATGTATTGGTTTAGAAGGGTAAAAACAGAAAAAACTATGGATGCATTTAAAAAGGAACTATTAGCTCAAGACTGGAGTATTGTATACAGAGAGAATGATACTAATAAGGCATATGATGAGTTTACGCAAATATTTCATAAAGTATATGACAAAAATTGCCCAATGAAAAAACATTGTAAAAACAGAAAGTGTAAAGAAAACCCATGGATGTCTAAGGGATTACTAAATGCATGCAAGAAAAAAAATTCACTCTACAAAAATGTATAAATGATAGAACAAAAGAAGCTGAGGATAAATATAAGAAATATAAAAATAAACTGACAGGTATCATTAGAAAATGTAAACAGGATTATTATAATAAGTTGTTAGATAGCAATAAGAATAATATTAAAGGTTTATGGAATATCTTAAATAGTATAATTAGAAATAAACCAAGATCGATTAATTATCCAAAATATTTCAAAGATGAGGATAACACTTTAAATAATATGAATGAAGTAGTCGATACATTTAATAAATTCTTTGTAGATGTTGGACCGAATCTTGCTGCAAAAATTACAAATGTTGAGAACTTTAATTGTGAACTGATAGACACAAATCCTCTGTCCATGTTCCTCAAACCTGTGGAGGAAAAGGAGATACTGGACATTGTTAAAGGGTGTAAAATAAAACCTCGACAGATTACCATGACATGGATATGAAAACTTTAAAAACTGTTATTGAAAGTATCTCTAAGCCGTTAACATACATCTGTAACCTATCGCTGCAAACTGGACAATTTCCTGATGGTATGAAAGTAGCAAAAGTGATTCCTCTGTTCAAGGCAGGAGATAAACATCTCTTCACAAACTACAGGCCTGTTTCCCTTTTACCGCAATTCTCAAAAATCTTAGAGAAGGTTTATAACTCTAGACTTGACAGCTTTATTGAAAGGTGTAATTTACTCTCGGACAATCAATTTGGTTTTAGGAATAATCACTCAACCTCACACGCGCTCTTTGATATAATTGAAGAATAACTAATGCTGTAGATAACAAGAATATGCCATAGGGTTATTTATTGACCTGAGTAAAGCGTTTGATACAATAAACTATGAATACTAATTAATAAACTAGAACATTATGGGATTAGGGGGGTAGCTCTACAGTGGGTTACCAGTTATTTAAAAAATAGAAAACAATGTGTGAAAATAGGTGATTATCAGTCGAGTTGTCGACAAATTGTGTGTGGTTTACCTCAAGGTTCCATTCTGGGCCCAAAATTGTTTAATATGTACATCAACGACATTTGTAAAACGTCTCAAGTACTTAAATTTATCTTGTTTGCTGACGATACAAATATTTTTGCATCAGGTGACGACTTACAGCAACTGTGTCGGATTGTTAACTTGGAACTCAAAAGTGTCAATAAGTGGTTCAAACAAAATAAATTATCTCTAAATCTGAGTAAAAGCAAAATGATGATATTGGCAACTGTAATTCCAATGCTCAGGAAGCAATTCAGATAGAGGGTGTTGTCATAGAGCGAGTGCATGAAATCAAATTCCTTGGTGTTATTATAGATGACAGAATTACTTGGAAAGCTCATATTAAATATATATCTACGAAAATTTCTAGAAGCATTCAGTAATAGCAAAAGCAAAGCACATTTTAAACATCAAAGCTCTACATATCTTATACTGTCTCTGATTTTGCCATATTTATATTATTGTACTGTGGTTTGGGGTAGTACTTATAAAAACACATTAAAACCAATAGTATTGTTGCAAAAAGAGCTATCCGAGTAATTCATAAGTTGGGTTTTTGGACCACACAAACTCATTATTTTTAAAATCAAAGATCATGAAGTTCTGTGACATTGTTGAGTTCCAAACTGTACAGATGTTATACAAAGCAAGGTACAAACTGTTACCGGGCCAAATACAAAGAAGGTTCCAAGAACGTACTGGTTGTTATGAATTACGTGACGAATTAAACTTTAGGACTCAGAAACATAGCTCAACTTTGAAAAGTTTTAGCCCAACAGTTAATGGTGTACAATTGTGGAATAAACTGGAAATGGAGTTGAAACGAAGTCCAAATATCAACCTGTTCAAATATAAATACAAACAAAAGACTTTTGAAATATACAGAGAACAAGAAATGTGTTGCCACTAGGAGGCGCAGTAGGATCAATTATCTATAATCAAGGAAGAGTGTTGCTGCTTGGAACGGTTGTCATTCTATTGCTCAAATTTACAAATTGAGAATTAGGGTAGGCAAGTTATGAATCTGTTGAGAGGGACCCTCCCAACGGGCTCAAACCTTGTCTTTTAATGCACCACTCAGCATAGGAACATCATCTACAAAATCAGCTGTTAGGGCAGCTGGGTGGGGGTTTGTTGAGGGGAGTTACTGCCCTCTTCAACTGGCCCGTTCTACACCCTGGCTTTTTAATGCACCTCATTATGCAGGGCTTACATCACACTTCACATATAACTCAATTAAACAAATATAATAATAATGATAAATAAACCCGAATTAAATTATATTAAGGATGGTATTGACAACTGGGAAGTAGCAAGATCTCAGAATATAATATGTATTAATGCACCTTTAATAATGATAATTAATGATAATTAAACCCAAATTAAATTATATTGAGGATAGTAATGACAACTGGGAAGTAGCAAGATCTCAGAGTATAATATGTAT
Organism: Neogobius melanostomus; assembly: GCA_007210695.1. NCBI lineage: Eukaryota > Metazoa > Chordata > Actinopteri > Gobiiformes > Gobiidae > Neogobius > Neogobius melanostomus. Next base: position 1,119,171 of record VHKM01000834.1, read on the forward strand.
GAATGCACCTTTATAACATAAAGTAGCACATTCTTTTGTTCTTTATTTTGCTGTTGTTTTGTCTTATTCTTCATCATTTATTGTTACTTTGCCCTATGTTCCTTTGTTTATGATTTGCTACCTTGTAAATATTAAATGTAATGTTACTATTTTTATTTTGGGGTGGGCGCTTATAAGCCTTTGGCTTCAGCCCACTCCCTTTGAGCAGGTTAATTGCTCAAACAAATAAATAAACTGAACAGCTCTGAAGCTAAGGATGACTTTGATTTTGATGTCAGTTTTATAAAAGAGCATAAAGACACACTGATACCACCCATCACCCACATGGTAAATTTGTCAATTAAGCACTCCGTGGTCCCAGACACATGGAAAGTGGGTGTGGTTAGTCCAATTTTCAAAACTGGGGACAAAACAGACAAGCATAACTACAGACCAATTAACATCTTACCCGTAGTCTCAAAATTATAGAGAAATGGGTTGTGAAACTTTTAACCGAACATCTTAATAGGAGTCATAATCCTCTACATCCAATGCAGTTTGGATTTCGCACCCATCACTCAACAGAGGGCGCTATAAGTGTGTTTTTAGATAAAACAAAAAGCTTTTTAGATAAGAACAGTTGTGTAGGTGCCGTATTCCTGGACTTAAAGAAGGCATTTGACACCGTTGATCACAAAATCCTGCTAACCAAATTATCTCATTTAATTTTTCAGAGAAAGCCATAAACTGGATTAAATCATATCTTACTAATAGAATGCAGTGTGTTGTGGTCAATGGTGTCAAATCGCCTTATCGAGAGTGCACAGTGGGAGTACCACAGGGCTCCATTCTAGGACCAGTTCTTTTTCTCTCTATATAAATGATCTTCCAGAAGCATGCAGAAACACCCTGATACAAATGTATGCAGACGATGCTGTAATATACACTCCAGCAAAAAATATACAGGAAGCTGGTCGTATTCTTACTTCTGAAATGGCCCAAGTCCAAAATTGGCTCTCAAATCATGTCTCCTTTTAAACACTAAAAAGACTGTATGTATGATGTTTTCCAAACAAAACAAAAAAACTACTAATTCACATGTATTTCTCAGAGATGTGGAGCTTGAACTGGTACAAGAGTTTAAATACCTTGGAGTAGTTCTTGACTCTACTCTCACGTTCAAAAGTCACGTCACAAAAATTTGTAAAACGATTAAATTCAGTCTTCATAACTTCAGATATATTCGCTCATCAATGACACTTCAGGCAGCTAGGATGTTTCTGCATGCTATGGTGTTCTCGCACATCGAATATTGTTTTACAAACTGGTCTCTTACAAATGAAACCACTTTTAGACAAATAGAATCCTTATATAAAAAAGCTTTAAATGTTTTTGCTAGAAAACCTGTTTCGTACCACCACTGCCGCATTCTTGAGACGTACAACCTTCTAAACTTCGAAAATTTTAAATACTTTAAATTTGCTTGTATGGTCTACAAAATACTCAATGGACTTGCACCACCGCCATTAAGGGAATTCGTAAAATTGAAATCCTCTTCTGGCAGAGCCACTCGGTCTATGGTTCGAGGAGACTGTGAAGTGCCCTTCAGACATACCACCTTTGGCCAGACTGTTCTTTCAGTCAGGGGCTGTAACATCTGGAACAGAATCCCTCTCACTATAAGAGAATGCCCCACGTTTAACACATTTAGGACTCAATTAAAAAATTGGTTGAAATCCAATCAACGATGTGCTCATTAGATCTCCTGGTGCAGGACTGAGCCAAGTGTCAGGATCCTCTGCACAGATGTTGCTTTGTAAATAATAATTGTACATATTTATCCTTATGTTTGTTTGAACTGTATGACCTGCCCTTGCACTAAAATCTCCATTCTATTGTGCAAGTCATAGAACGAACATTCAGATGTTATTAATGTATGAATTGTATCAACATTTGTTATGTAAGTATGTAGCCTCAACTTTTAAATTGTTTTATGTTTTATAATTGTTGTTGGCATTATACACCTTGCCCAGGGACCACAGTTGAAAACTAGCTTTGCAGCTAATACTGACACATTTACAGAAATGTTCATTAATGTGTACTGTCCCTGTCAAATAAACTAATAAATAAAAAATAAAAATAAAAAAAAGCATAATACCCCCCCTTTAAGAGGCTCCTCTGTCCTCCACTCGTTACCTGTATTAATGGCCCCTGTTTGAACTTGTTATCAGTATAAAAGACACCTGTCCACAACCTCAAACAGTCACACTCCAAACTCCACTATGGTCAAGACCAAAGAGCTGTCCAAAGACACCAGAAACAAAACTGTAGACCTGCACCAGGCTCGGAGGACTGAATCTGCAATTGGTAAGCAGCTTGGTGTGAAGAAATCAACTGTGGAAGCAATTATTAGAAAATGGAAGACATACAAGACCACTGATAATCTTCCTCGATCTAGGGCTCTACGCAAGATCTCACCCCGTGGGGTCAAAATGATCACAAGAACGGTGAGCAAAAATCCCAGAACCACACGGGGGGGCTAGTGAATGACCTGCAGAGAGCTGGGACCAAAGTAACAAAGGCTACCGTCAGTAACACACTACGCCGCCAGGGACTCAATTCCTGCAGTGCCAGACGTGTCCCCCTGCTTAAGCCAGGACATGTCCCGGCCCGTCTGAAGTTTGCTAGAGAGCATCTGGATGATCAGAAGAGGACTGGGAGAATGTCATATGGTCAGATCAAACCAAAATGGAACTTTGTAAAACTCAACTAACTCGTCCTGTGAAGCATGGGGGTGGAAACATATGCTTTGGGCTGTTTTTCTGCAAAGGGACCAGGACGACTGATCCGTGTAAAGGAAAGAATGAATGGGGCCATGTATCGTGAGATTTTGAGTGAAAACCTCCTTCCGTCAGCAAGGGCATTGAAAATGAAACGTGGCTGGGTCTTTCAGCATGACAATGATCCCAAACACACCGCCCGGGCAACGAAGGCGTGGCTTCGTAAGAAGCATTTCAAGGTCCTGGAGTGGCCTAGCCAGTCTCCAGATCTCAACCCCATAGAAAATCTTTGGAGGGAGTTGAAAGTCCGTGTTGCCCAGTGCCTGCCCCAAACATCACTGCTCTAGAGGAGATCTGCATGGAGGAATGGGCCAAAATACCAGCAACAGTGTGAAAACCTTGTGAAGACTTACAGAAAACGTTTGACCTCTGTCATTGCCAACAAAGGGTATATAACAAAGTATTGAGATGAACTTTTGTTATTGACCAAATACTTATTTTCCACCATAATTTGCAAATAAATTCATAAAAAATCAGACAATGTGATTTTCTGGATTTTTCCCCCTCATTTTGTCTCTCATAGTTGAGGTTTACCTATGATGAAAATTACAGGCCTCTCTCATCTTTTTAAGTGGGAGAACTTGCACAATTGTTGGCTGACTAAATACTTTTTTTCCCCACTATATGTCCTCTCGGACTGTATAGTGTCTGAGAGGGGATACAGTGCCTTGCGAAAGTACTAATACACCTTGATCTTTTGCACATTTTGTCATGTTTACAACCATAAACATAAAGATTTTATTTTGAATTTTTTACTGAAAGTTCACACACAAGTATCAGACAACTGTGAAGTGAAAGCAAAATGATACATGATTCTGTTATTTTTCAAAAAATAGAAAAACAAAAAGTCGGGCATGCATAAGTATTCATACAGCATGAAATAATACTTTGTGGAACCCCTTTTGCTGCAATAACAGCAGCAAAATTTTGGGGTATGACTACAAGGTTTGCATATCTAGAGACATTTTAGCCCATTCCTCTTTACAAAACAACTCTGTCAATTAGAAGGAGAGCGTTTGTGAACAGCAGTTTTCAGGTCTTTCTACAGATTTTCAATAGGATTTAGGTCAGGACTTTGACTGGGCCATTCTAACACATTAATATGTTTGTTTTTAAACCATTCCATTGTAGATTTAGCTTTGTGTTTAGGGTCATTGTCCTGCTGGAAGGTGAATCTCCGCCCCAGCCTCAATTCTCTTGCTGACTCCAGCAGGTTTTCCTCCAAAATGTCTCTGTATTTGGCTCCATCCATCTTCCCAACTATTCTTACAATCTTCCCAGTCCCCGCTGAGGAAAAGCAGCCCCATAGCATGATGCTCCCCCACCATATTTGACACTGGGGATGGTGCACTCAGGACGATGAGCAGTGTTAGGTTTCTGCCATACATAACGTTTTGCATTTGGGTCAAAAAGTTCAATTTTTGTCTCATCTGACCAAAGCACCTTCTTCCACATGGTAGCTGTGTCCTCCATATGACTTCTAGCAAACTTCAAACGGGATTTCTTATGGCCTCCTTTCAATAATGGCTTTCTTCTTGCCACTCGTCCATGAAGGCCAGATTTGTGTAGAGTACGACTTATAGTTGTCCCATGTACAGATTCCCCCAGCTCAGCGGCAGTACGTCGCAGCTCCTCCAGAGTTATCTTGGGGCACTTGGTTACATTTCTGACCAGTGCTCTCCTTGTTCGGTCTGTTAGTTTAGGTGGACGGCCGTGTCTTGGTAAGTTCACAGTGGTGCTATACTCTTTCCATTTCTGAATGATGGATTGAACAGTGCTCCGTGAGATGTTCAAATCTTGGAAAATCTTTATATAACATAACTCTGCTTTAAACTTCTCCACAGCTTTATCCCTGACCTCTCTGGTGAGCTCCTTGGCCTTCATGATGTTGTTTAGTGACCAATACACTCTGACCATAGCTCTGAGTTCACAGAACAGCTTAATTATACTGAGAGTAGATTACACACAGGTGGCCTCTATTTAATGGTTAGGGCAAGGTGTGAACATTCTGCAGTCATTAGGAATGTTATAAAGGCAATTAATGCAAAAAATGCACAAGTATTCACTTGTGCACGCCCCACTTTTCACTTTTCTATTTTTTGAAAATAACAGAATCATGTATCATTTTGCTTTCACTTCACAGTTGTCTGTTACTTGTGTGTGAACTTTCAGTAAAAAATTCAAAATAAAATCTTTATGTTTAGGGTTGAAAACATGACAAAATGTGCAAACGTTCAAGGTCTATGCGCAAGGCACTTTATACAGTCTGAGAGGAGATATATACAGTGTGTAACAGGAGTTATACAAAGTGTGAGGGAGAGATGTAGTGTGTATAGAGAGAAATAGTGAGTATATATTAGGTTTAGGATTATGTCCCATACGGCCCCCCACACAAACGCGTGTCTGTGTGTAATGTAAAAAGTGTTTACATATTGACACTAAAGGGAGCAACATAACATCAAATTGGCGACGAGTTGTGTAGTCAATGAAAACCTTTCATCGGCTCTGCAAGAAATGCCAGCATTGGTCATAGCTACTGAGCTAGCAAAGTATGAGCCACTCTTCTTCAGACAAATCTGTTTCTACAGTGCATGAAACCGAAGGCAGACGCATCATGATGCCATTCCATGGGTCATTTCAAATCATTTTTTTTATGACATAAAATGTTGTGTATTCTTGATTGGAATTTGATATTTATCGATATTAGACATGACATTAATATTGTACAGTACTGGAGACCGAGATATGTCATGTTTTATTTTATGTATTTCCTATTAATTTAAATAAATCTAATCTAATTTAGACATTTTATTCTGTTTTTGTATATGGCCTTCATTGACTGCTGTGGGGGAATAATGTCCAACACAGTGGTCTTTGAGTGACCATGGTATAGCTGCATTCTGCACATCTAGAACCGGGATCTTAGTCAATGCAGAACCTTACTGTCTTTTTATTTCAAAGGATGAAAGTGTCGATTTAGACATTTAATTCACAAAACCAACCTTCGCATTAAAAATACTGTCACGCAAAGAGTTTCAAATCTTGTTTTTATCACAATAATGATATGCAAATAGTGTGTCCCACGTTGTAAAGCTGATAAGATGTCAGCCAATCGCCTCCTGAAGTCTCCTCCTCAGCAGTAAACTTTGACCAGGCAGCTCCCATGATCCACCGGGGCTAAACTTTGACCCCTGACTACTGCTCGGAGAAGTTCCTCCTGGAATCTCCTGTGCTTTACTAAAAATGTTTGGATTCTGCTGATCCCAGACTGTGTGAGGTGAGGCGCTGAGATTCTAGACCTTTAGTCTTGTCCTCGACGTCTGATCTTTGTCCCCTTGTCACAGATGTCCCAGCAGAACATGTTCCTGGAGGGGCTGCACCAGGTGTACATGCAGCCCCTCGCTGCACCCCGCCCTCCCGCCCAGAGCAGCAGCAGTCAGGTGGAGCTGGACAACGTCAGGATCCAGCGCTGGTTTGGAGCCGTGGTCAACACCAGACTCCTGCTGTCCGGGTGAGCACCAATTCTTCTGTTACAAATGACTGGAGGCACAGTGGTTAGGGCCAGCACATCACAACAAGAGGTTCTAGTGCATATGACAGGTTTTAATGCTTTTGAAAATATGATTTATTTAGATGGATAACATCTGTTGTCATGATTATCATTTTATTTCAGTGAAGCAGCAATTTTAATGCTGAAATGTTGGCCAGAAAAGTTATTTTCATTTGAATTTTTAAGCTGCTGACAATAAGTCCAAATTGTTGAGCAAAAAACACAACTTTATCTGAATCACCTGCTGAAATAACAACAGATAACAGGCCAAAAACTGTTTTACACCTAATTAGAGAAATAAATGTCACCATTTCTCCAGGAAAAAATGAAGATTTTTATATTTAAAATCATACACGATCATTGTGTATGGAAAAAATAATTTGATAATTAATGTCAGAAAAGCATTACTAAAAAAACTCCAGGGTAAATGTAATATTTCTGTGTGATTAGATGTTTATAAAGAGCCTGTAGTCGGCTCTACAGCAGGTTCAAATCAGACAATGAATAAGGATAAGTTCCATTGAACTTAACATTGCCATAACATGGTCGGCAATGTTAATTTTCTTTTTTTCATTTATTTATCCATGTGAGCAGAAAAGTATTTCAAACATTTTTACTGAGAAAACAAAACAAGACTTTGTGCTCAAAAGGAGTAGGAAGAAGTTCAAAGAACTTATAATAAAACTACCCCTTATCTCTCATTCAAGTAACATCACATAAACTTTCAGCATAGACTCATGCAAGAAACTGATGCATGAGTCTGTGCTTATGTATTAATATAAATCGTTTATGATCATACAAAATGTCATAAAGGATTTATCATTTACAGTCGTACAAAAATAAATACACCCTACTTAAGACTTATACCAGGGAGCATCTCTCTTTCATTCTGATCATACAAAAATATACACATACACACTTCAATATCGCTCGGCCATACTATACCAAATATACCCTATTACTCTGTATAATTGACAGGAAAAAATAAAATAAAATGACATGTATACATCCGTAGAGTATACATGCGTATATGTAATCCATGAACATATAACTTTGAAAACGTGTTTTTGTCCATAGTCATGAAAAACTTGAACAAACAAGCTGACCTCACTTTAAGGTCACACCAAATGAATTTGAAACGCACTGAAGCTTACTGTTGTCAATGCTCAATGATACATTAGGGTCTTAACTTTCTTTATAATACTTCGATATTCATATCCAGGCAACCACACACAATAACGCAAGGGTGTGCCTGTCTATAAATGTAATAGTAATTATATAATTGTATGAACTATGTTTTAGCAAAAATGGTGTCTAATGTGTCATATGCACTTTCTATAAGTTAGTGAGATCGTGTGCACATACTTCTTTAGTATGAAATGTTAAATACATAATCAGTCCATAACGCTGCAGCACGAATAATCACTCGAACCAAATCCATAGAGCACATCACACCGGTCCTCATCCAACTCCACTGGCTCCCCGTAACCCAAAGAATCCAGTACAAACTCCTCCTGCTCACATTTAAGGCACTCCATAATCTAGCTCCTCCATACCTGTCTGACCTGCTTCACCTTTACACTCCATCCCGTTCCCTCCGCTCATCCTCTGCTGGTCTCCTCCCATCCCCACAGTACGAATGGTCACTATGGGTGCCAGAGCATTCAGCTACTCTGCCCCAAAGCTCTGGAACACTTTACCTCAGCCCCTCCGTCAACTGGACTCTTTAATTACTTTCAAAACCCAACTCAAGACTTTCCTTTTAAATCTGCACATGCATTGTGATTTTATCAGTGATTTTATATAAATTTGTATTTTGTGTTCTTAATTGTAAGGTGTCCTTGGGTGACTTGAAAGGCGCCATCAAATAAAATGAATTATTATTATTATTATTATTATTATTATAATCAGACGACTGTATTTCACAAACAAGTTTTACTCTGCATTGGCAAAAAAAATATATTAGAGCTGTTTAGTTGAAAATTATTCACAGTAGGGATGCACGATAATATCGGCCGCCAATAATTATCGGCAATCATCACCGATAAGCCGATACATTATTTTTTGGCCGATAATTAGGCCCGATAATTATAAGCTCAAATTGCATTGAATCTGCGGCTCCAGCTCGCTACACCACCGCCCCCTCCTACTGCAGCTCGGAGCTGCTGCAGATTCAGGACAGCAGCAGATATACGCTCTCCCTGAACGACTTCTGCTCTGTTTTAGCTGTAAAATACAAAGAGTATTCCAGCGAAACAACGCTGTGCAGGCGCTCTCTGTGAAGGAAGTGTTTTCTGACTTTTTACATCAAAGTCACTTCAACATTTTCATCGCCACAAAATGAGAAGATGATGAGGAAATGCACCGCGGACCTGCACTGAAGTACGCACTTGAACAGAGCGGCAAGGCAAGGCAAGTTTATTTGTAGAGCACAATTCATACACAAGGTAATGCAAAGTGCTTCATAGTTACATAAAAATGAATCAATTACAGTAAAAGGCAAGAGTGCAGATAAAATACTTTCAGTTTTCATATGCACGGGTAAAAAGAGCTGTTTTCAGCCTGGATTTGAACATTGTCAGAGTTGAGGCCTGTCTCACATCCTCATGAAGACTGTTCCAGATTTTAGCTGCATGAAACTGAAACGCAGCCTCACCGTGTTTATTATTGACTCTGGGAACCACCAGGAGACCCCTCCCTGAAGTTCTCAGGGCCCGAGATGGTTCATACGGCTCTAACATGTCAGAGATGGACTTTGGTGCTAAACCATTGATTGAGTTTTTATTTCGAGCTACACACAAGGCACAAAAGCCAAAAAAAGAAAGAAAAAATATATATATATAATAAAAGAAAAAATAATTAACATTCTGGCTCGAAAAGGAGTGGGAAGAAGACAAGCTTATTGACTCCCATCCCTGTTCATAAACTTGAATAACAATATATAACAATAACACTGTTTAGTTCTTATCTTACAAAACGATTAACAATTGAGTTGGTTACATATTAACAGATGCAACAATGCATTACATTAGGTCAACATTCACAGTATCTTACACGTTATAACAAGTGTATAATTTTGTTTCCTATACCGAATTTATTACCATGTTGGTATTGCTGTTATTCACCATCACCATTACACCCATATAAGATTACTCTGTATCAAAGTGTTTGAATGATACATACTCCACTTTTATTCATGAAAGGTACAGTAATCGCAGACTGATTGATGCTCATGATAACAAGATTAGTCTTAATGATATGTGTTAAAAGGGATTCGGGGCTTTTCTTTTTCCTTTTCTGTGACTGGACCTGCTGCCAGAGGGGAGCAGCCCCCGAGCAACCGGACCATCATTTGTTGAGTGTCCTATACTATGCATTAAAAGAGACAAGTTTTAGGAGTCTGCTGCCAGAAGAGGGTTTCCTCGAGCTGCCGGCCCCCACATGTCTGCCCTGTACTCGGGTTATGTTGAATGCGGAGTACATGGATATGTGCATGTTTTATTCTAAGAATTTAATTCCTTTATATTACCATCAGCATCAATAGCAATACCGCTGTCTGATCTATTTAAGTTTGATTCTAGGAATAATATATAGGTTGTTATAGGTATTAATCCTAGACTGTTACAGTTAAAGTTTAAAGTTAAAATAATGATGATAATAACACAACAGCAATAGCAATAACAATGGCAATAACAATTACAAATATAGCCGCAAGCGGCGATTATCGGCCCTCGCCGACCGCCCCCCCCTAAAGCAAGGGGGCGCTTCGCGCCCTTTTGTCTCCCTCAATCTAAAATTATGGTATTGCTACTGCCTTTATGTTTGTTTTTAACTTTTTTCCCAAGGGTCTTCGTTTTAGAATTTTTTGAATGCGCTAACGCGCACTCCGCACTCAATTTTGACATTATACAGTGAAAAATTAGTATGAATTTGTATCACACTATATATGCAAACTGAAGCATATTTTTACATTTTACTTAGGGCTGCGGCTGCGCAGCAGAACATCCACAAGGGTTATCCAAAGTACTTTGGTTCCTCACTTCTCGCTGAATTATGGAGTTTAACATGTTTCCATCAGAATAAAATGGGACGTTCTGGTCATCACTACGGCAACACCGTGAAAAATATGGCATAGGTGTGATTGACTTTTCTGATCGGAACGACCAAATAGAATTTTGTGCCAAATTATTTTAATTTTCGTAAAACTAAAATTTGTACTCTCCATATAATTCCTATAGGGGGTGCTATCGCGCCCAATTTGAAATTTGCCAAATGAAAGTGTTTAGGACTGTGACTTTAACAACTGATAACAAAATGAGCGAAATCGGGCTTCATATGTGCGAATGGGAGCCATTTTTTGTTTGCGAAAAATCTCAAAATACTTCGTACAGTTTGCGGCTTCGCCGCATAAAAAACGTAGTACTTAGAAAAGTAATTTGGATAACTTTTAAAGTACTACTTCTCAAGATTATTTTCCACCCAAAATTAGGTCGTTTCGATAAACGCTCTAGGAGGAGATAGATTTTGTACAAAGTGAAAAATAAAGGAGGATTCCCGCTTCGCGGGCTGTCATCCAAAATGGCCGACACCCAATATGGCGGACGCCATTGCCGTAATAATATTTTTTGCTCAACTTGTCATGATGCACGTCTGTGCCGATTTTTATGATTCTACGACAAACTTCATTTTGGCCAAGTCCTATCTCGCAATGTTAAAAAAAACTATATATTTTCGGAAAGCGCTCGCACATTCCTACCTCATGGTAGAGGTCCTGGGTCACTGACGGGCACTGCCGTCAGTGACCAGGCTCTCAGTCGCCCATTGACTTTTATGGGCTCTGTTCAATTACAATGTTGATTTTTGCATTATATATGTATGTGCACGGGACGTGCACGACAAGAAGAGTGTGTTAGTGAGTGTTTGAGAGGAGGGGAGCGCTTTGCGCTCGTTTTGTGCATTTTGTTCGCACTTTGGGGAGTGCGCTCCGCTTCGCTCCGCGCACCATCCAATTACAATGTTCGTTTTCCGATACATGTGCACGTGCACGGAACGTGCACGACGAGAGGAGTGCGTTAGTGCATGTTCGAGAGGAGGCGAGCGCATTGCGCTCGTTTTGTGCGCTCCGCGCACTTTGGGGGAGTGCGCTCCGCTTCGCTCCGCGCACTCTATACGATTACAAGAGCCCCTTCGCCAGCCCTGATGGCGCTCGGGCCTAATAATAATAATACCAATATCAATAATAACAACTGCAATAGTATAATTGTAACAACAACAATATACTTCATCATTAGCTAGATCTGACCTTTAAATTATACAGCACTTTGTAACACCCATTAACACTCAATTACCCATTTCCTCCTTCTGGTACTTTGACCATACCATTTTTTTATATCTTGATTTGAAATGATGAATATTTGGACATTGTTTAAGTTCTGCCCCTAATTTGTTCCAGAGTTTAACTCCACATACAGACACACACATACTTTTCCTAGTGGAAGACACTGCTTGAACCTTAAAGTTATCACACCCCCTCAGGTTATATCCCCCTTCTGTGCGTGCAAAAAGCATTTGTATCCTTGCAGGTAGCACATTTTTGTTGGCTTTAAACAGAAGTTGGGCAGTAGATAAATCAACTAAGTCATGCATTTTTAACAGTTTAGACTGCAGAAATAATATATTCGTGTGATCACAATATCCTACTTTATGTATAATTCTTACAGCCCGTTTTTGGAGTATAACAAGGGGTGTAATGAACTTTTATAGTTATTGCCCCAAACGTCTACACAGTAATTTAGATATGGCAAAACTAATGAACTATATAACAAAAATAATGCATTGTAATTTAAGAAAAACTTTGCTTTATTAATGATTGAGATACTTTTGGAGACTTTACCTTGTATGTGTCTTATGTGTGGTTTCCAGCTTAATTTACTGTCAATGGTGACTCCTAAGAATTTAATTCTGAGACTGTATCTAAGACTACACCGTCTATATTTACTGAGTCTGGTTTTCCATTATAATTACGAAAAACATTACTTTTGTTTTATTTAGGTTGAGGGACAATTTGTTAATGTCCATCCATGTTTTTAATTTCCTTAATTCACAGTTTATGTTAGTTACGAAAGTACTATAATTGTCATTAGAATAGAAAATGTGTGTCATCTGCGAAAATCACTAATTTTAATAATTTAGACACATTAAAAATGTCATTAATATATAAATTGAACAACTTTGGGCCTAAGACAGATCCCTGTGGGACCCCACAACCAATGTCCAAATATCCTGCTGTAAACTCCCCCATCTTCACATACTGTTGTCTCCCAGTTAAATAGCTTTGAATCCAGCTCAAAGCCACTCCCCTTATGCCATATCTGTCTAATTTTTTTAATAATATAGAGTGATTAAGTGTATCAAATGCTTTTTTCAAGTCAATGAATATTCCAGCTGCATGTTTCTTTCCCTCTAAGCTATTAGTAATCTCTTCTATTGCATCGATGATGGCCATTGAAGTTGACCTTGCTGCTCGAAACCCATACTGACCTTCATTAATTAGTTTATGCTTATCTATGAAATTATCCATTCTACTGTTATAAAGTTTCTCTAAGATTTTGGAAAACTGGGGGAGCAGAGTGACAGGTCTGTAGTTAGTGAAGATGTGTTTGTTCCCATTTTTATGGAAAGACTTGTACACAAGCAGAGCTGTTTTAAATTCTATTCTCTGAGTGACAGGAAGCCAGTGCAGAGACCGGAGCACTGGACTAATGTGGTCGTATTTCCTGGTTCTTGTCAGGACTGGAGCAGCAGCGTTCTGGATGTACTGCAGCTGTCTAACATTGAGCAGGCCGTTACAGTAGTCTAACCTGCTGGAGATAAATGCATGGATGAGTCTCAGTTGGGTCCTAAACCGATGTATTATCCTTGTCTTTCTGAGAAAATAAAGACGATTACACGGTGATCAAAGTGCAAGGAAGGAGAGAAGTTTTACATTGATAAAATTAGCCACGCAGCTCATGTTTTCTGCCACATGAATGTGTCTTGCTTTGGTGTTATCTTATCTACTTCATTCTCAAGCACAGATTTGGCATCACTTCTCTCTCGAGTCAGCGGCAGGTAACAGCAGCACTGCACAAAACAACTGACACGCCTCTAGACTCAGTGAAACATTCTGTCTATATTCACCAGTTTTGTATGGAAGAATTCATTAGTATGAACAAAAAGAAAAATACTAAAAAGGGATTAATATTAAATACGATGTGACACAGATGAGCAGAGACTAGGGGTCATGTATCGGTATCGACGACCCTAGTCGTGTATCGACTAGGAGCTTACATGGAGCGCCATAACCAAGTGGCTGGCATTGTGTACAGGAACATCTGTGCAGAGTATGGGCTGGAAACCCCAAGGTCAAAGTGGGAAACACCTCCAAAGGTGGTAGAGAATGACCGAGCCAAGATCCTGTGGGACTTCCAGATACAGACGGACAGAATGGTAATGGAACCAACCGGACATTGTGGTGGTGGACAAAGAGCAGAGGAAAGCCGTGGTGGTTGACATAGCAATACCAAGCGACTTCAACATCAGGAAAAAGGAACACGAGAAACTAGAGAAATACCAGGGGCTCAGAGAAGAGCTAAAAACTGTTTCATAAAACTATGGAAAAAGCCCAACCGCTGCAGTTTGTAATTTATGATTAAGTGCTCTGTGTTTCAGGTCACGTGTGCTCCATATGATGTGATTAAATGCGATGAATCCATGACCTTTTTGTGTGTGTGATTAATCGCACTTTGTCGATCCTACTGAAAATGCCTAATTCTTGGAAGCTGCGGCTGCCACTCAGGAGTGTGATGAGTTTTTCCCCTGTGTGGTCTCTAGGTGGTCCAGGTGCTGAGCGCAGTGGCCTGTATCCTCACCACAGTCATCTACACCTGCGTGAGCTACAACTGTGCCGTTTCTATGGCGACGCCAGTCTGGCCCAGTTTACTGGTGAGGCCTAAATATAAAGTTTTATTTATTTACCCACAATGAATAGGGAGTGCGCACATTTGAAATAGTTAGTGAGTAAGTTTAGTTTAGTTTATTTGTTTATTTGAGCAGTTAGTCTGCTCAAGAGGAGTGGGTCAAAGCAAAAGGCTTATAAGCGCCCACCCCCGCAAGTGAGTGAGTAAGTAAGAGGCAAGGCAAGGCAATTTTAATTATACCGCGCATTTCATACACAACTCAATGCGCCTTGTGAGTAAACAGTGTCTGCTTATACTAATACCTCCCAAACATTTACATTTGATCATATTTTTATTGATCATAACAGGTAAACATTCACAGGAGAGAGTGGAATAAGTAAGTACACCGCCTGAATCTCACTGAACTGCAGCAGTTTTGTAAAGAGGAATGGTCCAAGATTCGATCTGCAACTACAGAAAAGCAGTTAGCTATTTGATACAAGGGTTCACTTACTTATTCCACGTTGTTGTGAGTGTCTGTTTTATCTGCAAAATATCTCCATTGATGACAGCTCATTGTCCTGGCCGTGAGGCAACAAAACAGCAACCACACCATGATGCTCCTGCACCATACTTCAGTGAGGAGAGGGTTTAGATGGGTTTAGAGGGTTTAGATGTTGGTGTGCTGTTCCATTTTTCCTCCACACATGAAGTTGTGTGTTCCTCCCAAACTATTCAACTTTGGGTTAATCAGTCCATAGTATATTTTGCCAGTAGTGCAGTGGAGCGCCCAAGTGCTCTTTCGCAAACTAAAGTTGAATAGTTTTGGACCACATTTTATGACCAATTTAGGCAGAAATGTGAGAAATTCCGAACAGTGTACTTACTTTTTCCTTCACTGTAGTCTTATACTGTGGCACATAGTTTCCACCGGAAGGGTCAGGGGGTGGGGGGCCACGTGACACGTTGTTGTCCAGGCCCCTGCAAGTCTGTCAACTGCCATGTGTTTGCCCCTTCTGTCCTTCAGTACGTGGCCTCGGGGGTGTACGCGATGGAGGTCCAGAGGAGAGCCAACAAAGTCAAGGTAATGACTGTTTACTGTTCCAGCCACTATGCCAGTACTATTTCCAAACAGGATCCAAAGGTTGGCCTTCAGCTTCGACTGTAGTTGTGCTCTTAGGCAGGACACTTGAACTTTGCACTTCAAAGCATGTTATAGCATTGTTCCCTCGTCAAGAACAGACCTGGAGTAGTTTTGAGTAATCCTGCTCACTTTGTTTCTTCTATTGTGGAACTCTGATCTGTTGTACGTCCTGGCATTGATAAAACCTGCCCTGGATGCGTTTAGTTAACCCTGGGTTTCTCTGAGGATTCGTGAGGTGTTCATATGAAAAAGGAGGAGTCAGCACCAGACGGCCAATCACAGACAAAGTTCATCACTAAACTCATGACTAATATACAGTATATCATACAGCGCCATGAACCGCCATGAGTCTGAACCGAGTGGCACATAAGGAGAATGTCTGTATTAAAACTGAAATCCAACGCTCATAGTATTATGTGAACGAGAAATAAGCCTTTTTCATGTCGTCATCTAAAATCTGCATCACTACTTTATAAAATCCATTTGATATAAAGGACTTCTCTCGCCGCTGCTCAAGCTGCTTCCTCTTCTCTGCTCCTCCCTGTCAGGAGGAGCTGCCTCCAACAGTGGGGGCAGCTGTTGGAGCTGCACCAGCCCCTATGGCTCCTCCTGCAGGTGGTGGGTCCACAGAAGGACGGCCTCATGGTTCTAACCGGGCCTGTTGGTCTCTCATAAGGGGCTTCTGATTATTAATTCAAAACATTAAATTGCCTACCACAGCCTACGAACGTGACGACTTTGCGATCGCTTGTATGAAAATGTTTTTTCACTAAGTTTTCCCACTGGTGCCTGCGGGGGGAGCTCCAGACCAACTCTTCACCAGCCTTGGACTCTGTATTTCAGAGACTGTTTTATTTATACCTTATTTCAAATGAATTATCAATGCTGATGCACCCAAAAGATCTTTAGTGCTCTGTCTGTTTTTAAGGCCTAAATCAGGGGTGCCCAAAGTGCGGCCCAGGGGCTAAATGCAGCCCTCAGGCCAACTTTTGGTGGCCCTCAGGCTTCTAGTTTTACTGGCACACATTGCCAGAGATGGTACTTTTTACTGCAATTTTAATAAATCCACATAATTAAAACCTCAAAAAGTATTATTATTATTGTTGTATTGACAGAGCTAGCATTATGGTTCCAAGTCTAACTAAAGAAAACTAAACTAAACCTCTCTTAAAGAGTAACTAAACACCAAACTTGATTTGGTGTTTAGTTACTCTTTAGTTACTCTTTTTACTGATAAACTGTCTCAATAGGTGTCTCATAGTGTTGTCCACTGGTCCCTGACATTATTGACATTATAGCGCAAACATGTGTTAAATCCTAACTTTGCCTGAAAACGAATGGGTTGCGCCCCCTTCAGGTTAAACTCTGCTACTAAATTAGAATTTCCTGATTGGCTGGAGACGTGTCCACGGCCTCCACAGAACGTCATAAGCCGCACCAGCTCCACACATCGTCATCAGGTGCTGCCCATTGTCCTGCCCCTGTACCTGTGGTTTATAACCAAGTCCCTCCCACGTAATCAGTCTGCTGTGATTGTGCCAATGCAAAGGCCCACACACTCACCCCCCACATGTCACCCCCAAACTTCAGAGACCGCCTCTTTCACAGCACTTTTTGACTTTTGTTTGTGGGTGGGGAAAGGCTTTGGCACGCCCGTTTAGGTACTCTTTAAATACACCCAGCTGAATGTTTAAATGCATGACAAACGATCTGTAGCCCTCGATGCTGTACATGTCAATATCAGTGAAAAAAGTTTGGACACCCACGACCTAAATGGATAATATATCCATTTTGATATTATGTCCGTCCCTAATAAAAGAACTGAGATCACTTACCAAACTAACCAAGTGATTGTTTCCTCTCCTGTGCAGATTATCGCCCTTGTTGCTGCGAACATCTTCAGTCTAGTGTTTGGGTTCTCTGCTATGATGAGCACCAGCCTGAAGTCTCCAGACGCCAGTGCTCTCAACCCAAAGCAGGTAAAGCCTTTTGAGATCCGCTACACGTATACGGCATTACTCTCACCCCTGTGCCCCCTCCAGCTCGTGGGTTCATACGTGGCCAAGGGCAGCTCCATCACCTTCACCGTGCAGTGTTTGCTGGCCTCTCTCTACGTCCTGTTTCTGTGTTGGAGAGGCCTATATCGCTACAGCCCTCCGCCCGCTCAGGCCTACAGCCGGGTGACACAGGTGAGTCACGGGGAAGGGCCAGTCAAAACCGCATTCAGCTTTCACACTGAGCAGCTCAACCCCACTGAGATCATTACGTCAGTAACATTCGCCTTTGTCAGTTTTTATACACATTTCTTTAATACTGTATTATTATTAGATAAAAAGCATGCCATCTACGCTGTAGTTTTCCGCTAAGCTAATCTGCTTGCTGCTATTGCTAATGTTAAAATGCGTTTTAAGACATGGTGAAAATTTCTCCATACGAGCTGAGCGCTGTTATTTCTGCAAGCCGGGAAAATATACAAACTTCTTTGTGACATAAACGGAAATAAAAAGGCGACAGGACTCTCTGAGAAAACAATTCACTCGGCAGAGACGGCCACCACACGCCGTTTGAACGGAGACCGAGGGTTGGTTTGTTTACAACTAGACGCACGCTACAAACATCATGCACTGTGCAGCTATCAGGCTTTGTTTGGGGTTTGGGTCGCTTCAGTGTAGATGTTGGTCTGAGCAGGTGAGACGGGGCAGACCAGAGGAGACCAGAGCAGACAAATAGTCGCCCTGGGTCCCCCAAACAGTGTCGGTTGGCGTGAATCCAGCTTAAAACTAAACCAAAAACTTAAGCTGCCTTTCCACATGCAGGCGCGACTCAGCCCAATGCCTGGTCAACGCGGTTTGACAAGCTTTTCCATAGCAGTGGCCAGAGCCAAGCTCGTCTGACCAGGTATGCACTGACCTCTGACTGTGGCCAAAGCGTGCCAACCCGTGACTAATGTGACGTGAACAGACCCTGGCCTCCTATTGGCAAACGAGAGAGTGGACACCTCACTATTGACACGCAGGGCATACGGATTTAATATTTCACAATAACAACATCTGTTCTAAAAAGGGGATTTTGCCGACATTAGCATTTAGCAGCTCTTAGCACAACTTTGGCTAGTTAGCTGGTTAGCTGGTGTTAGCATTTGCAAGTTGCTTAAACCTTCATAGTGGTTTATTTTCTGTTTTATTACAGCTTGGCTCCTCTGAATGATTCCATAACCCTCACCAGAAGGCAGCGTTTGTCCACATTTGTTCTCATCGCGGCTCTAAAAACTGTAATGACGATCTGTACAGCGTGCTCCTCTGTGGGGGCGACGCCCACAACAACTGCGGTTGTGCCGTGTAGTGGAAACAAAGGCGTGTTCTGGGTAGAGTCGACACATGCACGTAGATCGTGGCGTGCGCGGTATGTGGAATAGTGGCATTAGCGAGCACATGGCCGCTACGTGACGGTACGCTGCTTTGTTTTGTCCATTTTTAATGAAGCAGCTTTGATAGAATAAAATGGCAGTGCTTTCTAATTTGCGATTATAAATACTGCCAAATGGGCTATATGCACAGTTTCCCCGCGTGACTTCTTCCTGGACAGTTAGCGGTGCGCTGTACTTCCTGTCGCCGATCGTTTACATTCACAATTAGCAGGGTCCCTCACAATTAAAGAGATAGCTCAGGATTTGGTTAAGGACCACGAGTTACTGATGGACAGTCACTGCAATGTGTTACAAACATCATGTTCACTGTGAATCCTGCACCAAAGGAAACGCCAGTGCTCGTAAGGGCGGCGCTTTTATCTTGCGAGCTAAAGGCTAGTGTTAAAGAATTATAATATAACATGTAAACAGCTAAATATTATTTAAACTACTAACAGGCCAATTCTTTTTGCCTAGGCGCGTTCGAAACTAGTTTTTATTTTTATTTGTTAGCCGTATTAGCCTCAAGACAAAAACATCCACCATTATAAACATGGAGGTTTCCAAGTCGTTACGTCTCACGTAATATTTTTAACCTGCTCCAGTCACATCCGAACTTTTACTCGCTGTCCTTTACGGAATTTTGAGCAATTGCTTCATTTCTGTGGGAACCTGCTAATTTTAATAGGAAGAGATAGTGGACAGGAAGGACAACGCCAGGTTTGCTGTCCAGGCGGAAATCACGTGGGGTCATAATGAACATTTAGGCAATTTTATTTCAAAACCAACTTCTTCTTTATATTGCACTTGCACGTGGTCCTGCTCAGTGAACCGAACCATTACACCCTTACTAAACAATATCTCCTCCGTCTCCACAAATGATCTCACACTCAGAATTTCTCGCCCTTTTCTGATATTTGCACACCAAGTTGTAGTAGATTAGATTTACAATTTTGTGGAAATGTTCCTGCAAATGTTGTGACTTGCCCTTTCGCTCTTATACAGTGGGGGAAAAAAGTATTTAGTCAGCCAACAATTGTGCAAGTTCTCCCACTTAAAAAGATGAGAGAGGCCTGTAATTTTCATCATAGGTAAACCTCAACTATGAGAGACAAAATGAGAAAAAAAATCCAGAAATCACATTGAATGAATTTATTTGCAAATTATGGTGGAAAATAAGTATTTGGTCAATAACAAAAGTTCATCTCAATACTTTGTTATATACCCTTTGTTGGCAATGACAGAGGTCAAACGTTTTCTGTAAGTCTTCACAAGGTTTTCACACTGTTGCTGGTATTTTGGATCTGCATCTCCATGCAGATCTCCTCTAGAGCAGTGATGTTTTGGGGCAGGCACTGGGCAACACGGACTTTCAACTCCCTCCAAAGATTTTCTATGGGGTTGAGATCTGGAGACTGGCTAGGCCACTCCAGGACCTTGAAATGCTTCTTACGAAGCCACGCCTTCGTTGCCCGGGCGGTGTGTTTGGGATCATTGTCACGCTGAAAGACCCAGCCACGTTTCATTTTCAATGCCCTTGCTGATGGAAGGAGGTTTTCACTCAAAATCTCACGATACATGGCCCCATTCATCTTTCCTTAACACGGATCAGTCGTCCTGGTCCCTTTGCAGAAAAACAGCCCCAAAGCATGATGTTTCCACCCCCATGCTTCACAGTAGGTATGGTGTTCTTTGGATGCAACTCAGCATTCTTTCTCCTCCAAACACGACGAGTTGAGTTTTTACCAAAAAGTTCCATTTTGGTTTGATCTGACCATATGACATTCTCCCAGTCCTCTTCTGGATCATCCAGATGCTCTCTAGCAAACTTCAGACGGGCCAGGACATGTCCTGGCTTAAGCAGGGGACACGTCTGGCACTGCAGGAATTGAGTCCCTGGCGGCGTAGTGTGTTACTGACGGTAGCCTTTGTTACTTTGGTCCCAGCTCTCTGCAGGTCATTCACTAGGTCCCCCGTGTGGTTCTGGGATTTTTGCTCACCGTTCTTGTGATCATTTTGACCCCACGGGGTGAGATCTTGTGTGGAGCCCCAGATCGAGGGAGATTATCAGTGGATTGTATGTGTTTTCTAATAATTGCTTCCACAGTTGATTTCTTCACACCAAGCTGCTTACCAATTGCAGATTCAGTCCTCCCAGCCTGGTGCAGGTCTACAGTTTAGTTTCTGGTGTCTTTAGACAGCTCTTTGGTCTTGACCATAGTGGAGTTTGGAGTGTGACTGTTTGAGGTTGTGGACAGGTGTCTTTTATACTGATAACAAGTTCAAACAGGGGCCATTAATTCAGGTAACAAGTGGAGGACAGAGGAGCCTCTTAAAGAAGAAGTTACAGGTCTGTGAGAGACCGAAATCTTGCTTGTTTGTTATTGACCAAATACTTATTTTCCACCATAATTTGCAAATAAATTCATAAAAAATCAGACAATGTGATTTTCTTAAAAAAAATTTCTCATTTTGTCTCTCATAGTTGA
This sequence comes from Neogobius melanostomus, assembly GCA_007210695.1. NCBI lineage: Eukaryota > Metazoa > Chordata > Actinopteri > Gobiiformes > Gobiidae > Neogobius > Neogobius melanostomus. The sequence continues at coordinate 1,140,516 of VHKM01000834.1, forward strand.
GGTTACCTATGATGAAAATTACAGGCCTCTCTCATCTTTTTAAGTGGGAGAACTTGCACAATTGTTGGTTGACTAAATACTTTTTTTCCCCACTGTATGTATAATCTGTATAATCTGCTCTGAAATATGTTTTTTTTAAATAAAGTCTTAATGTGTTTGGTTTGTTTTTGTCCAGGAGGCAGAAGACACAACTTTACTGGAAAACATGGAGTACGACCTCTGATGTCAAATATATTTAAGCGTCGAAACTCAGTTACTGTTTTGAACTTTTATTTTGATAAACTCTGATTTACTTGGACTGACTTTCAATTGATCTAATATTTTTTCTTAACAGTGGGCTTCAAATGTAAACAATAAATTATTTTTTCTGGTACTTTTGATACAGCTTCATCATTGGCTAATCTTTCTTGTTTTTCCTTTGGAAATGTTTGTCACTGTCACCTTTTGTCACCTTGTCTCATACTTTAACTTAATATTCTATTCAAGTTAAAGTCCTGCCAGGGACCTGTTTGAACTTCTCCCTTTGGGAGGCGCAATCGTGCTATCAAATGTGATAAATGCCGCCACAGTAAAAGCTTCTTTCCACAAGCTGTGAGGTCTTTGAATGGTACACTTTGATCAGGCTTCACTACCATTACCATTACTTTTTACCTTTTTAATTGTGTTTCACAAATTTTAATTTTTAAGCTGTATTGCAACCTTTAACTTATTTAACTATGTGGCTTGTTTGTCTTTTTATGTTTTATGAATGAATGTTTGACAGTGCACTTTGAGCTACTTGCACCTTTTTTTCCAATACAGTTTTTGTGGAAAATAATCTGAATCTGAAGTCTCTCTAGACTTGTTGTGTTTATGCAGAATATTCTTATCAACCAGTGATCAGTGGATAATAAATTGATAATAAATGTAATTTATTTAGTAACATTTTTCCCTTTTCCTTTACCATTTTCTATTGTGACCATTATGAATGTATTTGGGTCAATGACGTATAAGGGGTCAAAAACATATTTTCAAAAGGTTTTTTCAAAACTGATGGCATACGTATTTTTGAGTCGATAATTTTGTGTTTAAACAAGTTATGTTTGTTAAATAACATTTCAGTATTTAAATGTATTTTTTGACGTATTTGTAGCTTCTCTGTATAAAAACGTATCAGGTGGCGCAATCAATTTTTTTCTAAAATGTAAATAGTTTCCAAAAATGTGTACAAAGTCAAATCTTTGCCAAGAATGTCTTACACAGTCTTTCTCCTCTGAACATTTCATCTGTAATTTGTAACTGACTGATGCAATAAAACCAGAGGACCACGGACTGAGCGCTCGGTGTCAGCCCAAAACAGTTATCGGTTCAGTATCGGATATTTTAAACCAATATCTGATTTTTTTTTTTTTTTGTGGTATTGACTCTGATAACTTATACCAGTATTGGATCAGTGCATCCCTATAATTTTTAGATGGTAATTTGACATTTTTGCAGTTGCACCACCTGACTGTCCGGTTGCACCACCTGACATTAGCAAATAATTTCAAATTAAAATGGCTTTTATGTGGACTCTTACATTAGCTTTAGCATTTGTAAGCATGGGTAAACATTTACTTTTAAAATAAATTAAGACTTTATAATAAAATAATATTTCCAATATTTACATCGGTTGTACCACCTGACACCAAAAGTGTGACAGTTTACCTATGAGTCGGGAAAAAAGGATTTTTTCTGAATTCTTCAAAGAGATTTTCAAACCTTTTCACTCAGCCATAAAGACGACTCGTTCTTCTGGCTGATGTCATTTACTGTTTGCTGATACTATTCTTTATTTCAAAATACCAGCCCTGTTCTTACGGTTGTGCCACCCTGATATTTTAAGATTACAAATTGCTGGACAAAGGTTTTTTAGTGAACTCAAAAGCTTTAAAACTATGAATATTCACAAATGAGGCTTATTGAAAGATATTTAACATACAATTATGCCACGATGTTTTATTTTTAATTGTTACCCTGAAAAAACAATTTTCAGAAGCTTTATTAGTCTAATCATTTGCTCGGACGGTTGCACCACCTGAGATTTTAGGGGTTTGAGGTGTGAAAACATAAAACAAAAATGTTTATTATTGAAATGTGATGAAAATGTGTTTAAACTAAATAGGCTTTGTAGAATAAAGTGATACATGTAATGAAAAGATCTAATTATTAACACTCGGACACAAAAATATGCACGTCATGTCAATCACCCATTTACCTGTACTGAAATAATAGTAGTTTAATTAAACAATGTATGTACTCAATATAAAGTATTTTGAGTACAGTGGGACGGTAGCGCAGCGGTTAGTGCTCGTGCTTCACAGCTCGAAGGTCCCGGATTCGGTTCCGACCTGGGACGCGGCCTTTCAGAGTGGAGTTTACATGTTCTCCTCGTGTCTGGGTAGGTTTCCCCTACCACTAAAAACATGTACAATAGGCCAGGATGAATGAGAGTGTGTTTGAGAGTGCGCATGGGGGACGACGGATGCAAATTAGCCCATGGCTACAATCCGGTGAGGCTTGCTTACATGCATGAGACCCATGTACTGTATGTTCATTAACATGCACTGTCCGACCAAATAAATAAATAAATAAATATTCACAAAACAGCACATCAAACAAGACAAAACTGTAAATGCATGCACTCTTCTCAAGTAAGAAACAAACTCACATAAGGCAACTATGAACAGACAATTCTTGGTATGATGCCTTATGTGATTTAGAAATGTGATCATAATCTAAAATGGGCAGGTGCTAAAAAAGGTGCGGTCTGCTGTAAAGATGTTTTATACCAGACTGTAGCTGGTAGAGCTTCATTTCCATCTGCTCGCCCGAGTAGAAATAAGAAATGTGTTAAGAGTTTATCATAATTTATGTTTTAATAAAACAAATGTGTCACATTGTCTGTTTGTTAGCTGCTTTAAGTCAAACTAGTCTATCTTCTCATGTTTATGATAATGCTCATGTTCCCTGTCAAAGAAATACATTTTAACATGAACAAGGCTAGATATTTTATAGTATAACCGCTCTAAGTAAAGTATACAGTTCAGCTGCTTTTATTTGAAGGCTAACATAATTTTTTCCTGAGCAAATTTGCAACCTAGTAGGAATTGATAACGTAATAACAGCCGATAATGTAATACATTTGGCCAGTTTCAAAATGTAATAAACGGCCGATACCGTAATAACTCTGTTGTGCCAATAACGTAATTGTTAGAGAAATAACAATGATGTTCGAGAGGATTGGAAGAATAGGCAGCAGTCGGATGTCTTATACAGGGGAAGTTTATTTGTTTGTTTGAGTTTTTATTTCGAGCTAAGGCACAAAATCCAAGAAAAAAACAGAAAAATATATATACACAATAAAAGAAAAACAAAAAAAGAAAATAATAATATACATTCTAACTCGAAAAGGAGTGGGAAGACGACAAGCTTATTGACTCCACCCCTGTTCATAAACTTAAATAACAATAACTAACAACACTGCATATTTCTTACCATCTTACAAGACAACTATCAACCGAGTTGGTTACATTTCAACAGATGCCATACTGCATTATACCAGGTCAACACTCACAGTATCTCACACGCTACAACCATTGTATTATTTCTGTTTCCCATACCGAATTCATTACCGTGTTGGCATTATCGTTATTCATCATCACCATTACAACCCATATAACATTACTCTGTATCAAAATGTTTGATACATAACATACTCCACATTTATTCATGAAAGGTACATTAATCGCAGACTGATTGATGCTCATAATAACAAAATGATCTTAATGATGTGTGTTACAAGGGATTCGTTTTTTTTGTTTGTTTGTTTTTTCTCTGTGACTGGACCAGCTGCCAGAGGGAGCAGCCCCCGAGTAACCGGACCATCCTTTGTTGAGTGTCCTATACTATGCATTAAAAGAGACAAATGTTTAGAGTCTGCTGCCAGAAGAGGGTTTCCTCGAGCTGCCGACCCCCACCTGTCTGCCCTATACTATGGGTTATGTTGAATGCGGAGTACATAGATATGTGCATGATTTACTTCTAAGAATTTAATTCTTTATATTACCATCAGCATCAATAGCAGTACTGCTGTCTGAATCGATTAAGTTTGATTCTAAGAATAATCTAAGATTATTAGGTAATAATCCTAGACTGTTACATTTAAAGTTTAAAGTTAAAATAGTGATGATAACAACACAACAGCAACAACAATAACAATGGCAATAACAACTGCAATAGTATATTAGTAACAACCACAATATACTTCATTATTAGTTAGATCTGACCTTTAAAGTATACAGCACTTTGTGACACCCATTAGTAAATCAAGTACCCATTTCCTCCTTCTGGTACAATGACCATACCATTTTTTATATCTTGATTTGAAATGATGAATATTAGGACATTGTTTAAATTCTGCCCCAATTTGTTCCAGAGTTTAACTCCACATACAGACACACACATACTTTTCCTAGTGGAAGACACTGCTTGAACCTTAAAGTTATCACACCCCCTCAGGTTATATCCCCCTTCTGTGCGTGCAAAAAGCATTTGTATCCTTGCAGGTAGCACATTTTTGTTGGCTTTAAACAGAAGTTGGGCAGTAGATAAATCAACTAAATCATGCATTTTAACAGTTTAGACTGCAGAAATAATATATTAGTGTGATCATAATATCCTACTTTGTGTATAATTCTTACCGCACGTTTTTGGAGTATAACAAGGGGTGTAATGAGCTTTTATAGTTATTGCCCCAAACTTCTACACAGTAATTTAGATATGGCAAAACTAATGAACTATATAACAAAAATAATGCATTGTATTTAAGAAAAACTTTGCTTTATTATGATTGAGATACTTTTGGAGACTTTACCTTGTATGTGTCTTTATGTGTGGTTTCCAGCTTAATTTACTGTCAATGATGACTGTATCTAAGACTACACCGTCTATGTTTACTGAGTCTGGTTTTCCATTATAATTACCGAAAACATTACTTTTGTTTATTAGGTTGAGGACAATTTGTTAATGTCCATCCATGTTTTTAATTTCCTTAATTCACAGTTTATGTTAGTTACTAAAGTACTATAATTGTCATTGGAATAGAAAATGTTTGTGTCATCTGCGAAAATCACTAATTTTAATAATTTAGACACGTTAAAAATGTCATAATATATAAATTGAACAACTTTGGGCCTAAGACAGATCCCTGTGGGACCCCACAACCAATGTCAAATATCCTGATGTAAACTCCCCCATCTTCACATACTGTTGTCTCCCAGTTAAATAGCTTTGAATCCAGCTCAAAGCCACTCCCCTTATGCCATATCTGTCTAATTTTTTAATAATATAGAATGATTAGTGTATCAAATGCTTTTTTAAGTCAATGAATATTCCAGCTGCATGTTCTTTCCCTCTAAGCTATTAGTAATCTCTTCTATTGCATCGATGATGGCCATTGAAGTTGACCTTGCTGCTCGAAACCCGTATGACCTTCATTGATTAGTTTATGCTTATCTATGAAATATCCATTCTACTGTTATAAAGTTTCTCTAAGATTTTGGAAAACTGGGGAGCAGAGAGACAGGTCTGTAGTTAGTGAAGATGTGTTTGTTCCCATTTTTATGTATAGGTATAACTTTTGCAATTTTCATTTTATTTGGAAATGTTCCTGTTTGAAACGATAAGTTGCATATGTAGGTTAATGGTTTCACGATACTGTATATAATTTGTTTAACCAGTGTCATATCTATATCAAAACAGTCTGTAGACGATTTGTTCTACACCCGTTAACGACATCTATTATTTCTGCTTCAGTTACTCCAGACAAAAACATTGTTTTTGAGTTAATGTCTATCAATGACTCCATTTCGTTGTACTACACTCCGGAATCTCTGCTGCCAATCTGGTCCAACATTTACAAAAAAAGTATTAAAATTTTCCACAATTTCATTCATTCTATGATTGTCATTGGTCCCATCAGTGAAATAGTTTGGATATGAATTATTTTTGCGTTACCCTTGATTATAGTGTTTAGTATTCCCCATACCCTTTCATGTTGTTCTTGTTTTTATATAATAGATTGGTATAATATAGTTTCTTAGCCTTCCTTAATATATTGGTCAGTTTATTTTATATGTTTTATATCTACTTTCAGATTCAACTGTTCTTATTCTAATGAACTGTTTATATAAAGTGTTTTTCTTCTTACAAGCATTTGTAAACCCTTGGTTAGCCACGGACATTTTGTCATTTTGCTGTTTTTACTGAATTGCCGAATTGGACAGTGTTTATTGTATGCTACACTAAAAAATTCCATGAATGTATCATAAGCACTATCTACATCATTCTTGTTATGTACCTCATTCCAATCTTGTTTTGTTAAAGTCACTATAAAGTGAGTAATTGAGTCCTCAGTTTTTACACGTTTAAAAAAATATTTTTGAGGTGATTTTGATCTAACTCATTATCATCATACACCGTGAATACGGGCAGATGATCCGTTATATCACAGATCATTAGACCGCTGGTATTTGTGAACTGCATATTATTAGTAAAGATGTTGTCAATGAGGGTAGCACTGCTCTTTGTTATTCTGCTAGGTCTTGTGATAGTTGGGTATAAACTCATACTGTACATGCGATTAATATACTCATCAATTGTCTTATGTTTATTTGGATTATCAAATCGATGTTGTAATCCCCACAGATAAATAATACCTGTTACTCATTCTGAGAATGTTTTTCTGCCCAATTTGAAAATATTTCCACGCATGAGCCTGGTGACCTGTATAAACAACTAACTATTATATTTACCATTGTTACGGGACCGGAGACATGAACTCGAGACATTGAGCTAGTCTACCATTCAAGTCTGTCTATGCTTCCACAGAAGAGGGATACATACCGTCTCGAGCGTCATACTGATACGCAAGCAAAACATTCAGTAGCTGAGAGTGGGCGCCTGAGCACCACAGTCCTATGACAGAGATAGTACGACTTTACAGCTTGACCCAGTATGATAAATAGTGATTTAATGTTATCCTCTAACAGTAATAATGGTTTACCGGCCAATAATGTAATAATTATAATGTAATAATTATTACATTATAATTATTACATTATTGTCTGGTTCTTACATTATTGGCCTGACAACATGACATTGTTCACAAATGTATTAAATTCAGCTGTCCAAAATATTGCGTTATTAACGCGTTAACACAAATCAATTTTAACGGCGTCAATTTTTTCATCGCGCGATTAATTAGTCTCAATTTGCTGACTCACATTAACCCTTGTGCCCTGGTAACTTTATGCCACCACTGGGAGTGCTTGGTACATTCTGTGTATTTCAATGCTTTACACGGCCATAAAGGGGAAGGGATTCCCTTGAAAATGACATCGTGCTTTCATATATTACCATAAATCATAACATGCAATGATTCTAAATTAACGTATTATTTTATTTATGGCTATTGTCTGTGTGACCGGCCTGTCAGTGTGGATATCGATAGAAAGATTACATTTGGTGATTTTTTTGTTTTTGTGTAGTCAATTTGAAAAAAATGTCTCTCTTTGGGAGTTTGGTACATTCTGTGTATTTCGACCTTTAAACTGCCATAAAATTGTCAAGATGAATATTTTCTTTTTTTATTATTGTTTTCATGAAAGAGTCCTCTTTACATTGACATATTAACTTTATAAATGATCAAATAGAATTAACCCTTTAAATGCCAATGTTAGTCATGTACGACCCTCAGTAATGTTGAATAATATGAAATAATTCTACTATGGCTACTATCAGTGTGACAGGCCTGTCCATGTGGATAATCAGTGGGAAGATTGACTTTGGTGTATTTTTTGTTTTTGTGTAAAGTCAGTTTGTTTAGTTGTGCCCCACAGACTCCCATTATAAATGCATGCTTTTAGAGACCCCACAAAGCCAGAGAAAAAAAAAGTCTTACATTGCCATTTTCAGCATCAATCTGCATACAATTATGCAAATGTCAGAATTTTAGATTTTTTTTTACTAATACCAACATTTTCAGTATATCCTGAAACCAAGGCTTTGCATTGACATTGACATGTAACTGTTACTGCCTCCTAACTCAATAAAGACAAATTTCACTTTGGCTGATATCATTGTGACCGACTCACCCATATGAATGATCAGTGGGAAGATTGAGTTTGGAACAGTTTTGGTATAATATCAGTTTGAACAATACAGTTACTTCCATACTGTTAAACTACAGACGTGTCCCATTGACTTACATTGGAATTAGCAGATTTTCACCCGCCGTCAACAGAAAGTGAAAAAAAAAAAAAATCCTTTTACTGCCCATTTTCTGGCAGCAATATCCGTCTAATAAGCAGAATTACAGAGCTTGGCCATTTTTTTTCAAAACTAACATATTTTTTCCCCCCACCCCAAACATTGTCCCTGAATGCATGTTTTTGACGACTATTTGAGATTCCCACACATTTCCCACGGCCTCCACACGCCCCCACAGAGGGTCAGTGGGTATTGAACATGAAGGTACGAGTCTAAGTTGTGCATTTCCACAATATATCCAAAAAAATGTAAGATATTTTGTCAGCGTGGCCTGTAATGTCAAAATTTTTACAGTTTTCAATTTTTTTGTTCATTGTTTACCTGTAATTTTTAGGCTTGGTCGTTTCTTTTCGGGAAAACTATTAAAAACCCTCGAAATCAACAAAATCTGGGTAAAAAAAATAAAATTTGGACTCTTGCCTTTAAAATGAATGCCTGCACTTGTTGTAAATACATTTTTTCCCTGCCTTACAAGCGGAACAAAATGTGTTGTTTTTGTTTACTAAAACAATGAGGAGATTGGAGCCTGTTGAACCATCCATAAACACACTCCTGGGACATTATTTTTTCATTCCAATCATTCAAACTCAAAGAGGGACTCACTGACAACACATCCAAACCATTTTAGACAGGAAAAAAAAAAGGTCTGGTTCCTATGAATAAACCAACACTGCCTGGTTCTGGTATAGGGCTATAATATAGGGCAAGGGAGGGAAGGGGTTAAAAATGGCCCAAACTAAAAATTACATATTTTTTACATTAAAGTAGAATAAAAACTGGAAAATGCAGGGGAAATTATTTTAACCTTGATATATGGAGGGGAGGTCAAATCTGAAAATATAATGGAAGTCGATGGGACACACTGATTTATGGGTCTGCAAGAGAGGCCAGGGAGAAGGGTTAAAAGTGAGCAAAAATTTATAATGACCTTACTTTTTCAAAAATGTAAAGGGTTTAGAAGATAAAAAAGGAAACTGCAGGAAAATGTTTCACCTTGATTTAGAGATGGGAGGTCAAAAAAAGAGTTTATAATGGAAGTCTATGGGTACCCAGATTTCCAAACACTCCCAGGGGGTACAAAACTTCTCACACCGTCAAAACTGATCAGAACCGAATGAAACTCAGATATGTTTAAAAACATGTAAAAACACACCTCAGTGCCAATTTTCATGGAATTGAAAAACCACAGCAAAAGTTATCGCAACAAGTATACCCTCCTATACGCAGATTTCCCTTAACAGGCACAAGGGTTAAAAAGACGCCACATGAGCCGCTCTTCTGCTGGTTGTCACTCAATAGGAGCGTGTCACGTGAGTTTACAGAAGGAGAAATATAAATATTTAAACTAGAGACCAGGATAACAATAACTGTTTGTGAAAATTAGAAAGTTAACGGGGCGTTTCAATCTTATAATTGCACCTTAATAGAAAATGTAAACCTCCTAAGGCTTCAAAATACATTGTTGTAGAAATGAATGCATAAAGAATTTGGATCTGTAAATATATTTTTTATCCATTTAATTTTGAATAGAAGAATGTAAGGGTTTTTAAAATCTAGAACATTGAACCCACCAATGATAGCTTGGTAATTCATTACATCCTTTTTTATAAGGTGTGACTTCTTTTTCCAAATTAAAAGTCAAATAAAAAACCCCCCAATTTTTTGTTCTTACCTTTATTTATGTCTTAGAGGACTTCAAGTGCAGAGCTGGATAAACTAAACTTGAAGACCTTCAGCTTTGGAAAGTTAAATTCTACCAGAAATAGCAGGTCTCTCCTGCCACATATTACATTTCTTTGTATTAGCAAGTAAGGGGATTGAAGTTTTCTCTTGGTCTTAGGTTTTCATCTTTTATAATAGTAATTCCCAAGTATTTCACTTTGTTGTTTCACAGGGATTTCCTATATTTCTGACTGACCACAGTCTTTGACAGGGAATAATTCACATTTAGAAAGGTTGAGTTTGAGAACCTGAGGCAGAGGCATAGCTGCCATAAGGCAAGGCAGGCAGCTTGCCTGGGGCCCCCAAGAGGTCAAGGGCCCCCATGAACCAACCCGTTATTTCAAGAATCCTGCCAATAAACTTTGATATACACACTCTTCCTATGTTTTCGGTGATGCAGTTACATCATCTCTCCACCAAATGCTCCGTGGCGCTGTTCATCTCCATCCTGCTAGCATGCTTGTTTAGTGAGTCATGGTTCCCTATGTTAAACTTATAATAGCAGTGACAGACTTTTTTACTCACGTCTCCATCAGATTTATTTCTAATAGTTGAAACCAGTTTCATTGTAGCACTCTTCATGACCTAAAGAACCTCAGCCTTCTGTTCTGAGGAAACTAATGCAGAGAACTGCATTTATGGGAGTTGTCAGGTGACAACCTTGCCAAATGACGTTCCTCTCTCCCAGTGCGCCAAGTACACCGAGCGGCCACCAGAGGCCCCCTTACCCACATTCTTGCTTGGGGCCCCTTGGTACCCTTGCTATGCCACTGCCTGAGGCTAATGAAAAAATACAGTGCTTGCAAAAGTACTAATACACCTTGAACTTTTTGCAAATTTTGTCATTGTTTACAACCCTAAACATAAAAGATTTTATTTTGATTTTTTTTTTTTTAACTGAAAGTTCACACACAAGTAACAGGGACAACTGTGAAGTGAAAGTTAAAATGATACATGATCGTTATTTTTCAAAAAATAGAAAAGTTGAGCGTGCATAAGTATTCATACAAGCATGACTTAATACTTTGTGGAACTCCCTTTTGCTGCAATAACAGCAGCAAGTCTTTTGGGGTATGACTACCTAAGGTTTGCACATTCTAGAGACATTTTAGCCCATTCCTCTTTACTAGGGATGGGAATGATTAAAGATATTATTGATATCAATACCATCAATAATTTTACCTATCGATGTCGTTCTTTATCGATTCTCTTATCAATACCTGGACTTATCTGTGTGTTTGGGCGAAAAGCAAGGAATGAATGCTGCTTTTTGATTAAACTCTATCAAAAAGACACGATTGTTATTTTCCTTAGAAAAAATATTTATTAAATAAGGCAAGTTCCAAATATACTGTGGCTCTTGCTGGCACTCGCTGCCTGGCATCCTCAAATATAATGGTAACATTTGTACTTTTCAAACAAGTGTTTGTAACTTATAAACAGACTGATGCTGTTTTGTAATTGTAACACTAAACAACAGGACTCGGCTCGAGCCCAAAAAACCCTACAGATTTTCAATCTATTTCTGCTTCATCCGGCCGCTTACATTCTCCTTCTTCCCTGGCCGTTGTGGTGCGCTTCTACCCGCTGTGTCGCTGTGGCTGCAGCCCGTTAGCCAGCGCTGCGAGAGAATCAAGCGTTTATATTGCAATGGATTGTTTTCATTGACGACTCGGTCTCTCGTGAAACGCGGTAAAACGGAGGGGAAGGACTAAGCGGAGGGCTAAGGGTTTAGAATTGGAGATTGGGTCCATGTTCCCTGCTTACTTCGAATGGCAGCGGTCAACAGACTCGGAGAACCACATCATACGCAGTGCGTCTAGCTCCGCGGCGCGGTATGGGTGTCCGAAAAGGGGAAAAAAAGAGTGCTTTCAGAGCGGTAGCATCACTAAGAGAAGAAAGGAAGAAGATCTTTATTTATAAGCGCCTCACAGACATGCGTCACAAGCAAAGCGCTTTTACATGGAGCATTTTACATTCATATACTCGGTGGTGGTAATAAGCTACCGAGTTAGCTTAGTTTTCCCTGGGGGAGACTGACAGAAGCGCTGTCGCGACACACATCAGCACCAACGGTCTCTGACACCTCTATGCATTCACACACACATCTTCATCCTGGCCTATTGTACATGTTTTGGTGGTAGGGGGAAACCGGAGAGTAACCCGGAGGGAAACCTTACGCAGACACGGGGAGAAACATGGCAAACTCCACACAGAAAGGCCCCGTTCCAGGTGGGAATGAAACCCGGGACCTTCTAGCTGTGAAGCGAGAGCACTAACCGCTGCGCTACCGTGCCGCCCAGAGGGATCGATAATGAAGTAGACGTACGGGTTCCGATGCTTTACTCAAACAGAAACCGGGTCTACTTGTAGAACCGGTTTGATTCCCATCCCTACTCTTACAAAACAAACTCAAGCTCTGTCAAATTAGAAGGAAGAGCGGTTTTGTGAACAGCAGTTCTTCAGGTCTTTCCACAAGATTTTTCAATATGGATTGAGGTCAGGACTTTGACTGGGCCATCTAACACCATTAATATGTTTGTTTTTTTAAACCATTTCCATTGTAGCATTTAGCTTTGTGTTTAGGGTCATTGTCCTGCGGAAGGTGAATCTCTGGCCCCAGCCTCAATTCTCTTGCTGACTCCAGCAGGTTTTCCTCCAAAAATGTTCTCTGTATTTCGCTCCATCCATTCTTCCCAACTATTCCTACAATCTTCCCAGTCCCGCTGAGGAAAAGCAGCCCCATTAGATGATGCTCCCCCCACCATATGACACTGGGGATGGTGCACTCAGGACGATGAGCAGTGTTAGGTTTTGGCCACCATACATAACGTTTTGCCATTTGGGCCCAAAAAGTTCATTGTGTCTCATCTTGACCAAAGTACCTTCTTTCCACATTGGTAGCTGTGTCCTCCATGATGACTTATAGCAAACTTCAAACAGGATTTTCTTATGGCCTCCTTTCATTAATGGCTTTCTTCTTGCCACTCGTCCATAAAGGCCAGGATTTGTGTAGGAGTTACGACTTATAGTTGTCCCCATGTACAGATTCCCCCAAGCTCAGCGGCAGTACGTCGCAAGCTCCTCCAGAGGTTATCTTGGGCACTTGGGATTACATTTCTGACCACGTGCTCTCCTGTTCGCGTCTGTTAGTTTAGGTGGACGGCCGTGTCTTGTGTAAAGTTCACAGTGGTGCTATATCTTGTCTATTTCTGAATTGATGTTTGAGCAGTGCAGATGTTCAAATCTTGGGAAATCTTTGTATAACTTAACGCTGTCAAGATTGTTGTGTTTCCTCTTATTCTCCCCTCCCCTCTCCTATTGTTTGTGTGTGTGCCACCTCACCTCGGGCGGGAGCCTGCCATTTTCCCCCACACCTGCTGTTCATTCACTCAAACCTGAGGCCCATCTACAATTCAGTCCAGTCCTTCATTACCTTGGTCAGGCAGCCATTCTTCGTCAGTTCGTCAGCTACAGCCGGTACCCCATGTCTCTTGGCTCTAAAACTTAAAAAACCTAATCTAGCGTACCTGTCTTTTTGGATCCGTTTTGTAATTCTTTGTATCCTGTTCCCAGCATTTCCCCGGATCTACTCCCACCTGCTCACGGCCATCCACCATTCCTCCTGGACCCAAGCTCCGTCCATCCTGCTCCACCAGCTCACACCCAGCACCACCCCTACCTGCCCTCCACTGGCCCCCAAAAACCGATCCTCCTATCTCTGGAAAATAAAAACTGGTAAACCCTGCTTTGTGTGCTGAAGTACTGCTTTTGGGTTCAGAAGTTGTTTGTAACACGCTGCTTTAAACCTTCTCCACAACTTATCCCTGACCTCTCTGGTGAGCTCCGTGGCTTTCATGATGTTGTTTAGTGAACCTACACTCTGACCATAAGCTCTGAGGCCCTCACAGAAACAGCTGGATATTTATACTGAGAGTAGATTACACACATGGCCTCTATTTAATGGTTTAGGGCAAGGTGTGTGAACATTCTGCAGTCATTAGGAATGTGATAAAGGCAATTTAATTGCACTCCGAAAATGCTGTATTGATATACTTATGCCGCCCCACTTTTCACTTTTCTATTTTTTTGAAAAATAACCAGAATCATGTTATCATTTTACTTTCACTTCCACAGCTTGTCTGTTACTTGTCTGTGAACTTTCAGTTAAAAATTCCAAAAAAAATCTTTACGTTTTAGGGTTGTAAAACGACAAAATGTGCAAAAAGTTCAAGGTGTATTAGTACTTTCGCAAGGCACTGTTCTATAGCTTTATAGCACAATCTATTGAGAGGCTATCTCTTAAAAAAAAGCGTGTCATCAGCTAGTTGGCTTAACCTTATTTCTCTACCAGCAATTTAATACCTTAAGACAACTATTTGAATTGAATATGCTAAAATGTGCATAGGTGAAAGGAATAAGAAGGGCACTACTGTTAGGGGACAAGTGGACACCCTTGGCGGGATCCACGATTCAACATTTGAATCTACCAGTAGTTCCATGAGGTTCATTTGGATTGAGCTATTTGCGGCAGAGTATAAGGTTCCGAAACCGATTCTTCTTAAATTCACCAAAGCCAAAAAGATCTATTATTTTGAACAAAAATGTATGCTCCACCGAATCGAATGCTTTTTGAAAGTCAAGAACAAAAGTAAAAGCTATTTTCTGAGATAAATAGAGTAATCTAACAAGTCTAAAATGAGTCTTATATTGTCAATAATGTATCGCCCAGCATACATAAAACCATTCTGGGATTTCCTCTATTACAACAATGAAGCTCCTTTTTTAGCCTAGTGCAAGAGAAAGAGCAAACATTTTTGTAATCATATAGAAGAAATTATGGGACGCCAATTGTCTAATAGTGCAATATCTTTATGAGGTTTGGGAATTAAGGTAATCCAAGCCTTGGCATAGTGAAGTGGAAGTTGTTCTTTGTTTTTATACTTTCTGAAAATTACTTTTAAAAGAATGGAGCAAGCTGAGGAGAGAAGGTTTATAAAATCTGAGGTTAACCGTCTGTACCTGGAAGATTTGTTCAGTTTAAAAGGGATATTTCAGGATTTTTGACCATTTGGGCCTCATTCCTAGTTAATCCAGAGTGTTTGAGTGTCTGGAGATATTTTTTTCTTAATTCATGCAGTTCTTATATTTGAAGAGTTCTAGTGGCGCTAGGCTAGGGCAAGGCTAAAGATTTCTATGGTATCAGTTTAGCTCCTGCATTAAAAACGGTCTGACCCACTCCACAGTGCACCTTGAAGGTAAATTCACTTATAACACCAGACTAACCATATAAATGTCTCTGTGTTAATAGAATAATTTTTACATTTGCATTTAAAAATAACTTATATTGAGCAGCGGCGGAGTGATTCTGCCGAGAAAATAGTTCCCTCAAATGGCTAGTAATTCATGTTAATACAAGGTCAGTTATAATTTCAAAAATTAACAATGAGAAAGGCAGAGCTTATCCCTTATAAGTTGAGATAAGGCATCTTAATGTTAGAATATTTCTTTGTTGTCGATAAGGCTCTTTCCCTGATGAAGTAGGCAATCTTCTTTCCTCCCGAGCCTTCATCTCCTCT